>CM076576.1:485350979-485765566 GCA_034641835.2 Pinus albicaulis
TGGTAGAATTCTGTCATAAATATCACATTACCCTTGGCCATTCTACTACATATTACCCTCAACGTAATGGACTTGTTGAATCATCCAATAAAAGCCTTGTGAGCATCATCAAGAAATTACTAGAAGACAACAAGAAAACTTGGAACAAGAGGTTAGTTAATGCCTTATGGGCAGATAGACTTACCACTAAGAAATATATTGGTACATCCCCTTATCATCTTGTTTATGGAATGGATGTTGTTTTTCCATCTTCCTTAGGAGTACCAGTAATGAAGATAATCCAAGAATTGAAATTTGATACCAATGATATTCAAAAAAGGATTAACCAAACCAAACACTTGCAAAAAACAAGAGAATAGGTTTATCTTAAATCTCAAGTTATCCAAGAAAAGATTAAGAAAATTTTTGACAAGAAAAGTAAAGAAGATGATTTATATATTGGTGATAAAGTTTTAAAGTGGGATTCAAGAAGGGAAGAGAAAGGTAAACATGGGAAATTTGATTTCTTGTGAAAAGGACCTTATGTTATTTATGGTTACAGAGGTAACAATGCTTTCTTTTTAAAAGAGATGGATGGATCAAATCTGCTAGGTGGACTTGTCAATGGTATAATGTTGAAGCATTACTACTCTTCAGAAATAACCAATAGTTAAATTTATTTACTTTACTCATTGTACATAACATTGCAGATTTTAGATTGGATTGGATGTTTTTCCTATCAAAGTTGAAGCCCGGAGAGAAGGCCCTAAGCTTTGAAGGTAAAATATCATAAGCATGAATAATTGTAAAGCTCATAAAACATTTCCAAGGCTATCACAGCCAAAATTCAAATACTACTAGTCTCAAAGTTCTTGACATTTCACAAGGAAATGCCATCCCCATGTGGAGCCACTGTTAGGGTCCTATAATAATAGGATTCATAATTTTTTAATTGACTTTGATTAGTCTTGTAATATGTACATACTTTGCTTTATGCAAATTGTTTTCCCATATAATAAAATAAAAAATGTAAAGAGGGTAAAAGTCCTAAAAGAAAAATCAAAGGACTTGAAAATAAAAATATCAAAAGAATAGAAAAAATAAACCCCAACAAAAAAGAGATAAGAATAAGACATGAAAGTGATGTAAGTCAAAATGCCACTACTAGTTACTTTTCACTACAAATAAATGATTATGTGCAGCTTGTTCAAAATGCCATAATCCATGATGAGTTAAATAGTTTATTGTTAACTTTTTCATGCTTTAAATTTCATGTTTATAGATAAAGAATAAAGATTTTTGTCAAACAGTATAATCTTGGAAAATCAATAGACAATTAGAGAATAAATGAGGAGCTCAATAGTTGAATATGAGCCCTCGAATGAAATAAGGTTAGAATTAGATATTTTCCTATTTTAAAAAAGAAAAATGGATTAGGTTTGCAAGCTCAAATGCACCCATGCAAATAAAGGAAAAAATGGTAGAATAAATGATGGGTAGGTAGAAAGCAGTTTTACAAGGAATGGATAAACATTATCTGGAATATCACTAATTTCCCTCCCTATAATGCATTCCAGTATTAAAACCTTCATCCATAAAGGCTTAGAGAATTTCTCTGACTTTTGGTGGGACCGAACCCACGGCTTAATGACTGATTGGTACTAAAATATTGGAATCCCCTTCATAAAAACCCTTTTCCTTAATATCACTCATTTTACCCTAATAAACCCATTTTCCTAAGTCAAAATGAATATTCACTTAGGAAAAGTAAAACCCCCTTGTCTAATTTCCTTTTTCTTAAAAAAATACTCAAAAAACCCAAAAAAATTGCTTTACCCTAAGTATAAGTGTGAAGTATTAAATATTGGGCATCAAAATGAAGAAATCTCGCCTAAAAACATGTTTTTACACTTTACTTAGTGCATTTGTGTATTCCCACTCATTCATTTCATATTAACATTTAACTTATATATTAATTCCCTATAAAGCCTTCCATCCTGTATTATATTAATTCATTTATATTAAAATAGCCCAACCCACATTTAACTGTTTATCCTATGGTCTGATTTCCCCATGTGATATATTCCTCGCTCCCCATAGGTTTAAACCATATCTATTATATATTTATCTGCCTAATGTTTACTTTACACCTGTATATATCCTATTTGATAAGAATAAACTTTAAAACCCGCCTACCCGCCTATTCCTTTAAACCTTAAACTATATGTTAAAAAACTTTGTTTTAACATATATGTTTTAATCCCGCATTAAACGATTTCCGGACCCCATGCCCAATACCCAGCAACTAAGCCAAGTAATCATGATCGTTCGCATCTCCGCACTTTATCCAACAGCCTAGAATCCATATCGCAAATTCAATAGCATGATCAATAAACAAATTCGGATTTGCGACAAAAATAGTTTTGCCTCACTCTCTCTCCTCCACACATCCATTTTATATTGGATCGCATCCTTCCGAGAAATACCACATACCATCCTCCGACAGCGTGATAAACCTCTCAGCGATAAAACCATTCCCCGCACCTAAACCACTCTGATTTGAATTAACCAGTATTATATGCAAACACTGTTTAAACCAAAGTCTTTATAAAACACCAGATTTTACGTGTTTCAACCCTTATGTTGCTATTTTCACTCATAAACCGTTCTCGACTGAGAAAAACAAGGTGTCACCCTTGTTTGATTGCAAAAACAACAAAAATTCAACCAAATTTACTATTGCGACTGCCCAAAGCCTCCAGTCTGCATTTAAAAGACCTCAACAAGCTTTTGAAAGCTTCTAAACTCCCAACAAACCTCTTTCTGCGTCCAAATTCCTAAATTCACAGGTATTTTTCCAGGAAAAGACCTATCCCTTCATCTCAAAAAGAAGTATACTTTGAATTTAAGCTTGTTTGCCTAAGGAATAACCCTTTTTCCTCCAAAAATCATATGTGTTGCAATCCTCGATAATTTCACATTTTTTGAAGACTGTAATCTATTTTTTAAGAAAACTGAAGATAATTTAGCCATTTGTAGACCTTTAGAAACCCTTTGAGTGATTCAAAGCCCTTTTATTAATACTCACAAGTCCTCTGTTTATGAATTTGATTGTTTTAGGGTTGTTTCATCAAAGAAATTTGCAGTAAATCCTTGCTAGTTATTCTTGAGTCTGTTTAAAGTTAAGAAATTTATTTTAGAGCTGAATTGACAGTCTGAGGTAGAGAAACCCAAATTTCACCTGTTGCAGTCCAAGAGAAGCCTCTACTATACCAAAAAGACCTTCTGTAAACAGTTTAATCTTACATAAGTGTGTTAAAAACCTAAAAACGGAGTTTTAAAGATCCAGAAAGGTTAAATTGTTAAAAACAAACTTACCAATGGCCTCTAAAAGCACAATTGTCATCAATCCACTACAACCTCTTGTTGTAGATGTTGAACATACCCCATTGGCTGATGTGGACTATAAAATCACTGATCCAGTAATAGAATACAACCTTCTTGAGCTCCACTGCTGGAGCCAAGAGAAATATTTGAACCCAATAGATGATGTACTTATTTGGGAGTCTAATTTACCCAAGTATGTTGTTACCCACACCCATCAATGCCCTGAGGTCATCATATTGTGCCAAACTCATTATTCCCCAGATCAAAGGGAAATTATCAATGCTGAAAAGAAGTTTTGTTCACAATAACAACTGAATCGATAAACCAAATGCTTCATTTGCAACCTGAACCCAATGCAGTCCCTTTGTCCATTGAAGTCCTGACAAAGTCCTATTTAGAGTTGGATTTCCCCAAAAGATTTCAAATCTTTCAAAAATTCATGCCCTCATATGTAGAAATCCCAAAGCTTAACACTCCATATTCATCATCCAAATTCCCAAAAGGAACAAGACACATTATCTCAATGTTGTCTTTTATTCTTGGTTACTTCACTGATGAACATACAGATGCATCTATACTTGGTTTCCTATCCAATTTTGTGCCTATTCAACCTCCTGCAGTCATCTATAATTTTGTTGAGTATATAGTTGATAGTATACATGAACAACTTGTTAGACTTCCTACTAAAGGTGCTTTTAGGTACACCTCATTTCTCTACCATATGTTCCTCTACTTTCAGTCAGATAATTTTCCAATAAATCTTCAAAAGATGGATGTAGAGGGAAATGAACAGACTATCATTTTCTAGACTTCCTTAATCAGAAAGGAGTCAACTGAGTTTACATATGCAGAATTCACAAACTGTTTTATTCATCCATTGGTAAATCTTCTTCAAAATAGTGTGCAACCTAGAATAAGTGATGAAATCAAAAAGGTGTTACAGTTATCAGAACAAAGCAGAATTGGTGATTGGTATTTATACCAAAATCACAGTGAGATCAGAGTTTTTGGCACAACCCTCATCCCTTACAAATTGCCTAAGTATGTACCTATGAGGTTGTTTGCACTAGAATACATAAGACGGATCTTAAACTCAGATTCAGTAAATTTCTTGGCTACTAAAAATAAAACTCAATTTAAATTGAAAAACCAAGTAGGTCCATTCATATGCAACAACAGAGAAGCAGGTGCAGAAGCAGAAAAAAAATTGGCAGAGTATAAATTCAGCAAGAGTTTCCTTTGGAACTATGATCCTTATGGTATCATAAGTAAAATGAGAGTGAAGTATAAGTTAATTCCCTATGTTCATGAGAAAAATATTTAAATTGAGAAATTTTCTAACCAATCTGAATGGTTAGAAAACACATTGGTAAAAGCTGATCAACAGATTGATACTAGTCACACTCTGCAAACACTGGCTCAGGAAGGCAGAGGTATAAAAATAAATAGGGAAGAAGGCTCATATATTGTTGAAACCAGCACTGAAACCAAGTTTAAACTAAGATATACCAAGAAGACAAAGAACAATACAACAGATAAAGAAAAGGAAACAATTTAGGTTGAAGATACAGATGTTCCAGATAAAGATAATGTGCCACCAACAGAGATTAAGAATGAGCAGCAACCTACTAGTTCCCACACACAGTTAATCCAAAACATAACAGTGTGGAAGTATCATCATCAAAACAGGAAGAGGATAAAGATATGGATATGAAGGAGAAGTATAAAGAGATTAAAGCTAGAAATGAGGAAATCAAGAATGAAATCTATTCACAGTACTTGAAGCAGACTCCAGGGATACAAAATAGGCTGCTTTCAGCCTTTGATTATAAAAATAAGAAATTTGTGATGTCAGTACTTCAACCTACAGTGCAAACACCTAAAGCAGTAGCTAATTACAAAAAGGTGGATTTTGAAGTACCAATGGAGGATATTCATCTCTTGGATCAGATTGAATTTCACAAACAGAGCTTAGAAATGTTATATTATACAATGACCACAAAAGCAATGAGTGTTCAAAAACTCCAGAATACTTTGACAAATATGAAAGATCAACTTAAGGTTGAAAAAGCTTCTTCATATTCTAAATACACCACAATCAAATATTTAGAGGAGTTAGTGATTGAAGTGGGTTATGACCCTTCTAATGTGAAAGTTGCAAAAGAACTAGTAAAGAAGAAAAATGTTGACATTTCAGCACTCATAAAATAGCTGAAATTACCCCCCCACGGAACACCCATAGGCCAAAGAGATTGTACAAGAAGTAAGTCAAAGGGATGAGATGATGAATCTCATACTACAGATGATAGCACAAATCAAGGAGATGGAAATTGAGATGGACAAGTTAGTCTAAGAGAAAGAGGCCATTAAAACAAAAGAAGTCCTTGTAACTGTGATTCCTATGGTGACCATAGCAGTCCCATCCACTTTAGCAGCAGATTTGGCTCCAAAGGTTCCATTGGCCACAGCAGTGCCAGTCACTTCATCCACCACTTCTGCCACTGAGTCTTCTACTTCAACAGTTCAATAGTTAGATGAAGCCAACAAATTGATAAAGGAAATGGAATAAATGTCCATACAAACTACTAAAATCAACAGGTTGAAAGAGAAAATAAAAAATTTGGAAGATGCCAAGAAGTTAGCATAGATCAATGCTAAAATTGAAGAACAAAAGGCTAAAAGGTTAAGTGAACAACTCAAAAAGGTAGAAACAAAGTTGACCTTGAAAGAGCCCATGGAATACATCAAAAAGCAGTTATGGACCAATATCATTGAATCAGTCAATGACACTTGGCCATCAATACAGGTGATATATGAACAGAAGGATTTTCTAAAAGCAGCTAAAGAATAAATTCAAAAGACTAAAGATGAATTAGGCACCAAACCTGAAGAAGCATTGGAAATTATCAAATTCCTCAACTCTAAAAATAAGCAGAAACTGGATGAAATTAGGATAACAAATAGAACTGAAACTATACTGGAGGTAAGAAAATTGAATTCCAAAGAGAACCTAATGTAACAGTTGGAAGAAAAGTGTCAAAATATGGATGTAGCCATCACAAGATTCATGGTGAAATTTGACATTTTGAGGCAAAAAGGACTTCTTAATATTCTAGTAATCAATGATAAGTTGATGAAACAAGAAGTTTACAATAAAAATATAAGGGATTTTTCCAAAGAACAGGTGAACAAAAAAGATTGGCAAGGGATTCCAACAGCTAAAGTCTTACATATAAGTATTGAGAATCTGTTTTATTTACAGCATGAGTTAAAACACCTCTTTGTGGTCAAGCCAACTTTTGTAAGATACACAAAGGTAGATGAAAAATTCAGAAAGTTAAAGAAGATCAAATTACCTGAGACAGAATTCTGGGAGAAGCTTACAGATATGCTGTAAAAATTAGTTTGCAGTGAGAAAGGATAAAAACAGAGTTGTTGTTTTTTACACAGTGAAAACAGATTTTAGGTAGTAAAGCAGTCAAAATCAGTAGTTAAAGTGTATCAGTTGAAAAAGAGTATCAGGTGAAAGAAGAAGAGTAAAACTAATTAAAGATCAGATTTATAGTGTGAGTGACACCTCATCAGCCCAGCTATAGCCCAAATCCAAACAAAAGGCTATTTAATTTCAATAAATAGTATCGCTTGCAATTTGTTAGGCAGCTATCACTATCTTTTTGTAAAAAGATATTTTATTTTCCAAGAAAAACTCCTTAAATGGTTCTAGGATATTTTGTACTTATTTTTGTATAAATACTTCATCGTTTGAAGTACTGAGTGTGGATAAATTGTTGAAGATTTCTGTAGTCATATTTTCTGAACCTGAAGGGTTTTTGTACCAAGTTCAAGTCAGCAGGCTGGATCAAAGCAATAAAGAATCATATTTCAGGATTCATGTGTTGGGCCACTTAAGTGAAGTACTTTCTCATGTTACTTGTTAATATTCTTATGTTTTTCATCCATTCATAAATGTGTTCTAAATTTTAATGTGAAATCAGGAAGTGTTATATCAGAATTTGTTAAAAGCACTATGTTATTTACTGGTTTTCATTTAAATGTTTTCTGTTGATATCCAGACTAGGGAACCCTTAATTTCTCCCTAATTTCGATTGACCCCTGCCTATTCACTCATTATCCGGATCAAAGAATCCTTAATTTCTCTTTATCCCGATTAAAAACACTTCACCAATCAGCCTCTAAGGATCTTGAGTGACTCTGCTATCTTGCCCTGAAAAAATTTGACTTTAGACCTTGATCCTGATATGTCTGCTTGACACATTGACTCCATTTTCCCAATGGAAACCAAACCTATAACTATCCATCTCAGTAAGTGATTTTCCTACCAAACCAAATCCAAAACTCAGAACCAATTTTCCCTATATAACTAGTCTAAAATCATATATAAAAACATAGTTAAATCTTATAGAGAGAACCCTCTTTGAGCCTTAGGAAGGCTAGATCCTAAATATTGAAAGTAGTTTTGTGGTTACCTCTGATATTCTTTAAACTATAAATAAAAATCTCACAACTTTGAGAATTATTAGAGTGATAACAGGTTATTCTAGCATACGCTCACTGGAGATGCTGCAAAGTGGTATGTCGACCAGGCCTCTGCCTCAAATTCCACTTTTGCGACTCTTGCTAAAGTGTTTCTATCCTACCACCAGCTACCTCTCTGATATCATATTGGCACTGAGTTATTGACCGCATTCTATCAAAATTCTTCCACCCGCCTTTCTAACCATGTCCAAGAATGGCATAGAAGGAGGAGCTTATGTCGAGCTCCTACATTTGACGGCCGTGTCTATATGGATTGGTTTCTCAAAATGATTTTTCCTTCTAGTGGTAAAGATGATGCATCTCATTTTCCTCGGAAAGAGGAAGAATATCTCCAAATTGCGTTGAAATATGACTTGATCTACGCCCAGTCTGGTTATGTTTATACCGTTTTACCGAATCTTCCTAGACCTGGTGGTGCCAACGCACCGGGGGCATCTCACTCCGCCGACGATATCGTTGGATCTCTTTCACATTTGTATACTCATCCTCCCATGGGTTATGGTTTCCCTCAAGGAGGGGCCAGCTCCTCTAGCACTTATCCCCCTCCCGGTAGCATGTATCTAGGACAAAGCACATTTTCCCCATTGCATCAACTGAGGTTAGAACCATCTATTTCTCAACCTGTTTACCCCAATGTTGCTCAACCTCTTTTATATCCTTACACACAGCCCAGTGCTCCAACCCCTACGGCATCCGCACCCCAAAATCCCATGCATTCTCAACCTCCGCCGCACCAGCCACCTCCCCCTCAAAGTGAGTTGTATACGCAAAAGAGTGAAACTAATCCTCCTAATTCCAAGAAAAAGAGGAAAGGCAACCAAAATCAACCAGGGCAAGGTGATCAAGGGCACCAAGGTAACCAACGGAACGCACCCCAAGGGAACCAGCCTAACACTAACAACCAGCAACAAAGCGATCAACCCAAGCAGAACAGGCCTCTTTATATGAACAAGCCTTGTTCTTATTGTGGTGTCCATGGCCATTATACTCGTGATTTTCCCCTTTTACCCCAGATGCACCAGTTTTTGGAAGCACACGCAAAATCTAGAGGACAGCAAGCCACTACTTCGGATCCTCCAAATACTGCGCCAGTTCAACCGGTTGTTTTCACTAATCCTTTCCCTCAGCAAGGATATGTGGTTGCCCAAACCCCTCAAGGTCAAGTAGCCCCTCAAAATTCATAGTCTAGTACCCTTGCATACCATATTCTCATGATGAATTCTGATGAGGTCAGTACCGCTGATGTCAACCTTCAAACCCGGTTGCACCAATATGGCAAACCACCTACTTCGTCAGCAACCGAGTCCCAAACCAAATTTTCCATTGAGTCCATTTTGACACCCAATGCTCCCTTACAGATCCCCCAACCACGGGCCAAGGTTATTCCCAAGATCCCCAAAGGGCCATTATGTCGAAATTTTTCTTCTGCCAAAGCCACCCACACTTACAGCATAGTAGATGACTTAGCACAATCTCCTGCTGCCATGTCAATGCTGGAACTACTCTAGTCGTGCCCTTCACAACGTAAATCTCTACTATCTGCTTTGGGCATTGTGGATATTTCGGATGATCGTTTGATCGTCTTTGATTTTGACAAGTCATAACATCCCCCTTACCTTAATCTGTCGCCTTCCAAATACCAGTCAAGATTCGTAATGCCCATGTCTCACAATGTATCATTGATGAGGGCACATCCACCTATGTTATTTTCGCCTCTATTTGGAATAAAATCAGATCAGCTGACTTAGCCCCATCCACCATCACTTTTCGTGCTTGGTATGGTCACCCTTCTCAGCCTCTTGGCATGTAACATAATTGGCATGTCACTCTTGTGGGAAAGACGGTTTGTATTGACATTGAAATTATTGAAGCCCCCTTGGATTAAAATATCCTTTTGGGTTGTAGCTATACCTATGTGACGTATGTTGTCGCATCTACAGTTCATTGTAATATGTGCTTTCCTCACAATGGAAAGATCGTTACCATTGATCAATTGACATATTATGAACAGAAGTCTCATACCTCCACCGAGTCTATCATATCTTCGGTGGTCGATAAGAAATAAGTCGTCCCTCTTACCAGTGTTTCACCTAGAGTCTTTAAATATTCCACCTTTCTTGGTGCATTCCCTGGTATCCCCCCTCTTATCGCTGACCCCAGCTCGTCGAATGTTTCCATGATGCAATCGTCTCAGACTAGCCACAAGCAGTCTGGTTCAACTAGCCAGCAGCCAATGCCCCAAAAACCTACTTGTTGTCACTCGATGGAGCCTTCAAGACCTTCTTTTCAAGGACCTTCTCCCGATGATGGTGTCTCTTCCACTCTGTTTCAACCAGGAACAGTTCCCCCTAGCCTTAACCAATTGGGAGCCATTCCGCTAGGCCATTACCCTTCCGGTCAGATATCGTTTCTCGCTCCCCCCCTTTGGAGTCTTTTTGGTGCCTGTTATGGCTATGTTGAGCCTTTCCAATTAGACCCTAGGGATCCGAGTCTGGTACATTGATCCCCCTACCCCCTTTGTAAAATTTATATATAGTCATTATACAGCTAAGGTGTGGGATTAGATAGCACGATCATTTTCTCCAAAAGTAGCCTCGAACAAATCTTCTCTAGAAAAATGTATGTAACATTAATGACAAGATGGTTGACTTTAGAGGTATGGGTCACTTCTAGTTTTGATGGTATATTTTTTTCGGTGGGCCCAAAACACTGGTATTTTCCAAGGATTCAAGTCATTATGCCAATGCCAATAGTTTTCATTAATAAGTTAACCAAAGAATCAGATGGAGCACAAGAAAAGAAGTAGAGGACTCTTAAAATGCATCTTATTGATTTTGATAACCTTTGGGGTTTCTTCAATGACACAAGCCAAGTTGACCCACCTAGGTGTGGGGTTGGAGTGGTTATGTTTTTTAATCAAAATCATGATTTTCATATTTATTGTGTGCTAGACATGTCAATGATATAGATGATGGAGGATGCAAAAACAATTATAAATTAGGCATGTACGCATGTTGTGGTGGAAAATTTAAATCTTGGCCTATTGCTTTGGGACATTTTTTCCTCTCTGTGATATTTTTAGTTATATTTCTTTAAACATATATACAAACAATTGAGTCAAAATTTAGATGAGCTTTCAAAGGTGGAAATCTTGTATCGTTCAAGAATTTTTGACCTCTATGAATTCTTCAAGGGTCCAAATATATGGATTTACACTTTTAATTGATAACGATCATGCTTAGTCTTTAAGGATATGCTATGGAACTCCACTTTGTCTTTTAATTGGTGACAATCATTCTAATCCTAAAATATTGCTAATATCTATATTTTTGTTCCATCATAAATCATTTTTTATGGCATAGTCAATTTATATTTTCTTTATGAGATTCAATCTTTGTATGGGTTAGAAAGTAGTAGATCATTTATAAAAAAATTACGGAATGTTAGTAGTCAAATTCCAAGAATAGAAAGATCAAATCATATTTTCGTTGTTATTTTCAACTATAAAACCCAATGTACATAAACAACAATATATATAATTATAATATTTTTTTCCTTTAGTTTTGTTTTGGCATCTCACAAATATCATAATAAAAATCACCCTCAGTCCCTCAAGGCTTTCACATCTCTGCTATTTAAAATAAAAATTCCTATGCATTATTTTTATGGAAAGGTGTATATCGATGTTATTAGGTGTTTTACAAATTCTTTATACATATTAAATATTTAACAATGCATAAAAAAAATCACACTTTATATGTATTAAGAGTATATTTAATTATAATTTTAAAATAAAAAAAAATAAAAATTGATATTATTTTTAATATTTTTAAATATATCTATTTAAATTACTAAACACATTTTTACTCCTCATAAATTTATACATTAACCAATTTGATACTATTTTTTTACAAATATATTTACGCCGTAAGGCGTTGTTATTTGAAAACAACTTCCCTGGCTGTCTTCCTGTCATAATATGTGCCATTAGATTTTTTGTTAGACGATTGAGTTATCATTATCCATTGATTTCAGCTGTGACAGTTGTCATTTATGATTTATTATTAGTTATTCACTTGTTTGTAACTGTCATTCAATAGTTCAATACTCTCTAACTGCTTTCTAACTATCGAGGTGATTTTCGTTAGTAGAGAAGGGTTTTCTGGTTCCCATGGTTTCAGTGCGACATGGAAGCTTCCGAGGAAACTTGCAAGGGTTTCACTTCTGCATACACACCCTTTGCTCTTCACTGTTGTTCTCCATTCTGCCATTGAAGCTCAAGCAATTGATATCACCAAACAAGAGAAACCCTCGAATCACCTTTTCATGAATTGAGGAGACGAAATGGAGGATCAAAAATTCAAAAGGATTGCTCCTCCTCCTCCTCCTTCTGAGATCCAACTTCCCAATCGGACTCCTTTCGTTGATCACCTTTGTTCTAACCCTACTCTTTCCCTCGATCTTGTGGAGTACGTTATCGATCTTCTTCAGCAGCGGCTGATGCCAACAAAGTTGTTCGAGGAGATTCTGGGACCTGAGATGCTTAGACACAAATGTCACGAGTCGGTGGAAGAGGGCGTGCTGAAAAATGTAATTCCTGCAACACGTGTTCTGATTCGTTTTCTTTCTTGGGGGTGCAGGTACACACAAATACCTCTCCTCATGAAATGGATAACGAGATGCCACCAATATTCGATTTGAATCTTCCGGCTTTAGCACAGGAAGATGATAAAGATGAGAACCGCCCCTCTTTCACTCTCTCTTGGATTCGGTATTTAAATTTATGTTGGAATGAAGGATTAGCAACTGGGGTCCATTATTATATATTTTTATGAAATCAATCCACTTTAGTTAATTGTTACGAAATCGATCCACTTTAGTTCATTCTATTTTGTTAGCTTGCTGTTACCGATTTTTTCAATGCAACCAATTATTTATTTGAGTGAAAATTGGCATATGGAGTCTACAAAATTATCAACTCCTGCAATTTTTTAGTGCACATGAAGTAGCTATGATTTTTCGATTTCAAAATCTGATCATGAACGCTCATTTGTTTCAATCCCAAGTATTGAACTTCTTTTAAACAATGGAAAAAATATTTCATATATTCATGCTATGTGCATTTCCTCTTTCGGATTTTACAGTTTGATGTGTTCCTAATCGAATAATTTTCTGTTAGTTACCTCGACAATTTCTGGGCATTTAGATTTGCTATGTACATAATTATCATTTTTTAAATTGGATACTAACTAATCTTCATAACTTCATTCGGTGACCTTAATTGATAGTTTGGGCAAGCAATTCATGACTTAAAATTATTTTACAATATATTCCTAAAAATATCGAATCATTCATCTTCTGCAGTAGCGGCTGATGGGGATGTGGTTGCTAGAGGAGATTGTGGGGTCTCAGATGATGGAGACCGAAAGGTGATGAGTGGGCGTAGTGAAAAAGATATTTCCTGAAAACAGTGAGTGTTATTAATATTTGTCCCAGGGAGTGGTAGACACGCAGATCTCTCCTCTTCCTTTAAGGTAAAAAGTGATGCCAAGTTGATTCAATTTGAATGTCCCTGCTGCTGCATAAAGGTGACAAGATACTCAGATTCCTCAGCTAGCTTAACATTCTTTCATGTTTTGTTATATATCATCCTATATGTTTTATTGGGTTTCCCTGGTTTCAATATCTGTTACAATTGTAAGTATGATTTTTCAGAGTAATACTTTTCACTTTGCAGAAGGGGCTGAGTATGTTTTGCCACCAAAGAATTCGTTCATATCAAATGAGGAAGACACTGGTGGACTGGTTTTGTATTGGGTTCGCATCTTCAGAGCTAGATGCCCACAGGTTCGATATCGATATTGTGAAACATTCAGCAACAAAATTTCCATTAATTTTTGCCTTGGTCTAAAAATATCCATTTTTAAAATAATACCAACTATTTTATATATTTTTACAATATATAAATACTATTACTTCATATTAAACATAAGAGACTTTGTCTTCATATTAAACACGAGAGGGAAATTTACAGGTTTGTGTGTATTTGAGTTTCCCAAGAAAAAAAATATCTACATAAATGCATAAAAGAAATTGAAGGTGTTTTGCATTAAAATAAATTGAAGGAGAAATTAAAAATCGTTTTGTTGCTTAGTGAGTTGCACGAGCTGGAAAAGGTAGTAGGTATGCTTTAAAATTGAATCTAAGTTTTCAAGTTTTTTAAAGAGGCAAATACGGTTTAATTTAAAATATGCACATTAAAGAATATGTTTTTAGAAAATTACATTGACTGGCATATAAAGACTTGATCAATTATATATATAAGTTCAACTTTAAAATCTGATTCCCAATGTCTATATTAATTTCTACATTAATTCCCAGCGGCTCAAGGTCACACATTAAATGGTTGTTTGATCTGTGAAAATTGTTGTGAAGTCTTTACTTCCCAGGTTTCCATGGCTTGGTTGGAATTTGCAAATTAGATTCTTCGTAAATTGGCTTATGTAGCAGAAGCAAGAGCAGAGATGTAGACATATAAAATTAGGAAGTCATATAGCTTGGAGACGATATATCAAAAAAAAACAAGCATGCACTAAAAGAGGTACTTCAATTATAGATTTTAGCTTTAAAAATCATTTTTACCACATTTACTTCTAGAAAATTTCAGTAAATTATAAATGTTAGATTTAAAAATAATTTCTACTTCTAAAAAAAAAAATTCATTGTATTATTTTGAGTTTGAAAATTTTGGAATGAAATCTCCATTCATACATGACTTGAATGTTTATAACACCTTAGTAAAACATAACTGAAGTGTGAATATGGATTTGAACATTGATTTGTTTTAGCATATAAATTAAAGTCTATTCACAATGGAATGACTAACAAATTACCAATCCACAACTTTTTCTTCAAATTAACATTATTGAATTATTTTGTCTAAAACTACCAATTCTCACAATGCATCAACATAACAATGAATATATTTTAGATTTAAAAATCATTTCTACTTCTAAAAAAAAATAACTTTCATTGTATTATTTTGAGTTTGAAAATTTTGAAGTGAAATCTCCATTCATACATGCCTTGAATGTTTATAACACCTTAGTAAAACATAACTAAAGTGTGAATATAGATTTGAACATTGATTTGTTTTAGCATATAAACTAATGTCTATTCACAATGGAATGACTAACAAATTACCAATCCACAACTTTTTCTTCAAATTAACATTGTTGAATTATTCTGTCTAAAACTACCCAATTCTCATAATGCATCAACATAACAATGAATGATGGCCCAGATTAAGGGTAAAAATTAGGATATTTACTACAAATAAGTCAGGTAAAAATGCATCCATTGTAAATTTATAATAATCATATTTCTCTAAAGGCAAAACAATCTGAGTGTAAGAGAAACTGATAAAATGTCTTAAGATATGTTCAAATTTAAAAGAATATAATACATATACTTGAATAATAAAATAATACAATATAAAATAAAGTAAAATAATAAGTTAAAATGTAAAAGAATAAAGTATATAAATCTAGTAAGTGCTTTGGAAAGAGCATACATCTTAGTACTTAATTTATTAATAATGTGCTTGTATGTGATCCACTCAAAGATAAAGACTCATTTGCTCCATTGTATTTTGAGTATGTATTTATTATATATACATATTATATCAATTAATCTTTGAGAATAAAAATTAGTAAACAAAATTTCATTCAAAGTTAGAAGATAAAGAGAAATATTTTACATTATTCCAAATTGATTATCCTCATTTAGTTTTTATGTAGGTAGGCTTTAGCAATTTGGCACAATGTAAGTGATTTGTCCTTTTCTTAAAGGTTATAGAATCTCAAAAAAATTAGAATAGTGTAAGTTATTTATCTTTATCTTCTACCTTTGAATAGCATTTTGTTTACTAATTTTTAACTTCAATGACTTTTATATATGAGGATTATTCTCAAATTTATGCCTTACGGCGTTTCCTTTGCAACATTTGGTGCAATTGCTAGTTAATAACTTCTTAAAAAAGAGAACCCACCTCTCCTTTCTCAGTTTTCAATATTTAAGTATCAATATAAAGGTCGCACTAAATGGAAAAAAACATTCAAAGAATAAAGACCTAGATAAGTATGGATGTAATAAAGCAATAATTTTCATATATCCATTTTTGAGCTATTTAGAATTTAACAAATTTAATGATGGTATATTAACAAAATATCATATTAAAATGGATGCAAAATAAGGTAGATCAAAATTTTCGTTTTCAATATATATATTGAAAAAAATTAATTAAAATTTGAATAATTTTTACCAGTATAATTTGAATATTTTAAAATTTTCTAAATATATTTATATATTTTAAAATATAATTCAAATAATAATAATAATAATATTTTTTCTTAAAAAATTAAATTACCAAACAAAAATATCACCATGTATTTATATCTATTAACAAAAAAAATAGCTAATTAACAATATTAGGCAACTTTCTTTCTTCCTCATCACTTGGATTGTCGTCAATGTACACAAAGGAAAAATCTCATGGGGGCATGTTGGACAACCATGCCTCCTATTTCGAATGGACAATTCTTGCTACTTCAGAGGATTTATGTTGGGTGAATGGCGTGAATATTTTTTCCCTCCATTTGAATTAAACTTTATCAACCAGGACAAAGCCAGCTTACATTGTAATCATGACACCATAACTCTGAGTTAACTACATTGGATTGGATGCATCAAAAAGTCGAGTGACTCACCGGTAGTTATGAACCAGAATACATCTCGAGCCATATGATGGTAGGATGACCATGTTTTATGAATAACCATATGCATCGGTTGGCTAGGTACTATCAAGACAGCCTTAAACTGACAGGGTACTGTCTTAGGGTGTATTAAATACGCTATAACATTGTAAATATTGGTGGTCGTGAAAATGTATATGTCCAAAAATAAAAATAATTATGCTCTTATCATCTTCCTTGTTTCATTCCATGATGTTTAAATCTAGTAGATATATGTTAGGTTTTTTTTCCCTTCTTGTCTTCTTTTCTAATTTATTTTTTTATATTAGGAAAAAACAAAAATGATTAATTTTCTCTTGGAAATACCACTTACTTTTGAAAATAGGTAGATTTGGTTTGTTGAGTGGTTTGGTTGTTGAGATATTTTTTCAACAACTAATCTCTCACGATAGAAATTGTTGGATCTCATAAGCGCCATTTATGCATGATATAATGGTGATTTGATGTGAATTATAAAACTAACTGTGTGTGTGTGCACTTCTCTTATTTCTTTATTTGTATCATAGCTAGTAGATATGGGTTTACTCCTCATTGGAGGACCTGGGAAAATGTGAGAGGAGTGAGAGGTTGTGAATTACCCACAAATCAACACATTGAATATTTTGTGAAGGAGTCTATCATACATTGTTTTAAATATCGATCCGCACATCTAAAATCAACTTCAGAACTTGGCAGTGTTTATTGGATGGGAATCGATCATGTTTTAATTTTGGTTCCTGTGAATCATTCTCAGTTATTTAAGTAGTTGTTCTCGAGCCATTGACAGGAGCACCTCCTTGTCGTAACTTCACCTCAACACATCTCATCTGGGCAACACTTTCATAAGGCAACAACCAACCACTTTGTGACGTAACATATTAAACAGGGTCTTGTTTGTTTGACTAGTTGAAAATACTGCAACAGCTAGCCACTGTCAACATTACTCCATAGCCATTCACCGTCAACATTACTCCATAGAAAATTGATGCTAGTGGGTTCAACTTTATCCTCCTCACCTATTGGACTTGTGTATGTTGGCACTAAAATGATTTGTGAAGAATCTACATTATTTTAGTAGATTTCCATTTCATTCACTCGGTTCAAATCACAATAGATGTGCCAAAAATGGTGCAACTAGGATATCAATAAACTGGACGGTTGAGAAGTGGAGCCAGCAGTGATTTGTGGACCTAGTGTTGTTATTCATGAGCCGTGGGGCCAGCTTAGAGCCATGAGTCGTGGAGCCAGCTAAGAATCGTGATTTGTGGAGCCAGTCAATGAGGTAATGAAGTAACATTTATTTAACAATTTTTTATCTTAAACATGGAACAAATTGTCCTTGAAAAAATATTGGATCAAACTTCCATACTTGGAAGGTGAAGGTCCAAATGCATCTTATGCATAGAAACTTGTGGATCCTAGTAAAAGGAGAAGAACCAACACCTCAATACCCTAAACTATTAATTGAGTGAATGAAAATGGAAGAGAGAGCTAAGTCCATTATACGATTCTCTTTTTCATATTCCCAACTTCACCTTATAGACTTAGAAAAATGCTCTGCACAAATATGGGAACATTTAAGTAAAATATTTGGGGAAAAGGTTGCCAATGAAAAATTATCCCTGAAATTTCAGTTATTCAAACTTAAAATGCATGATGGGGTATCATTTTTCACACACATAAATGATCTAAAACCACTCATAAGGCAATTGAAGGAAATTGGGGCGAAAATAGAAGAAGAAGATGCTAAGGAAATTTTGTTAAAAAATTTATCTGCATGTCATGATAATGTTATTTTCACTTTAAGTCAGTTTTCCTCTCAATCATTAGATTAAATGATTGTAGCACTCTTAGCATAAGAAAATAGGATGAAAACAGGTGATGCATAGGAAAACTCACATGTTGATATGGCATTGTTCTACAAGGGAAAAGTTAATAAAAACAGGAACCCAGTTGAATTTTTTTATTGTCAAAGAAATGGGAACACATCATTTAATTTCAAAACTCGTGCAAAAGATCTCTTAAATGGAAAATTAAGAGAATCAACGAACATGGCTACTTTTGAAAATTCACCTGAGGTCAACCTTAAGGTCCTCTCAAATTATGACAACAATGATGATAAAGAGCCTCTCAGACTTTTCTAAAACACTATCAGTCATGTACGTTTCAGTTATTTGTATATTTTTGTTTTCTAAAAGGTGCAGAACCAACTAATGAATAGAGGAATATGATTAAACTATTGGTTCTCTACATTATTCGGTGTCAAGAGAACATATCGCTAATTTGATTGTGTAATTTTGTTATATTCTTATGGGTCTTGTTGTGCTTCGGGCTTCGAGATCATCAGTTACAGGTTATTTTTTATGAGATCCTTGTGTGTTAGAGTTCAATTGTATAATTGATTGTTGAATACACTAAATACCCAAAGTTCAAGAAGCGTAAATTTTATAAATTTCATCAATGATGGTTAGAGGCAGTTATGTTTCAATGGAGTTCAAGTGGTATCTCATCTGGTGGTGAATAATGAGTGATTTCTATGAGATACCAAAGTTGATGTAACTGATGATGAAGACCATATCAAACAGATGTGATTTATATGTAATTTGTGATTTATGTAATAATCTAAGCATTTAAGGGGGGACTTGGAAATAATGCTTACTTTAGAAAATAGGTAGATTTAGTTTGTTGAGTGGTTGGATTGTTGATATATTTTCTGTTATGAAACCAGCTCACAAAATAGAATAAAAGAGAGATCAACAACTTATAAATTAGCCTCTTTGAGGGGGAAACCTCATTTACATTACATAAATGAACAATTCTTGGATGATACAAATTACAAAACCTCATTTCTATATATAGGAGTCCATGTGGTCACAATATCATCCTAGTCGACCTAACAATAATAATGTAAGGGCCCAACAATAACAATAGTGGTCTTTTATGGGGCACAATAATAACAATATGGGGACTACAAGGGTACAAAAATAACAATAAGGGGGCTACACTAACAATAATAAGGGACTACATTAGTAATATAGGGACCTAACATGCCCCTCTCCTTCAAAAAAGTGTTTTCCTCAACGCTTGAGTCGTTATGGATGCTTCTGTATAAAATTATCATCCTCCCATGTGGAATCTTCAGTGGTTAAGTTCTTCCACTTGATGAGATACTATGAAATTAATCAATTTCGTAGTTGTCGAGTTCTTGTTTCCATGACTGTTTCAGGTTCCAATATGATTTTTCCTTCCTCATCGTGTTCTGGCAATACTGTTTGAACTGGAAGTTTGTCACCTATAACCTTTTTTAAGCATGAAACATGGAAAACTGGGTGCACTGGGGAAGATGCAGGAAGCTCCAATTTGTATGCCATAGTACCAATATTTTGCAACACCTTCTAAGGACTATAATACTTTGGCAATAATTTATTATCCTTATTAGCTTGCTTGAGGGACATTTGTTTGTATAGTTGTAGCCGTAAAAATACCCAGTCGCCTACATTAAAACTTCTCTCGCTGTGATGTTGATCTGCCTGTTGTTTCATTCGATTATGTGCCAAATTTAGGTTATCCTTGAAGAGTTGGAGAACTTGTTGTTGATGCTCGATGTGATCTTCCACTGCTTGAACCTCAGAATTTTCTCTTAAATTTTATGTGATAGATGGCAGATGATATCCATAAAGTGCCATAAATGGGGACATTTTTGCTGCAGTGTGGAAGGAATTGTTATAACACCATTCAGCCAGAGGTAACCACTTGACCCATTGTGTTTGTTTATCAAATACAAAGCAACGAATATATCCTTCCAAACAATTGTTCACTATCTCAGTTTTCCCATCATATTGAGGATGATAAGATGAGCTATGAGCTATTTGAGTACCCAAACAAGAAAATAATTCTGTCCAAAAATTTCCAATGAAAATGGGATCTCTGTCACTTACAATAATATTTGGGTTTCCATGTAGCTTTTGAATTGTTTCCATAAATGCAGTAGCAATTGTACTCGCTTTAAATGGATGAGATAATGCATTAAAGTGTGCATACTTGGTAAGTCTATCAACTACCACCATGATGACACTCTTTCCTTCAGACTTAGGTAAACCTGTGATAAAATCCAATGAAACCTCCTCCCAACATTGACTTGGAATGGATAAAGGTTGTAGAAGACTAATTGTCTCAACTTTATTTTGCTGGCAAACCAAACATTCTGCCACAAACTTTTTAATATCATATTTAAGGCTATCCAAAAAAAAAAACCTCAACCTGTGGTAAGTTTTTAAAAATCGTGAGTGTCCTCCTAAGGGAGAGGTGTGAAATTCCAAAAGAATCTTTTTTTTTAGTTGGGAGTTCTTACAAAGATATAAGTGATCTTTGTACCATAAGGAATCATTTTTCCAACTAAATGTATCAAATTTATTGGGGTCTTGATGAAAATTTTGAATGAGTGTCCACACTTCTTCGTCATTCTTCCATTCCTCCCTTGCTTCAGTTATCCAATTTGGTTGGATAATATAAATGGCACAAAGAAATGCTTCCACATCCTCATCCTTTCTTGAGAGTGCATCTGCAACAACATTTAGCTTCCCTTTTTTGTATATGATTTCAAAGTCATAACCCAACATCTTTGTGACCCATTTTTGTTGCTCTTCTAAATATAGTCTTTGTTCCAAAAAGTATTTAAGACTATCATGATCAGTTTTTACCTCAAAGTGTCTTCCCATTAGGTAAGGTTTCCATTTCTTTAGTGCATGTAGTATTGCCAACATTTCCTTCTCATAAATATCTTTCTGTAAATACTTTCCTTTGATTGAAAGACTTTCAAAAGAAATGGGTCTTCCTTCTTGCATTAAAACAACACCAATTCCATTTCCTTAGGCATCACATTCCACAATAAAGGTTTTTATGAAGTCTGGAGTAGCTAATACCGGTGCTTGGTACATTGCCTCTTTAAGATGTTTAAAGGCCTTAGTTTCTTCTTGAGAGTCCATGAAAATGCATCTTTCTTCAATAATGTTGTTAGAGGTGCTACTATTCTCCCATAATTCTTAACAAACTTGCGATAATACCCTATTAACCCAAGAAAGCCTCGCAACTACATTATGGTTGTGGGGATTTTCCATTCCTTAATGGCTTTAATTTTGTTAGGGCCTACCTTAACACCCTCTTGAGATACAATATGACTAAGATATTCCACATCTTGTACTCCAAAGAAACATCTAGAGGTTTTGCATATAATTGTTTCTCCTCCAATAGTTTGAAAACCCTATCAACATGTTGAACATGATCCTTCCAAGACATGTTGTAGATTAATATATCATCAAAAAATTCTAACACAATTTTTCTAAGGAAGGTTTTGAAAATGGAATTCATCAACCCTTGAAATGTAGAAGGAGCATTGGTAAGGCCAAAAGGCATGACCAAAAATTCATAATGACCATCATGAGTTTGAAATGTTGTTTTCGAAATGTCTTCAGCCTTCATTCTAATTTGATGATATCCTAAACGGAGATCCAACTTGGTGAAATATATTGTTCCATGTAATTCTTCCAGTAATTCACTAATCACGGGAATGGGAAATTTATCTCTAATAGTGAGCTTAATGAGCTCCCTATAATCCATATACATGTGCCATGATCCATCCTTCTTGTGCACCAGTACTACTGGAGCAAAGAAATAAATTTGACTAGGTTGAATTATACCAGCCTCTAGCATTTCTGCAATCATACATTCACTTCCACTCTTTTGGACATAAGGATATTTGTAAGGCCCGATGTTTGGAGGGACACTTCTTGGAATAAAATGAATAGCATGATAATTATCACAAATAGGTGGGAGTCCTTTGGGAGTTTCAAACACCTTGGAATCATTGTCCAATACTTTTTGGAGATCTAGAGAAATAGATGATTTTTATGTTGGAACTTCTAGTGAACATAATTGTGCAATTATGCCTCATTATTATTTCATCAGAAGCTTTGTCATGACATTAGATATTATTATCTTTCTTGGCTTCCCTATAATACCCCATAATTCAACTTCCTTTCCTTCCAAAAAAAAATTCAAGAAAATTTCTTGAAAATTAAAAGCTACCCTCCCCAAAGATTGTAACCCTTGTACTCCTAGTACAACATCAACACCGCCCATTGGAATGGAGAGCATTGGAATATTCAATACATATTCCCCCATGTTTAGCTTGATAGTATGGCACTTTCCAGGGAAATTTATAGTTCCTCCATTTGCAACCATCACTTGACACTCTGGTGTTGGGTATAGGAAGAAATTAAATTCCTTGCTACCTTACAATGAATAAAATTATGGGTACTGCCCAAATCAATCAACACTATTACATTTTTCTTCTTGATATGTCCTTCTATCTTGAGAGTTTGAGGAATGATAATTCCGGCCAATGCATTACAGTATATGGTCGGATTCATTTCTTCTTTCTCTATGGTTGGTTCTTGGTGTATATCTTCTTCTTTTGAAGTTTCTTGTTCATTTTCTTCCTCCTCTTCACAATCTATGTAAAATAGTTTCTTCTTGGCACACTTATTACCTTTAGTGTATTTTCTATCACAATTGTAGCACAACCCTTCTGCTATTTTTTCTTCCAATTTTTGTGGTGTCAACCTTGTAGGTTGTGGAAGTCTAGGAGTAGTAACACTTCCATCTTTATAGTTGTGAGTGGTAGGCTTCCTTGTCGCCATAATTTTTCTTTCCAACCTGAATGCCTTCTCCAATGAATCAATTTCCCAAAGGAAAACCTAATGTCGGATGTTATCCTTTAAAGTCCCTATGAAGACCTCAATCCTGTGTTCCTCTGGAATATTAGTTACCCTTATATTCAATCATAATGTGTTATCATTTCCTCCGTAAAAATTGACCAAGTGACAATTTTTTTATGAGAGAAAATCCATCGATATCATACAAATGTATTGTGTTCTAAATACAAAGTTGCAATACATACCTTTTGTGTGTTTTATAAATTATGGAGATCAAAAATTTTCTCTATTTGTAGTATCCATGTTACGAGATCCTTGTCATCAAACTTCCTCATATCGATCTTTGGAATATGGTGGATCTTCAATCCAACATTAGAGTTTATGAAATCATGATTTTTTATTTTGTTCTCAAAATGAATTTCCTCTACTACCTTTTCGCCATTAAGAATCATTTCTTTTAGCAACTTTATCAAACCTTCCATGTTTGCTTTTATTTTTTCTTCTATACCATCGATCTTAGCTTTCATGCCATTCTTCAAACCATCCATCTTAACTTCCACACCATTCATCTTATCTTCCATGCCATTCATATTATCTTCCATGCCTTTCTTCAAACCATCCATTTTAGCTTCCATTTCATTTTTTGTTGCTTTTTACGAGAGTGACATTTCTTGCACTTGGTCTCGTAATTTTGATATATCATGTTGCACTTCTTCTTCTTCATGTGTCATAGTAGAGGTTTCTGAGGCCTTAATGGGTGTAGAATTCTTTTTGGGAGGCATTTTAGAACCCAATATTGATATCTATGCTTCAATATGCCCTTGTAATCAAACATAGTTACCGATCAAACGAGAACTATTGCCTCAAACCGATAACTCTAGCCCAAAAAGACTCAAAAAGCATGAAAAAAACCCCAAAAACGAAAAATTGTGTATTCCAAAACACTCTTTTTTTTCAGGGTCAAATTTCAACATTTGTTTAAATTATGCTACAAAAGAAATTGTTTCTTGAAAAAGGGATTGAAAAAACACCCTCGAAACAAATTGAGTTGATGGTGGAATAGCCAAAAAAAAAATTGTGTCACAATTTTGACACATTTTAACAATGAAATCAAAGACAACATGTTAGGACATTGAAAAATCATAAAATTCTAAAAATTTTGATACATGATGTTAAAGATAAAAATATCATGTCTAAAGGCCTTATCATTTCAAACAATTTTCATCCATCTTGTTAAAGATCAAATATCTTTACTCTAAAAAACCCTAAAATTGTAATTTTTTTCAACCATAACATTAAAGATAAATTATCGTAGCGCATAAAAACCTTAATGACAAGTTTTAGATCTCAATTTTTTAATATACTTGAACCATGAAATTATGGAGAAATTATATGACTTAACAATTCTTAAAAATGAACAAGTAAATGAAATATTTATTTTTCCAAGAGTCATTTTTATTTTAAAGGATAAAAATATATCTTTCAAATCTTAGCCTAAGACAACTTTAAATCTAATTGAAACCAAAACCTGAAATCCAGCGATCAAAACGAAGTGTCCCCTTTCAATGAGGCATAAAAATTTTAAAAATTTTAAAAGCATCTTATACCAAATGTTAACAATACATAATATCATGGTAATATCTTTGCATAATCTAAAAAATCAACATTAATTTCTTTTTTTTTAATTTTAATCAAAATATCAACTTTGGTATATTGAATATAACATAAATTATTTTTGTAATTCATTGTTGCGTCGTGGATATTCTAAAGAGATGAATTCTTCATAATTAAAACATATAATCCAACAAATATAGAAATGCCTCATAACTTCATGTAAGATCATATGGAAGTCAAAATATTTATTTCAAATTACCATACAAACATCAATTACATAAAAATGTCTTAGACGGTTATCCAAAATCAATCATAGATTCTGGCACACCATTAGAAGCTACATCTTCATATGAATGACTGGATGTAGATGAAGAGTATCCATGTTCTTCTCTTTCATCAACTAGTGCTCCATCTAAGTCAACATGCATGCCCACCATTACAGATTTCAAAAGTCTTCTAGATCTACGACTACATTCAATAGAGTCCCATCTCAGCACTATTTGTTCTGGTAACAATTTCTTCAAAATATTTATGTTCTTCAAGCGAAGAGTTCCTCTCTTTATCAAATTGAAGTCATACACAAGTATGTCAACATCCTCCAATTTTAAGACATATGTGCGGCGATGATTTATATTTGTGCCCTTTATTTTTCTCTTTCTGCCAATTTTTTTTCAACTATCATATCTGGCTTATACACACCATTGAAAGGGTGGGTACTTGTGGTATACCAATGTACTTCAACAGCTGTAATATCTTCATTTTCATTAATGACCTTTATAACATTGGCAATCCAAAATGGATAGCCAAGTGGATCTTCATCTGCTAACACTATTATATGCAACTCTCCTTAACATCCTGCACAAAACCTTTGTAAAGGTCTTCCATGGCTTCATGTTGTGCACATGATCTTCTAGAACCAATATGGATTTCTCTTTACCCTACCTGTGGAGAATTAATAATGCCTTGAGACTATTGTTATTCAACAATGTGTGTTTCCTCATGTTCATTTGGAATATTTTATGGCCAAAAAAATGTAGTCTTCAAAAGCGTATCCTCATTTATTGATCTTGAAATCATATCACTTTGATTATTGAAAAAAGACTCCCACCAAACTAAATTAGCAACATCAAAGTACTCATATGTATCTCTAATACATATTTAATTTCCTCCAGACATTTATAATAATTTATATCTCTCTTATGCCTTCGTGCATTATGGAGTTCAGCAACTAGTTGTAATAACAATATCTTTGATGAAAATATTGGACGCTCTGGAATGAACTTCAAAAATGCTAAACCTGATGATGGCCCCCATTCTGCAGCACTTGAATACTTCTTGCCCCATATAAGTGTTATCCCATCAATTTTTTTGATACGAAATTTATGTTGGAAGCTAATGTCATTAATTTTTTCAACAAATTTCTCCTCACCATGCGATCCCAGAACAAACCTTCGCATGTCAATAGTTTCTTCCAACACATGAAAAACAGGCGAATGTAGGATTTCTTAATACATTCAATTAATGATGGCAGGCTCCCAACACCTTTCCTCCTCAATGTTACTGAAAAACGATTGAACATTTGATCAATATGGTCATGAGTATTCCCAACAAGAAGAAAACCAACCTTTATCTTTTTAAAAATTCCCAATTCAATGAGTAAGTTTAGATACCCAAAAAGAACTTGATTTTTTTTTTCATGACTTGTGTTTTCTAATTGTACATACAGAACTTCAGGAAGAATACCAAACCAATGAGTAACCACATCATGGATTATAGTTATGGTCAGATTTGCATCACTATGAATATTTTGAGTTGTGAAGTAAACCCTTGGAAACATCTTCTCATTAAAGACCATACAACCAACCAAGTGAAACTGAATGAAATTTTCCTACTATAATTTTTTTGGAGTGCGGGAAAAATGTGGCAAAAGTGTTTTCTTTTGGTCCATACCATCAATTATAAAACCCAAATATTTATTTGGATTATCATAACACTTCTTTTGATGTTTATACAATTTTT
The DNA here is from genome assembly GCA_034641835.2 of Pinus albicaulis. Lineage (NCBI taxonomy): Eukaryota > Viridiplantae > Streptophyta > Pinopsida > Pinales > Pinaceae > Pinus > Pinus albicaulis. The sequence continues at coordinate 485,378,041 of CM076576.1, forward strand.
TTCCTTTCACTTGCTTGCTGATTGTGATGCTCTTGAATTTCTTTGACAACGGAATTTGTACATAAAATAAAAGAAACATATGAATAAATATATTTTCATGATTGATAGCTATCCAGTTTTTAAAAATAATGTTTTGAACGCATACCTCTTTTTGCGCCTTGACATTTATCTCTTTTTGCTTTTAGAGAAGCACATGTACTGCAAACCTCCATCCTTGTATTCTTAGGAATACAAACATTATTGAATTCGTTCTTCCATACCCTTGTAAAATATGAATATGTAATAAAATCACCAACTCCTTTAGAAGCTTCTGCATAATATTTTTATAAGTTGTAGAATTCTCGTCTCGAGAAATTATATGGAATATGTATTATGTCTTTATTTGGAATACACTCTCCATGCTTTGAAAATAATTCTTTCATCCATGACATGGAATTATTTCCTAACGGCCCAACCTGTCGTTTATAACGTACTTATGAATAATATGTGGGATCCTTTTCCAGCCTTTCTTAGATTCTTGACAAGTGACAATTACCAATTGAATGCAACATTTTGAAAGCCTTTTTGCAGAGCAATACATTCCCAATGTGATAATCATAACTTGCTAGTGTAGATTGCATGCAACCCATTAAATATGAATTTTGCATGCTTTTATTCATTAAAAATATATATTTTTCCTTTTCTCCAAAGCAAAGTTGAAATCCATATGTTTCAAGCAATCCCTTCGACAACATTCACTTGAAATAAAATGAACGACAGAACTTATTTTTGTGAGAAATGTTGTCCTAACCCTTGTATAACTTGAATGTTTTGGATTGATATGAAAAGGCCTACTCCTACTCCTAGTTACAATATTTGCTTGCAATGGATTCATCGTTCCATTATCCTTTGTAGAAGTAGTTTCATCACCATTAGGAGGAATATTATCCCCACTATCATCATTCTCAACATATTTAAGAAACTCATCGGCATTGCATGGAAAATATTCATTTGCATCCTCACTTGAAGAAAAAAATTCACAAGAATCATCTACGTGTTTGAAACCCTGATTCAAACGAAATTCTTCACCATATTCAGCCATGCTTTTGAATTCTTCCCTTGGAGGATTAAATTCTTCATCACCATGAGTGTCTTTGAAACACCCACTTAGAGAAAATGCATTATTCAGATATGTGCCTTTAAAATTGTCATTTGCAAGAAACTCTTCATCCTCCCCTTCCTCAGTGGTGCTCTCATAACCCTTGGGATTAGGCCTAAGTGGAATATTTGAATCTGTATTCAATAGAAATTATTCATCCCGCCCCTCCCCTTCCTCATTGGTGCTCTCATAATCCTTAGGATTAGGAATAATTGGATGCCTTGAATCTCTATTTATTGGATTTTATTCATCCCCCTCCCCCCGCCCCCTTAATCACAGTTTTATAGTCCTACAATTGGGATGAAGTGGAAATTTTGACTCTAGAAATTGATCCCCCCCTTCATCAGTGGTTCTCGCATAATCCTTAGGATTAAGATGAAGTGGATATTTTGACTCTCGAAAATCTTCATTCCCCTCTTCATCAGTGGTGCTCGCATAATCCTTAGGATTAGGACGAAGTGGATATTTTGACTCTGGAAAGTCTTCATTCCCCTTTCATCAGTGGTGCTCGCATAATCCTTAGGATTAGCACAAAGTGGATATTTTGACTCTGGAAATTCTTCATTGCCCTCTTCATCAGTGGTGCTCGCATAATCCTTAGGATTAGGATGAAGTGGATATTTTGACTCTAGAAATTATTCATTCCCCTCTTCATTAGTGGTGCTCACATAATCCTTAGGATTAGGATGAAGTGGATATTTTGACACTGGAAATTATTCATTCCCCTCTTCATCAGTGGTGCTCACATAATCCTTAAGATTAGGACGAAGTGGATATTTTCACTCTAGAAATTCTTCATCCCCCCCTTCATCAGTGGTGCCCTCATAATACTTAGGATTAGGATGAAGTGAAAATTTTGACTCTCGAAATTCTTCATCATGCCCTTCATCACTGGTGCTCTCATAATCCTTAGGATTAAGACTAAGTGGAATAATTGACTCTTGATTTACACAATTTTCTTTTTGCTTCCCTTCATCAATTATGTTCTCATCATCGTTTAGGATTACGATTAAGTCGAAAATTTGACTCTCTATTCATGGTGAACGAAATCCTATTATATTCATCAATCTGAATAGAGTTGTTGCGTGACGAAGATGTTGATGTTGCAGAAAGAAAAACTTCACTATCAGAAGAACCCATGACTTTCAACAAGAAGATGATATATTGATACAAATGCACTCTCTCCCAGCTACAATATATAGCTTAAAGACTAAAAATTTTCCTCTAAAATTTCCCCCCAAAAATTATCGCTAAAATTTTTCCCTCTAAATTTTTCCCCCAAAAAATTTCGCTAAAAAATTTCCCTCCAAAATTTTTGCTTGAAATATTTCCCTACAAAATATTCATCTGAAATGTATTTCAAAACATTTTAATAAGCTGTTGGTCTTCAAATATTTCACCCTACCTTCTATTCAAAATATCCATAAAATATTCCTTTCATGCATTCCTTACAAACTAAAATAAATTTCTGATTTGAATGATTTAACATTAACTACATATTATAATAATTTTTTAAAATTTATATTTTATTTTTTTTGACATTGAATAAAAGTTAATATAAACCTATAATATTAACTAAAAATTATTTTTCTATTAATTTTCTTAATTTTAAATTTTAATCTCACATTCACGAAACGCTAAAGCAATCACACAATCTTCGCTATTTAATAACAATCATTATTTCTATTCCTCACATCACATCAAGTCTTCTGGGTTTTGTTGGAGAAATTTTGTGAAGGAATTGCATTAGCATTGATAACAGATTAAACGAGAGTTTTTCGGATTTCAAAGGTTAGTTTCCTTCTATTTTGTCCATTTTAAGATGAATTTCAGGAGAATCTGGTTTTTTTTATGGTTTTTATATTCCAAAACAATTTTTTATGGTTTTTATGTTCGAAAACCCTTTTTTTATAGCGAAGAAAAAAAAACTCAAATTTTTAGGGTTTTTAGGACAAAAAATATTTTTTATTATAAATATATTTTGAAATTTAAAAAAAAAACAATTTAATTTTAAAACAATTTTAAAATTATATTTTTGTTTTTTAAATTTTAAAAAAATAAATTGAATTTTTAAAAATTCAAAATTTAATTTAAAATTAAAGATAAAAAATAATTATTATTATTTTATAATTTAATATTTTTTTTTAAATAAAAAATTAAAAAATCGTTTTCTATCGCCCGCCGAGGGCTGGAGGCTAGTCGAGCGGCGTCATGGAGCGTTGCATGCCCGGCCTCTGCCTCGCTAGGGGCCGGAGGCCAGCCGGGTAGCGCTCCACAGCGCCGCCCAGCCGACCTCCAGCCCCCAATAAGCGGTTAATTTTTTTTTTTAATTAAATTAAAAGTTTTTTAAAACATTTTAAATTTTAAAATTTTAAAATTTAATTTTTAATAATTAAAATTAAAATTTCATTTAAAAAATCATTTTTTTATTTCTAAAATTTAAAAAAAAAATAATTAATATTAAATTTTTTATTTATTCTATTTTTAACTTAGAAGAAGAAAAAAAAAAAACTTAATATTAAAAGTTTTTTAACTTTATTTTTTTTTTTTAATTCAAAAAAAAAAAACACTCAAGTTTCAAATTAATTTTTATTTTTATTTTTTTAATTGTTTTAAAAAATAACTTTACATTAAAAACTTTTTAAAACAATTTTTTTTTACAAAATGTATTAAAAAAATGTTATATATGTCTGTGTTTTAAAATGTATATATATATATGTGTGTGTGTGTGTGTGTGTGTTTATAATTTTAAAAATATATAGTTATATTTCAAAGAATTATATAGTTAATTTTATTTTTATTTTAAATTTATATAGTTTTACAAATATATTTGTTTTCATTTATTTTATAGACATTAATTTTCGATTAATTTTAAATTTATATTGGCAAAAAAAATTGATTAATTAAGTTATGCGTTTTCTCATTAACTAATATATATTTCTTTTTATCAGGAAGATGGTATTAAAAAATATTTATGTGAACGTTTCTGGACCAAGGGTAGCAACTGCCAAATCTAAAGTTGCAGTTGGACGCACTATGGAGACTGCTAGATGTAATAAGGATATTGAAGGACACACTATGCATACTGTTGAGGACACAAATATTGAAAAACGTAATAAAAGTCAAGCAAGTGGCCCACCAAGTTCATTAAAGTTTTTTTTTGAATAGAAGAACGCAGAGGAAATAAATAAAATTGATTTTTCATGGTATCTTGAAGATAATGAAATGGAGGATTATATACATATCTATCTAATTCGTGGTATGATTCATTTAGGTGAATCATATCAATTGATGGGCAGAGTACGAGACATATGTTTGGTGTCGAATACAAACACTATATATGTTATTGCAAGAATGACTAATAAACGTGAAAAGGTTAGATATTGTCTATCAAAGGTCAAGTATGACACAAATGAAACATCTACAAAGTTGTCTGCAGAAATCGTAAGCAATATCGCAAATAACATTGTAAGTATGCTTATTTATATTTGTGTTATGCATTATTGTAAGGATCATTCAAATTTTTATAAATTCTTGATCATTGACATGTTTTATTTTGTTTCATAGGATTTTTTTGAGCCTCTTTCAAACATGTTTGAGGGTATTTATTATATGGAGCCAAATGTTATGACTGTGATCAAGACTTTCCACACAGACAAAGAAGATGAAAGGAGAATGAAGCAAAAATCAATAGCTCGTGACATTGCAATAGTACAAAGAGGGGATCAACCAAGAGTCACTAAGGTGGGTCAATTTAGTAAACCTAAACATGTTTTTTTTGAAAATGTGGAAGCTGAAGCTGAAAATTATGATAGAATTAGTGAGGAGGAGATTATGACTGTTATGCAAAAGGAGAAAACAAATCTAACACCAAAAATTAAAATGGCCAAAGATGTCTCTCTTCTACCTGGTGATGAAGAGCTTGTTTATCAAAAAACTGATATGTTAACTGATAAGAAGAAGAAATCAAACTTTTGTCAACCTGTAAAAGTCATGAGCAGCAGTGAAGTACAAACTGAAAGCTCTAAAGGAAGCAAAGAATCATAACACCAAGCATTGAGTTAGAGGATGGCATTACTAAAACAAAACAAATTTCCACTCGATATGAGTTGAGGAAAAATAAATTAATTTGTGGTGGCCAACATTTGAGCTTAATGTCGGCCAATTTTATAGGCGAGATGAAAGACAATCTCAATATCAAATTAGAAAGGCGCATCACCTACATGTACATAATCTAGAAATTTTGTTCAGGTTCAATCCATATACGCATGTGGTGGATTATGTGGTTCTTGTTGATCCACGTCAGGTTCCCAACAAACAGGCATTTGACAAGACACATTTTTTTGATTATAAATATTATGTAATTGGAGGGAACCATTCGGTAGAGGCTAAAAGACAATTGATTGAGGAACATCCCAATAACTCTCTTTTTCAAACAATGAAATGCATAATTTACGTTGGTTTAATAGAAATAGAATCAAAGTTATTGGCATGGGATCATAATGCAGATAATAAGTACAAAATGAAAATGACTTTCATCCAAAGGGTTGGATTTATTTATAATGAATTCATAGAAAAATGTGGTGGGGATAAGGCAAAAGTTAGTCTAAGATTTCGGAAGGAATGTTTAATGGAAACAGGATATCAAATTGATGAAGAAATAAAATCAAAAGATGGAAAAATGCATTCAAATATATTCAGAAGCACAGATAACATTTTTCAGTTAGCATTTAGAACTAGGGAGATATGGGAATTGATTGATGATATTTTTGAGCGGTGGGAGAATATTTCCATAAAAAATAAGAAGGTTAAAAAGATTAAACCCATAATATGTACCAACAGTAAGACAGGTCTTGAAATGAAGAAACTTCCATAGGATATGACTATCACACCTTGGAGAATAATGCAAGGAGTGAAGGATGAGAAACTAGTCAAATCAGTACTATCCCGTGCGAAGTCATGTGAATTATCAATGGATGAAATGTGCACGGAATTTCAAAAGTAAGTTTCTTGAATTATTTCTACTTTTCTTTTGATTATAATTTTTTTTTTAAATAAAATATAATGTTTTTGGTAGAATTTCATTATAGATATTACTATATTAACATTTTTAACTTTATTTATTCATTGAGAAGATTTATATGAAAATACAAGAACATATGGTTAAAAATTTGAATGAAGACAGTTGGGATGATGTTGTGCGCCACTACCTAGAATCAAGTTCTAGAGCAACACTTAAAGATTTTTATATTGCATTCAATAAGGTATGTTGATTTATACATTCATTTTATTCATATGTAAACTATTTTTATTTTATTATTATTATTATTATTATTATATATATGTGTGTGTGTGTGTGTGTGTGTCATTAAAAATGTTGAAGAAGGATGGAAATGGAGTACCATATACTTTCAAAATCTTTGTTGAAAAAATTAAGTTAGAAAATATGAGAAAGCAGCATCTTATGGATGTTGAAATTGATCATACTCTTAATCATTTCATTTGGAATGGGCTCAACAATATCCAATATCAAATAATACAAGGTGATTGTGAACACATTGCAAAACTCATACCTAAAATGGAATATGCCCTAGTTATTGCAAAGATTCCTCATAGTTTCAATTTCCCAAACATTGAATATGATAGTGAACCATATACTTATCAAGCTTTCAGTAAAGTGGTTACGGGTTTTCAAGAAGTCACAACATCACCACTTTGGAGATTTGTGACATTTTATTCAGACACACAGTTTGCAATGTTTTTAACAAGCTTCAAGGGAAAAACAAACTCAAGGATGAAACTTACATGGTAAGACATTGAAATTGTATGTTCGATTACTGTTAAAAAAAAAAATTATGTACAATTTAATTGAATTTTTACTATGTTATGTTACAGGCAGAAGTCAAATCTTGTTTCTTCTGAAGATCAGCCTATTATAAATGATCATGAGTTCATCCATGTTGAATGTTGGACAAAAGAGGATAGTTATAAGCCTATTCTTCTTAATCGAGTAGATGGGAAGAGTCATAGTCAAGTATTGGTTCATGATGATGTTGTAAGAAAACTAACATATGAGGATAAAGATGCAAAAGGATATATAGTTAACATTTATCAGAAACCGCAAGCATTGATTAACTATATTATAGATATATGTTCAAATGAAGGAGATTGGGTTTTGGATTTATTCTCAGGTTCAAGTAAGTTTTATTATACAAAATTGAATCTAAATATTTTAGTTTTTAGTTTTTATGTGTTTATACTAATTTTCTTAATTATTTATTTTGTGCTTGATGATTAGGTGTAACACTAGCATGTTGCCTAAAAAAGGAAGAAATTACATTGCCACTGAGAAAGACCCGTGCAATGAAAATTTATTCAACAAAGAATCAATGCTCTTCAATTTCTTCCAGATGCGAAGTAAGAAGTTGGTTTGAGGAAATGGGATTTTAATGAATCGTGTGTGGCAAAAAAAGCAAACGAACCTCAACCACCATAATATGGAATGATTGGAAAAGGAAACTTTGGAAGATTTTCAAACATGAAATATCTATTAGGAGATGACAATGACCAAAATGAAGCAGAAAATGGTGCGGAAGAAGACATTAATGATGTTCTAGAAGATGTTGAACATGGATTAGTTGATATTATTGATGATCTTTAAGTTATGCTTGCAAATAAAGCTCAGTTTTGAGAGTTATGAATCAGTTTTAATTGTAATGTTTATACTTTGATATTTTATGAAAAGAATCCTTATTTTTTGCAAAAAACCTCTGATTACTATTAATTTTTGACATAAAATTCATAAAAAAATGTTATTTTCTTAAGTTTTTTTGTTAAGATTTTCCCAAAAAAATAGTTTATTTAACATGTTTTTTTTAACAAAAAGTCTCTAAAAGTGTATTTTTTCCATTGTATTTATATTGAAAATGTGTATTTTTTTCCATATGGTTAAAAATATTGGTTTTTTATTTACAAATATTTGACGTGCATTGAAATATTAATTAACAATACATAAACATATAGAAAATCCAAACTTTAGAATATTGACCCTTTTTTTAATATTTTAACTATGTGAAAAAATGAAGATTTCATTACAAACAAAAAAAAGTACATAAATGAACTTAAAAATAAACATCTCAAGGAAGAGGAAGACATTAGAAAATGTATAGTGTCAAAATAAACCCTCTAAAAAAAAGTGGTGATTATACACCACCACTATTCAAAATCGACATGAAAACCATCACATTTAAAAAAAAAAGTGCCAAAAAAATTCTCTTAAAAAAAATGGTGATTTTGCATCACCACTTTTCAAAATCGGGTTCTTTTTTTATTACCTCAAAAAAGTAGGTATCGAGTCACTTAGCTATTTGTTCGGTAACTATGTTATCACTTCAAATTGATTTTTCAAACAAACATTATGCAATTTATAAAAAAAAAGATACAAACCTTTTTCTTGATTTTGAGTAGCTTGCTATCAATCAGGTTGTATCTCTATGATTTCAAATCCCCAAGATTTGAACTTCAGACCTGTAGTATTCCTTTGATTCATCTTTCCAATGCTACAGGTCAGACCTGATTTGGATTCTTCAAGTCAAATTTATGCCCAATCTGCCACAATGACCTAATTATGGGTTGGTTCAGTAGAGAAAACTTGTATGGCATTATATGTGTCATTGTTTCGTCTTTAGGTTCTGAAATCAATATACAAGAAACTAATTTCCGTGTAATTTCTTCCACTTTTTACAGAATTTGAATTTGATGCTCAGAGAGAAAGTTATGATGATTTTACTAAGGTCACATCTATGATTATGGAGCCTAAAAAAACCCTAACTTTCTCAAATCATATCTCCGAAAATATAGTGAAACAAGGTCTAAAAATTTTACACAAAGTTCCCCAAGATTTTTGCTCAAATGGGTTTTTTTCAGGGTCTAAAAATTTGTAGAAAAAAAAATTTATAGCAAAAATTACACGATGACCTGTTTGCAGTAGTGAAACCCTAAAATCCAAAGCTCTGATACCAAATTTTATGAAACCAGCTCGCAAAATATAAGGAAAGAGAGATCAACAACTTAGAAATCAACCTCTTCAAGGGGGAAACCTCCTTTACATTACATAAATGAAAAATTCTTGGATGATACAAATGACAAAACCTCCTTTCTATATATAGGAGTCCATGGGGTCACAATATAATCCTAGCCGACCTAACAATAATAATGTAAGGGCACAACAATAATAATAGTGGTATTTTATGGGGCACAATAATAACAATATGGAGACTACAGGGGTACAACAATAACAATAAGGGGGCTACACTAACAATAATAAGGGACTACTTTAGTAACATAGGGACCTAACATTTTCTCAACAATCAATCTCTCACGTTAGAAATTGTTGGATCTCATAAGCACCATATATGCTTGATGCAATGGTGATTTGATGTGTAATATAAAACTAATTGTATGTGTGTACGCACTTCTTTGATTTATTTTTAATAATATACACAATATTTTTATTATTTAATAAAATTGATTATATTTTATATAAGTAAAATTAGTGTAGTTATATTTTTTAGTAAAATAATAATATTAAGTTTTTTTCCTAAAAAATAAGATCGAACCAAAATATGAATGTTAATATTTTATGGCATAATATGCAAGTCTAAAATATAGTTTTTTAATATTTTCCTTGGTGTATATTCTAATGTAGATGCCTACTTATAAACATACTTATAAATATATGATTTTTTTTTGAAAAATTGTATGGTGCATTATAACTTATGTATTATTAGGTGCTAAGCTCCAAGTTCCTCGCCCATATCTACCTTCTATTGACCAATATATATATGCACCTTTGAAGGAGCCAAGTTTTCACAGTTGACTAATTCATTGACAGTGTGCTTCAGTAGGGCACATTTTTCCTTCACTTCAATAATATCTTTCTTTTGAAACTGCACCATGTCCATGAACAATGCATTTTCCTTATCTCTTCCTACCTATTATGCCTATATTTGGCCTACAATCTACATGATAGCTAACATATCATTTGTAATGTTGACTTTTTGGATCCTTAAAATATGCTTGATATTGGTTGCTTCACATACTAGGCATCATCCAAGAAGCTTGTGTGTCATTTCCTCTAGTAAATTAATGCCCAGAGTGGCAACTACTAGTTTGTTAGTAATTTCCTTACCAAGTTCAATTGTTACGTTGCTTTGTAGAGCATTGTCATGCCACCAAAGCAAAAAAATACCCCCAAACACCCACTCTGACTATGAATTAAAAAGAATCCCAAAAAATTCCAATTTTGAGATATGAATTCCATGTAGGGTGTGGTAGGAGCAGGAGGGGTTATTCTCAACCCTGATGGAAAATTTGAAATTGAGTACAATTGGGCATTAGGAAATTGTACAAATAATACGAAAAATGCATATGGATTACTGCAAGGGCTCCTTCTAGCCAAATAAGAAAAAATTGAAGATTTGGTGGTGATGGGATATTCACGTATGGTTATCCATCACCTTGTTCATGGATCTTTGTTTAAGGATTGTAGGTTGTGAAGCATTATTGATCAAATTAGGAATCTAAAACTAGCCTTCTCTACTATTAGCTTTTTTCATGTGTTGATAATGAAAAATTATTTTATAGATGATCTCGCCAATAAATATGTAAACTTGGAAGGAAGAGTCCTAATGAGAAATGGTATCCCTTCCCTCGCAACTATTCTTTCACAATGGGTTGTTATGCAATGAAAATTTTATTATCTACAGGTCTTTTGGAGAATCTACTCCTCCAAAGACCCTGTTTCCTTTAAGATAGTAAAACAGCTAATAGATATTGATAATAAAGATCATTGTAAGGTTACAGGTATAGCTAGCCACAAAGGATTTTCATTGTATTGTCATGTTGTACAGGCCCTGATCCAGGTGCATATTTTGATTTATTATAATATTCTCATCATGGTTAAGAGAGAGGGAGAGAGATATGAATTCCATGCAATAATAGTCCTTGCACCAATTACCAACACTTTCTTCAAATCCCATGCTAGTTCTCTTCATATAACTCCCAAGAATGTTGCGGAGAGTTTCTTCAGTCAAATCCCCCCTGCAAAGCTTACCAAAAAATCTCATTTTACCCTAATCTACTGACAATATTTTCCATTAATCCATGTGAGTTATAATTTATAGGTTGAATGACTAAACTCATTGGCTTCATGTTGTGTGTTGTGTAGTTCTCACTCATCGATATTAACTGAAGATCTTGAATTCTTGCATGTGATTTGACTTATTTATTGCTCAACATGTATGCCCAAATTTCACCACTAATTACATAATAATTCAATATAACTGGTGGCTTATGCCTCGAAATATTTCCTTAACCATAACCATACTTTTAATCATTTACATAATCATGTTTGTGACTATATTCTCAAGGGGTTGGTACCCATGGTTGTCCCATTTTATATTTAAAAATCCTTGGTTTGGGTTGCTTGCCATATTAGCTTTAACTCTTCCACCTTTTTAATCATTACCGTGATCACATGAAAGACCTCCAACCCTTCAAATTGTTTTAGCTCTTTATTTATCTTATAGAGGGTTTGTGATAAGACACTTTGACCTCACCTTGTGCCTTTATGCAAATATCTAATTACTATTTCCAAATATCTAATTATAATTATGTTTTTGTGTTTCCTTTCGTTAGTGACCCTCAGATATTGGAACAAATCAAGTGTCGTGATTTGATTATTATAAGCCTTCCCAAATCCCTAAGCATAGACATTTGCCTCTTTTCCTTAAAGTTCATAAATGGTCCCTCCCACTCCAACCACCCCTCGGGACCCTTTTGAAGCTCCATCAAATAATATCATCCACTTCTATTGTTCTTGCCTCCATTTCAAAAAATCCTCCTCCTCTCATCAAATTTTCCATTTTTCTATCATTGAGGTAAAATGCACCATCTTCCTAATTGCAAGTTGTTTTTAACTAATCATATTGTAAACCCAACGGTGCTCTTCTTCTTCCATCTTATTCATATAGTATCCTTTTAGCCCTTTAATTTGAATATGGATAAGTTATATGCCTTATTCGCTGCTATCGCAGTCAAAAGGAGAGAATTTTAGAAGATGGCATTATTCCTTGCGAACCATATTTCATAGCATATAAATTTGGGGGCAACTATCCAAACTCTTCTTAACACAAATTTGTCTTTAAATTCCTCTACATATCTCTTATGCCACCTAGGAAACATTTTGGACCGTGACTTTGGGAATGATGCCTTGTTTAATATTTCTTTCAAGACATGCCTCTACGTGTGATGAGGATATTAAATTTCAAGAATAAGTTGGTTAGAAACATAATACATATATCAAAGATCCATGTACTCCTTTTTTAATCATTTTTTTTGTTGTTAAAAATTTCCCATATATCATAATCTAGTTGAAAGAATTTACTTCTAGAAGAAAATCCTTGTTCTGAATATATAGCCATATCCTTGAATGAGGAGTGTTAGGGGAATATTGCATGAAGTTGATATGTCCTTGTTTGATTGCATAAACATTAGGGTTCCATCCCTGCTTACATGGTTTATTATAGTTCACTAAAGCACACCCAACCAAGTCTTAGAAGAAGGGCTCTAAAGAGATGGTCAAGTCCCCTTGAAGAGAAAGATTTTTCCAATCCACTCACCTTGTTTCGTCATTCTAGAATAACATGTCTAAAAATTTCACTAATCCATTGGTTATAAATTAGTATGTGAGGCAATTTATTTGCATAAATTGTGTAACAATTATTATCATCCAAAATTCGTAAAATTGTGAAATGCAAACATTGTATGCGCATAATTAGATTGTTTGTAGTAAGATTTATCTAAACTAATTAATGTTTATACTATTTTATGAAATAAATTTCATAAAATGAAACACACCACACTTCATTAATCAAAAGCAATTTTAAGACAGAAAGCAACTAATTTTATCAACCTATACTACTCGAGCTTACAATAACAAAATATCAGGTTGTGAGGTGGAGTATGCCTTTTAATGCTGAAAATGGAAGGCTTGTACAATGATGCTTCATTCACTGGAATAGGTTATTGGTTGAATAAGAAATTATAGCACACTTTTTTACAGTAAAAATAAGGCACACAACTTACTAAAATCTTTTGGAAGACCAAGTATGCACTAGCATCCCACAAGTTGTATTTCCTTTGGATTCAAAGACATACAATGTTTGACTCCTTAGTCTTGTAATTATCTATCACGATTTATTTCAAGTACTAAAATAAAAGGACATATTCATAAATGGAAAGAATGCTCGAGTAAGACTAGTCTGGTGGACTTTACATACATTGGGGCCTTTTCCAGATGGATGAGCACTCCTAAGTTTTTATCCAACCCATCAATAAGCTTGTTTCTCAATACATTTACTAATCTATGGAAAGTGAGACCTACAATGATTTTATGCAAGACTAATTTGATAAGCTAAGCATGAATTAGGGCCTTTCCATATGGGTGAACACTCCTAAGCTTTTACGTAGTTTATCAATATGATTGATTAAAAGAAATGGCTACTCTATGATAAAATACTAATCTATGATCATGAAAATCAGTAAAGCTATGATATATAATAAATAAATAAGGTTGATAATTTAAATCAGAGCATTATGGACAAAGGAAAATATGACAATTAGTATATAAACAAAGTGATTTATGAAAAATAAGAATAGAGGTTAAATAAAATAAAGAAAAGTATTTATAAATAAATAATGTACAAGAAATGAGATTGCATGAAATAAATACGAGAATATAAATTGAAACAAAAGGTAATTGTGTTCTATTTGGAGTGAGATTGATTTTACCAAGAACAAGATAACAAACTACTCTCGAATATCATAAACTAAATCAAAACATATTACATTTAAAACGGGAGAAAATGAAAATCTTTGTGAAAGGAAATATTAAGAAGTTTATTATATTCCATGATAAGTTGGACATGTGCTCCAAGAGCCCTCCCTTTGTAATGGAAAAGACACTCTTATTTATACAAAACGTGCTTTGAAACTAAGATAAGCAATAATAAATTCATATCCATGTACATCTCATATAGTCACAACCATTTGCTAATAATTAACAAATAAATATCTATAAATCTTTCTAAGATATTTGATAACAAATCTTCCATGATTCTTCTCCTTCCAATATATTTGAGTGAACCTTCCAAATCTTCATCAAATCTTCAAAGGTTAAAAGTAAATTTGGATTTAGACCTTTACGGTAAAATTTTGCATTGTTGGATCAAATATGCCTACAGCCATCACTAAACTCACCCAACGTTCAAATGTAAGTGAAAACATGTTATTTTTCTAATATTTAATCATAAAATCACTCAAAATGCTAAAATAAATGCATTGGAAAATATTGAGCCTAATCCCTTATATAAGCATAAAATACAAGGTTATGGTAGAGTAGAAAGGGATAAAAGCTAAGGAAAATGTTATGAAAAGACAGTAAAAAGGATGTGAAAGGATGATCATTTTTATGACTCAACATTCCCCCAACTAAATATGTTGCATGTCTTCATGCAACCTTGCATTTGATTTTCTTGAACTGTGTTGGGGTCTTCATTTTTTTAAAAGTATTTATGGTAGTTGAGTTTCTTGTGGTTGGTTCTTATGTGGAAACCACAAGTTTTGTAAGTGTTGGTTCTTGTATTACAACCCTTACCTCTTGGGCTTGAATTTATATTGAGCATCTCGTGGTTGGTTCTTGTGTGACAACCACAAGTTGGTTCTTGTATGACAACGTTTAGTTTTTATTCTCATCCTTCCTCCAACAAAATAATCTCATGCAACTTTAAAAATAAGCTCATGCATATTCATTCATAACCTAACAGTGTATATTTCAACCAAATTTTCAAATGACAACTTAGGCCTAAAAAAGGGCCAATATCTCATAAATTCCACTCTAGGTGGCAATGGTTTTTGGTGAGCATATTAATTTAATCATAATTCCCTTGCTCATAAAAAATTATAGAAACCTAGTTGATGGGTTTCAAATTATGGGCAAATTGTTTTTTTGCAAATTCTCACCTTCCTAAGTGGCCTTATAAAAATACATGTAAAAACTTGTATATGTTTTATTTTTAGAAAGTAAGACATGTTGGTTGAAACTTATCACCTTGTTGAAAAAACCCAAGTCCCATAATTTGCTAGCTCTTCTTCATTTACTTGTACAAAATCTGTCAAATTGACAATTTTTACCTATTTTTTTCTTCTTGTTGTTTTACAAGCTTTTGCACAAAAATTCATGCATGAGGCTCATTTTAAGGCTAAATTGAGTGCTTCAAAAGAGGAAATGTGTGTTCCTATTTTACACCTTAATGAACTTATATAATTTCATTTTAATGAAGAAAAATGCCAGCTATACAAAGTCTTGAGTTTTGTCTTACTTTCACATAGTAATAAAATTTGAAATTTGCCTTGAAAACATGCCTGCACAATCTTCCATATGTATTTTTTTTAAATTTAAAACATGATTACCTGAATAGTTATATTTTCACAAAACCCATCTCTGGGGTTTTAATTTAGCCTCAATCGCATGCAACTAGCATGCAAAAAATGACCATGGAGCATATTCCCTTTAACTACAACTATCATACGTCATAATGGGGAGTCTTTTAAGGAGTCAGAAAGGGATAATGAGAATATGGAACATGTCTTAGAATGTGTCATGCATATGATCTTGAAATTGCCTCACTGATCTGATCAAGTGTCAATTGTTGATGAGAGTCTTTTTCTAACTCAAAAAGAGAATTGTGCTAAACAAGAACCGGTTCAGAATGATGACTCGTTTGTTGTAGTTCATATCACTAGAGTTGAGATTCAAGGTGAAGAAACACAATCTTGTCTTGTGCATTTTGTAAAAAATTTTGAATATTAATGAGATTGGCTTCACTAATTTTGACTATATTGTCAACTGTAGAAAGTATTAGTGTTTAATAAATGTAGTAATTCATATAATTGAGCCATTTAAAGACTTGCTTTGATCCCTAAATTTTCTTTCAACTCCACTCTAATGATCCTTCAATTATCTTCAAACACCCAATAATAAAACAACCTAATTTGCTTCATAAACACAAGAAGAGGGGATTTAAAAATAGGACAAATCCCATAACAATATAATAGATGTAATCATTTTGGAAATATGCTCTAACACGGGCATAAATCATAATAAGAGGCTCTATCCAATTCTATATTAGTTGCACCAAGAACAAGTCATAACCTCTCACGCTCTCTTGGAATTGAACCATCAACAAACCTTTTTTATTTTAGTTTTATTAAAATGTTGGCCCAAGTAACATATAATTTTCCTATTTAAGAAGAGGATTGTCGAGCCTGGCATAGCCTTATATCATGCCATAAGTATCATTGAACTATTTCTTGGATAACGAGAACCAAGGAACCCAATAAAACCATGATTCTAAAGCACATGGGTGAATGTGTTGCCATTAGGAGATTTAATTGTATTGGCCAATGTGCACCTTGTATTGTGGAGGTAATAGTGCAAAGGTTGAAGACCTAAAATCAAAGAACACTCGCAACTCACTAGCCACGAATGTGGAGTTAATGGTTGTTTTGAACTTATGGAACTCATAGGGTCTATATCAGAAACATCCTTCAATTTTATCTCCAAATTAAAATCCTTTGCATCTACAGGGTTCTTCTTCCTCAGTTTCTTTAATCATTGAAACTGATGTGGTGGTGAAGTTATTTTATACTCCTTTATCCATTCAATTTTCTCCTAGGTCTTATAGATTATGCTTATGCAGAGAGGGTAATGAAGAGTCGTAATTGAGACTACAACAAATATATCACTATGACTTTAGTTGTCACTTTAACCTCTTTTATTTGCTTCAGTCAACGAAGACACCAAAGAGATATAGGTGGTTAGTACGAATATACCTAAGTTTCAAGTCCTCACAACCAATGAGTTTAGCAATATTGTGATTGAATTAAGTGTTTGCAAGTAGGGAATAATTTATTTTTCACTATGAAAACAAAGTTGTTGTGTCTTGTAAATTTACAAGTAACAATTAATGACTTCTCTTAAGTTGTTTTGAAGCCCGAAATTATTGATCCTACATCGAATGAAAATACCAAGCCTATAGAATACAAGCCCACCAAGGCATATAAGGAAAAAATGTGAAAAATCTAAAGGAGAAGAAGCCAAAATCCACCAAGGGTTCAAAACCCCCACCTACACACCCCCCTTATTTCCATATTATTATTGAAGCAATTACAATGTTAGAGGAGAATTGGGGATCCAAAACTTATGTAATATCCAAATGTATTAGCAGTAAGTACAAATATGATCTACCTCCCACATTTAATTAGAAGCTCAATATGCATGTCTAGAATTTATCGAATTTTGGCAATATAACCAAAGTGAAGGGAATGGACCTAATAACGCACTTTTGACACTGCATGGGAGGCAACCCACCTATGATAATGCTACTAGAAATATTTGCAACACAAGCCTACAGTGAACCTTATGACATAGAGCCAAGATAACCTATACTACGAGCATAAAGGACACCAAGTGTTACAACTTGTGCACAAGAAAAGAATCTGGAGCTCTCAACAAACCACGGAGATAGAGGAAAAAAAGAAATAGTATGTCAGAGTTGATAGGATAGCAAGAAAACCTTTGTGAATTTACCAAACTCTTGCAACACATTTCAGAAAAAAATAACGAGTTTAATGCTTCCCCTCATCCTCAACCTTTGTGTATTCATGGCCTCATAGTGATGTAACACAAAATATACCCCAGTGCAATGGAACCAGAGAGAAATTTGAGACTCAACACAATTTTTTGCATGGAAAATGGCTCAAGTAGAAATTACCCTGACATAATAACACAAAAACTTAAAATATTGATAAATAATGGTCTTCACATTAGTTTTGTAATAGCTATCTCTGTTGTGAGTTACCACAAAATGTTGACATCTTAGAGAAATCGCCATGAATGAATGCTAGGCCCGAGCAATGCAAATATGAGACATAAAGAACTTAGCAGGTGGTATACGAGTTACATGGCTTGCATCCAAACTTAGCTCTAACAAGTTCAGGGTGGCAGATGTATTTTGAGCCAAACTAGCTCTAATTCCATTATGGAACACACGCACAAATAGACAAGATTTAGATAAATATTGTGATGCATATTATTCACAAAACATACATATAAATACAATTTGTGTGACCCTTGGTTTCATATTCCAAGTAGTCTCTTGGACTTCTCATGAATCTTGGCCTTCACTTGATGCTTTTTGCCTTCCACTAAAGTGAATGTGCCAAATTTACATAGCCTCAAGGATTATGTTTCTAATATAAATGTACTTAAGAGTATCATACTTGATGAGGTTGTGTGTGAATTTATGCTTAAAACTACAGTTAGTATTTTTAACTCAAATTAATCATTTAATGATGAATTGATGTGATTCCACTTGGAGGTTAAAATAGATTTATTTATGTACCTTGAATAAAAAATAGGTTTTGATTTGGCATTTAACTCGTTATCAAACTTGATGAAGAATAATTTCTAAGGCAACAATATTTGTAAATTACAATTTAGACCTACACTTACTCTTTTTATCATAAATTTTCTATATGAAGTAAAATAAGCATGATTTTAGTGGGAGATTAAAGTGTATTCAAGTGGAGACCTCCCATATGAACAAGTTTTAAAAATACTTTTATGTATTAGCTCAAAATTTTCAATGAACGGTAAGGGAGGAAAAGTTTTTATTATGTTGTTTTTAAGGTAGGTAGTCAATAATTTATGAATAACTTTGCAATGTCCAAATGAATTTATTCAAATTGTGTTTTAAACTAGACTCAAAGATATATCTCCCTTATTAACAGGTTTTGAATATATAATGTTTTGATATGTCTAATATACTAATGAACAATCAATGATGATTTTATGACCAATGGTTAGTAATTTGGGCATAAAGTTTTCATAATATGTCATATTGAGGTGATTCGAAGTGGTTTGGAAATTAGATTCGAAGGGTTATCTCATCTCTAAACATACTTTAAAATTTCTCTCTTTTAGCCCTCAAATTTTCATTGTCCCAACTCTTTTTTAAAAGGGATTTCGAAAGTTAATTTGCTACAAGAATAAAAAGTCATGTGATTTTTCCTAGATTAAGACATTAGTGTATGAATACTTGGTGGAGATATTTATGATGATGTTGATATTTAAGATTGGAAATTACTGAGAGGGGGGGTGAATTAGTAATTTAAATTTCTTTACTTTTTCTTGTTTTTACTTTATTTTTCAACTAATAGTTCATGTTCATGGTTTGTTGAATTCATTTTGCAGGTTCCATGAAGACAATTTTTCCGATTACTTATAAAG
Source organism: Pinus albicaulis (assembly GCA_034641835.2). Lineage (NCBI taxonomy): Eukaryota > Viridiplantae > Streptophyta > Pinopsida > Pinales > Pinaceae > Pinus > Pinus albicaulis. The sequence goes on from CM076576.1 coordinate 485,397,591, forward strand.
TTCAACATCATTCACGTAGCATTCATAATCAGCACACAAAGACACAAGATATGAGTGGAAACCCCGAAGGGAGAAAACCATGAATATTAGGCTAAAAGTGATGTGAAGGCAAGATGCTACTCCTTATTACATTAGATTTTCGTAGGCTCCAGCCTACAAGAGGCTACTACCTCCAAGGAATCTCCAAATCCCACAAATTTTCTACAGGCTACAACCCACAGGAGGCTCCTACCTCAACAGGGAACAAAATGTTCCTCTTCGAACTGCAACATATAAGGGAAAAGAAATTTCTCAATCATACCATCAAGTTTCAGATGCTAGTTACCTCATAGACCATTATGTTATCAACTTCATTGCTGAATTTTTTCTCCTCTTCCATTTTCTCTTCCTCTTTTGTTGTTGCCCATCAATGACCTTGTTCAAAACCCTTCTCACCTCACTCAAAAAAAAATCTTCTTTCTGCTTCATGTTGTGCATTTTGTAGGCAAGCATTCTTGCAGGTTTGTATTCCTTGCGGAATATGAAGTGAAGCATTGTCTCTTGGGTTTCCAAAAAAAATTTCACTTACTTTATTTTTAGTTTTGAAAATACTTGTAATACAAAAAAATATTGTAACATCTCAAGCAGAAATGATGACAAGTGACAATTCAAAATTGTATTGTCTAAATTTTTTGTTTAATGAAACATATGTATTTCGACTTTGTCTTAATATATTATGTCCTTCTTGACAGCATTTAGCCTTCATATTGATTAGCATAGCCTTTGCACTTCACATCACTTTCAGCCTTTTGTAAAATAATATTCAACATAAATTAACATTATTTCAGTTAATGACATCAATGCCAATATTTCCAACAATCTCCCCCTTTGGCATTGATGGCAACACATTTTTCCTCCCCCTTTCATTCTGAGAAGCGTCTTCCTTCTTCTGATTTCCTCCCCCTTTGACACCAATACCTTGTTCTGCATAAAAATTGTTCACACTATCATTGATTTAATGATACCAATCTTCATATGGCTTGTTGGCACCGCTCTAGATTGAATGAATGCTACTTTAAAATTAATATTGCTCTATATGACAGAGAAACATTGCTAAAATAGTGGAAGAGTGATGTTGTGAGAACACTTTGTAAGGTATTATAACTGCATGAGAATAAACAATGTTGGTACTACAAATTGAATGAAATTTGCTCCAAAATTATACTGCAAAATGGTTTGACATTATGAGAGCGCTGCCAAATATTGTTTTCAAAACTCTCCGATAAGCATCTCTCTGGAATAATGAAGAACAATGTTGTACAAATAGTGCATTTGATAAGAATTATGGGGTTCAAATACTCAGTGATGGAGGAGTAACCAGGACTTGATCTCATTTATTCAATATGTTTGGTTGTTACACGTCATTTTGTCACTGTGACATTTGACAGTCAAAATGGATATATCACCATCCACACTCATGCTTCCTTATAAGTCAAAGATTTATATTCCTTAACCAAGACTTGGAAACTGGGAAAATAGCTCTTAAATACTCTTAAAGATGGCATGCGCACTTTTTGCGGTCACTTCTTGCAAATGTGCGAATATTACTAAGCTTACCTGCGGATTTCTGCGCTCTGTTTCCTGTTAAAACTCATGCACCCAATTTAAAGTAAAGTAAATGTGAAATTTTACTTCTAGAAGAATATTTGGGTGCATATTCTTCCAACTAAAATTCTCAAAAAAAAATAGAAATGGGTTGGTTGGACAAAAGATCGATTTGTATGTTACAATCAAATCATTGCGGGTGTATTTTAGTGGTAAAAGTGTGATTCGTTACATTATCAGCTCAAATGATAAAAGGATCTACGCCAGTTCGAGGTAAACTCCTCCAATCATGGAGTTTATCCCCTTGGATCAGGGAACCCTCATCCCCTCATTTGTGGATCACAACCCTCTATTGGTGGATCTAAAACCTCCTCAGTTTATCCTATAAATTGAGCTGAAACTTCAGGGTTAGGGGGTTCATTTATGATAAACTTATGCTGGTCATTATACAGTGGAAAGCTTGTTAAACCAAGGAGGAAGACTGGAAAGGCATATGGGAGGAATATGTACGACATCAAGGCTTGATTGTAAGATCGTTCTTTATATTCCTGAATATAAATTTGGATATTTTTTCCCATTAACATAGTTACCGATCAAATAGGTAATTAAACTTGTACCTACTTTTTTCAAGTAGCAAGAAAAACACCCGATTTTGAAAAGTGGTGATGCAGAATCACTTTACTTTTTCTTTTTTTTTCTTTTCTTTTTTTTTCTTTTTTCTTCTTCTTCTTCTTCTTCTTCTTCTTTTTCTTTTTCTTTTTCTTTTTTTTGTGATGTTTTTTATGTTGATTTTGAATAGTGGTGGTGTATCATCACCAACGTTTTTTTAGAGGATTGATTTTGACACTATACATTTTCTAATGTCTTCTTCTTCCCTAAGATGTTTATTTTTAAGCGCATTTATGTACTTTTGTTTTAAAAAGAGAAAAATAAATTTTTTTTTTAAATAAAAATTTGTAATGAAATCTTCATTTTTTCACATACATAAAAAAATGAAAAAAGGGTCAATATTATAAAGTTTATATTTTCTACATGTTTATGTATTGTTAATTAATATTTCAATGCACATCAAATAATTGTCGCTAAAAAACCAATATTTTGAACCATATAACAAAAAATACAAATTTTCAATATAAATAGAATGCAAAAAATACACTTTTAGAGATTTTTTTGTTAAATAAACTAATTTTTTGGGAAAATATTAACAAAAAAATTTTAAAAAAAATAACATTTTTATTGAATTTTATGTTAGTAACCACAGGTTTTTTGCAAAAAATAAGGATTCTTCTCATAAAATATCAAAGTCTAAACATTACAAGTAAAACTGATTAATAGATCTCAAAACTGGGCTTTATTTGCAAGCATAACTTAAATATCATCAACAATATCAACTAATCCATGTTCAACATCTTCTAGAACATCATTGATGTCTTCTTCCGCAACATTTTCTACTTCATTTTGGTCATTGTCATCTTCTAATGGATCTTTCATGTCTGCAAATCTTCCAAAGTGTCCCTTTCCAATAATTCCATATAATGGTGGTTGAGGTTCTTTTTCTTTCTTTGCCACACGTGATTCATTAAAATCCCCTTTCCTCAAACCAACTTCTTGCTTCTCATCTAGAAGGAATTCAAGAGCATTAATTCTGTGTTGAATAAATTTGCATTGCAATGGGTCTTTCTCAATGTCAATGCAATTTGTTCCTTTTGGTAGACAACATGCTAGTGTTGTACCTAATCATCAAGCACAAAATAAATAAATAAGAAAATTAGTATAAAGACATAAAAAGTAAAAAATAAAATATTTAAATTCAAATTTGTATAATAAAACTTACCTGAACCTGAGAATAAATCCAAAACCCAATCTCTTTCATATGAACATAGATCTATAAGATAGTTAATCAATGATTGCGGTTTTTCATAAACGTTAACTATATCTCCTTTTGCATCTTTATCCTCATATTTTAGTTTTCTTACAACTGCATCATGAACCAATACTTGACTATGACTCTTTCCATCTACTCGATTCATAAGAATACGCTTATAGCTATCCTCTTTTGTCCAACATTCAACATGGATGAATTCACAATCATTTATAATAGGTTGATCTTCGGAAGAAACAATATTTGACATCTTCCTGTAACATAACATAGTAAAAGTTCAATTAAATTGTACATAAATAAAACAATTTAACAGTAATCAAACATACAATTTCAAAGTCATACCATCTAAGTTTCATCCTTGAGTTTGTTTTTCCCTTGAAGCTTGTTAATAACATTGCAAACTGTGTGTCTGAATGAAATGCCACAAATCTCCAAAGTGGTGATGTTCTCACTTCTTGAAAACCCGTAACCACTTTACTAAAAGCTTGATAAGTATATGGTTCACTATCATATTCAATGTCTGGGAAATTGAAACCATGAGGAATATCTGCTATAACTAGGGCATATTCCCTTTTAGGTATTAGTGATGCAATGTCTTCACAATCACCTTGTATTATTTGATATTAGATACTGTCGAGCCCATTCCAAATGTAATGATTAAAAGTAGGATCAAGTTCAACACTCATAAAATGCTTCTTCCTCATCTTTGTAGAAATTTGTTGAATAAAGAAGATTTATCCACCGAGATTATCCTGATCACATATCAATTCGAATTCATATGCAACACATAATCTCTTCCACTTAGATCATCACACATGCGGAAATAAAACAAGCGGTATGTGATCAAAAGATCATCAAAACATCACACACATTACACAGTATGTATGGGGAAAGCTTATAGCTGAAAACCCCTCAGCTATTGTGTATATTATAATGGAGAAAACATGTAACAGTACATAGCACAATACTCCTCACAAGTACTCAGTACTATCTCATAAAGTTACACACAAACTAGCTTGGTTTTGAACAAGTCATAGGTTCAAAACACATCCACTAATTGCCTGCCTCTATTGCGCAATCAAGGCTGGTCTAATGAGAGATCCAAGGTTCGAATCTCCTTGGCTTGACAGCGCAATCATCATGGGAAATTCCTCCAAGTGTGGTGAAAATATCATGCACAACTGATGTCACAACTGATAGCTATCTCAACCCTTTCATCTACCTCTTCCACTGGTCTCCACTGAACTGTCCATGCACTGTAGTGAACTGATGTGTTCTTGAGTTGAATAATGAGTTAATAATTAGTGAATTAAATAATATTTAATTCACTCCACTCATTACTATTTGATTAGCTAGTTAAACTAATCTCAACTAGTTCAACTAAGTTAAACCGAACACAACTCCACCAACTGTCTCATCAACTCCACCAAAATTCTGCCACTGAAGTCCTAACTGAAGTCAACCATGGATGTGCTCACCAAACCCCTAGGAATAGCGTAATTCCTCTGTCAGATGCATGAGCCACTTTTGTAGCTCGAACTGAAGTGCTCCAAGAGAGTAAACTCAAGTTTAGAGTCCAAATATTATTAAGGGTAAATAATATTTGACTTTTCTATTTTTAGGATAGGCAGTCTAAAAATAGACTTCGACCTATATGTCTAAAAATAGAGGTCCATCTATTTTTACCAACATGACCAATACTCCAAGAATAACATACTGCAACCCCTCGACCATGCTCCATATGTCTAAAAATAGACATAGTCTAAAAATAGACTTTGCGCCAGAATTTGCCTGCGGGCCCACTTAGTGAAGGCGACTTCATTTCACTAAGCTCCATCATCTTCCTGCATTCTCAACACTCCCTCTCAGCAAGATATGGATTATCTGCAACCCCTATCCTGCCTCTGTGGAATTCGAACTTGCTCCTGGTGAGCGCCTTCGTCAGGATGTCGACATCCCGATCCTCCGTGGGAACATATGAAAGCATCATGATTCTCCGCTGAACACAATCTCTGATATGATGGTACTCGATGTCGATGTGTTCGGATCTATCATGTGAAACTCGGGATTAACCGAGAGTTTAATGCAACTCGGTTTATACAAGAATCACCTGAGGGCTCCACTTAAACCCGAACAATTCAACAAGGATTCTCCTCATCCAAATAGCTCCGCATGCCGGCTTAGCCGCTATGTACTTACTTCCGCTCAACTAAGTGCCACGCGATTCCTCGCTTCCCTATTGCATCAGAAATCGGGGCTGTCGACCCAATGCTAAAAAATCCTCCAGATGTGCTCTTTCGGTCCGTTGGGCTCCCTGCCCAATCTGCATCAATGAAGCCGCTAAGCTTCGCTCCATCCTCCTGTTTGTACCATAGACCATATCCCGATGTGCCACCAAGATAACGCAATACATGCTTGCCTGCCTTCCAGAAGAGCTTGGTAGGCTTAACCATAGCTTGCGAAAGCTGGTTAACAATATAGCATATATCGGGTCGCGTATTGACCAGATACATAAGCGACCCCACCAACTGTCGATAGACAGTGGCATCCACTACCTCCGCTGAAGTAGCATCCTCCTTCCTCCAACCACCAGGAAGAGGAGTGTCAACAGGCTTGCAGCCATGCATGTTGAACCTTTCCAGAATCTCCCGGGCATACTTGCCCTGAGAAACAAACAGTCCTCCACTGCGCTGCCAAATCTCCAATCCCAGGAAATAATGAAGGAGGCCCAAGTCCTTCATCTCGAACTCTATAGCAAGGTCCTCCTTGCATGAAAGTATCAACAGCTCATCACCCGTCAAAATCAGATCATCTACATACAGTACAATGATCAGCAGCTTCCCCTCCACCACAATCCTACAAGGTAGATCTGCCTCTTCAATTTTGGAAAATCCAAGCCCCTATGAAATAACTCACATCCGAGTGTACCCAAGCACGAGGTGCTTGCTTCACCATACAAGCAGCTCTCTTGAGTTTCAAGACACATGCGACTCACCGCCGAAGATCTCGAAACCTCAAGTCGCTCTATGCACACCCTCCTCAATGACTCCGTTGAGGAACGGTAGCCTTCACATCCATATGATGGATGTGCCATCCCATCTGCGCTGAGAGAGCAAGGATCGTCTGTATGGAAGAGTACCTTGCGACAGGTGCAAAAGTCTCCTCATATTCAATCCCCTCGATCTGTGAGAAGCCACGGGCGACAAATCTCGCCTTATACTTCTCCACACTCCCGTCAGCCGCCTGCTTCACCTTGTAGATCCATCGCGAACCTACAACTGATTTCCCAACCGGTCTTGGGACAATCTCCCATGCACTGTTCCTGATGATCGAATCATATTCTTCGATCATGGCATCAACCCATGCGGGTTCCTCCATGGCTTCCTCAAAAGAGGATGGCTCCGTCACAACACATTGACTCACAAGAGCCATGTATCCAGTGTACCGATCCGGTGACTGTCTCTGTCTGCGCTGTGCTGTAGGTGGTCCTACAACCTTCTCTGCATCCCGAGCCAATCGCTCAGCTTCTGTAGTGCGCATGCGCCCTCTGATGGTTGGCGCTGCCTGGGTGGTTTCTTCCACCTTCTGAACCTCCTCTTGTGGCTGATCCACATCCGGAAGCTCCTCCTTAGGAACTAACAGCTCCTCATCTGCATGCAAGTGTGGCTCCCTCTCAAGCGAACACTGCATGGCTTTCTCCTCCTGAAACTTGATATCCCGTTGCACAACAGTCTTGCGACTGTCTGGAAAATACACCCGATAGTTGTGAGGTGTATCAATGTACCCCACAAATATTCCAACCTCTGCGGTCGGATCCAGCTTCTTTCTGGCGTCCTTCGTCACATGCATGTAGACAAGTGAGCCAAAAATTCTCAGATGAGAAATATCAGGCCTCTTGCCAGAAAACGCCTCCTCCGGTGTACTCATGCCAAGAATCTTGTGAGGACAACGGTTCTGCACATACACTGTTGTATTGCATGCCTCAGCCCACAAGTGAAGGGGTAGGCCCTAATCATGCAACATCGCCCGTGCAGCACCCACGATCGTTCTGTTCTTCCGCTCAACCACCCCGTTCTGCTGTGGGTTATGGGGTGCGATGAGCTCTCTCTGAATCCCTTCTGCGCTGCAAAAGTCTTTGAATTCAGCCGAGATGAATTCACCACCATTGTCGCTCCTGAGAGCCTTCACATGCTTCCCCGATTCCTTCTCTACCAGCGCCTTGAATTCACAGAACTTAGAAAATGTCTCGCTCTTCTTCTGCATGAAGAAGATCCAGCACTTTCGAGATAAATCATCAACAAATATCACGTAGTACTTGTGCTTTGTTGTCGAAGCAACTGAGAAAGGACCACACACGTCTGTGTGAACTCTCTCAAGGATCGTCGTGGCGCGACTATCCTTCTCGTGAAAGGTGGCTTTCACATACTTCCATAAAGTACACCCCTTGCACTGATCTGACTGCGCAAGGGTGCCCTTAGGAAGTCCAGTAGAAATCTGCTGCAGAATCTTCAAAGCTCCATGGTGAAGATGGCCCAATCTCCTGTGCCATAGTTCGCCCTCATCATCCCGGCTCACCACTTCTCCCGCCTGGCATGCCATAGCTGCGCAGTCATCTACCTGCAACTGATAAAGGTTCTGAGTTCGAACCCCTATCTTCCGGGTCTCTCCAGTAGTCTTACTGCGCAGGAAGGCTTTTCCTTCGCTGAAGACCACATCATACCCCTTGTCCTCCAACATCGCTACTGAAATCAGGTTCTTTTTCAATCCAGGTACATGCAAAACATCCTTCAATATGATGAAAGGTTTATCGTACTCCCTCTCAAAGGAAATGGTACCGATACCGCCGCACTTATCATCATCGCCTTCATCTCGATGTGCACTCCAAGATCTTTTTCCTCCAGATCTGAAAACAAATCTCGATCTCCGGTCATGTGAAATGACGCACCACTGTCCAAGAACCATACTGATCCCGCCACACTTGAAACCAAGCATGCGATTAGTGAAAAATCCAGTTCGAATTGAGAAGCCAATGCCTCTCCCGCTGCAGATCTGGCAGCCTTCTTATTTTTCTTCTTCTGCGAACAATTTGTGGCATAGTGTCCGTGCTGGTGACAGTGAAAACACTTCACCCTGGACATGTCTTGCTTCTTGCCTTTCGCACCAGACTAAGAAGCCTTCTTGCTCTTCCCCTTCTTTGCTTTGGCAGCCAAAGCGCAATTTTCTTCATCAGATACCTTTGATGAAGATCCGTCCCTGGTAGTCCTCCTTATCTCCTCCTACATGAGACCCGCCCAAAGGCGCTCCCATCCCGGCAACTTCTCCCGAGCATTGACACTATCTTGATCTGAATGCCAAGCCTTCGGAAGACCAAGGAGAGCTAGGTCCACCATGTCCTCATCTTCGACAGTCACCCCCACACTTCCCAGCTCATCTCTGCATTGAGTGAACTTCGTGAGGTATTTGGCAATACTGTCGCCTTTCTCCATCTTGATGTTCCTGAGCTTATCTTTGAGCGCCAGCTTCCTTTGGTCGCTCTTACTCTGGAATAGATCCGTCAATGCTTTCCACATTAAATATGGAGAAGCCTTTCCATGCAGGCTGGATACAATATGATCCTTGACGCCCTCCAACAATACTTCGACATTTTCACCGCTTTTCAAGCTGACTTCAAAGCAGATCGCGGCTTTTGGACATCCGTATCTACGAACTCCTTCACCATTATCTTCTTATACCGCTCCATGCATCCTTCCATGCAACATAATTCTGAACGCTTTCAAGATGAGTTGAAGTCGAACCGTTGAAAGAATCTACCAACTCCTAAGTATAGAAAACAAAACCGCCGCAAAATTCGAATTCAAGCTCAAAGCTCCTCAAAGCTCAACCGCTCTTGATCTATGAGAACAAATTATTTCTAGCACAGAGATCGACTATAGGGGAATTTACTGGATATATCACCTTTCAAAGGAAAGGATGGATCCAGAGGCTACCTGGCCCACATGTAGACTCTGTCTACCGAAATAAGTTTGTAATCACTGTGATGATCAATCTCTGCTTCAATAGCTCCGATACCATGTAGAAATTTGCTAAATAAAGAAGATTTATCCACCGAGATTATCCTGATCACATATCAATTCGAATTCATATGCAACACATAATCTCTTCCACTCAGATCATCACACATGCGGAAATAAAACAAGCGGTATGCGATCAAAAGATCATCAAAACATCAAACACACATTGCTAATAAAGATGTGTATGAAAGTTTATAGTCAAAACCTTCAAATTTATTGTGTATATTATAATGAAGAAAACATGTAACAAACTCAGTACAATACTCCTCACAAGTACTCAGTACTATCTCATGAAGTTACACACAAACTAGCTTGGTTTTGAACAAGTCACAGGTTCAATACACATCCACTAATTGTCTGCCTCTATTGCGCAATCAAGGCTGGTCTAATGTGAGATCCAAGGTTCGAATCTCCTTGGCTTGAAAACGCAATCATCATGGGAAATTCCTCCAAGTGTGGTGCAAATCTCATGCACAACTGATGTCACAACTGATAGCTATCTCAACCCTTTCATCTACCTCTTTCACTGGTCTCCACTGAACTGTCCATGCACTGAAGTGAACTGATGTGTTCTTGAGTTGAATAATGAGTTAATAATTAGTGAATTAAATAATATTTAATTCACTCCACTCATTACTAGTTGATTAGCTAGTTAAACTAATCACAACTAGTTCAACTAAGTTAAACCTAACACAACTCCACCAACTGTCTCATCAACTCCACCAAACTTCTGCCACTGAAGTCCTAACTGAAGTCAACCATGCATGAGCTCACCAAACCCCTAGGAATAGTGTAATTCCTCTGTCAGATGCATGAGCCACTTCTGTAGCTCGAACTGAAGTGCTCCAAGAGAGTAAATTGAAGTTTAGAGTCCAAATATTATTAAGGGTAAATAATATTTGAATTTTCTATTTTTAGGATAGACAATCTAAAAATAGACTTCGACCTAAATGTATAAAAATAGAGGTCCATCTATTTTTACCAACATGACCAATACTCCAAGAATAGCATATTGCAACCCCTGACCATGCTCCATATGTCTAAAAATAGACATAGTCTAAAAATAGACTGTGCGTCAAAAATCGCCTGCGGGCCCACTTAGTGAAGGCGACTTCATTTCACTAAGCTCCATCATCTTGCTGCATTTTCAACAATCTTTTCCAACTTCATTTTTTCAATAAAGCTTTTGAAAGTATCTGGTACTCCATTTCCATCCTTCTTTGACATCTTTAATGACATAAAAATATATATCTATAAGTAATAAAATAAAAATAGTTTAAATATGAATAAAATGAATGTATAAATCAACATACCTTATTTAATGCAATATAAAAATCTTTAAGTGTTGTTGTAAAACTTGCTTCTGGGTAGTGGTGCACAACATCATCCCAAATGTCTTCATTCAACATTTTAACCAGATGTTCTTGTATTTTCATAAAAATATTATGACTAAATAAATAAAGTTAAAACTGTTAGAATAGTGACATGTATAAAAAATTCTACCAACAACATTATTTTTTATTTAAAATAAAATTATAATGAAAGGAAAATAAGAAATAATTCAAGAAACTTACTTTTGAAATTCTGCACACATTTCATCCATTGATAATTCACCTGACTTCACACGGGCTAGTATTGATTTGATTAGTTTCTCATCCTTCACACCTTGCATTGTTCTCCAAGGCGTGATAGTCATATCCTCTAGAAGTTTCTTCATTTCAGGACATGTCTTACTGTTGGTACATATTATGGGTTTACTCTTTTTAACCTTCTGATTTTTTAAGGAAATATTCTCCCACCGCTCAAAAATCTCATCAATAAAATCCCATATCTCCCCAGTTCTAAATGCCAACTAAAAAATGTTATCCATGCTTCTGAATATACTTGAATGCATTTTTCCATTTTTTGCTTTGATTTTTTCATCAATTTGATAACCTATTTCCATTAAACATTCCTTCCAAAATGTTAGACTAACTTGTGTCTTATCGCCACCATATTTTTCTATGAATTCATTATGAATAAATCTAACCCTTTGGATGAAAGTCATTTTCATTATGTACTCATTATCTGCATTATGATCCCATGCCAATAACTATGATTATATTTCTGTTAAGCCAACGTAAATGATGCATTTCACTATTTGAGAAAAGATAGTTATTGGGATATTCCTCAATCAACTGTCTTTGAGCCTCTACCGAATGGTTCCCTCTAATTACATAATATTTATAATCAAAACAATTAGTCTTGTCAAACGCCTGTTTGTTGGGAACTTGACGTGGATCAACAAGAACCACATAATCCACCACATGCACATATGGATTGAACCTGAACAATGTTTTCAGATTATGTACATGTATGTGATGGGCCTTTCTAATTTGATATTGTAATTGTCCTTCATCTGGCCTATAAAATTGGCTGACATTAAGATAAAATGTTTGGCCACCAAGAATTAATTTATTCTTCCTCAACTCATATCGAATGGAATTTTGTTTTGTTTTAATAATGCCATCCTCTAACTTAGCACTTGGTGTTATGATTTCTCTGCTTCCGTTAGAGATTTCAGTTAGTTCTTCACTGCTGCTCATGACTTTTACAGGTTGACCAATATTTGATTTCCTCTTCTTATTGGTTAACATAACAGTTCTTTTATAAACAAGCTCTTCATCATCAGGTAAAAGAGAAACAACTTTGGTCATTTTCTTTTTGGTGTCTGTTTTGTTTTCTCCTTTTACACAACATTTCTAATCTCCTCCTCAGTAATTCTAGCATAATTTTCAGTTTCATGTTCCACATCTTCAAAAGCAACATGTTTAGGTTTACTAGATTGACCCACCTTAGTGACTCTTGGTTGATCCCCTCTTTGTACTATTGCAATTTCACGATCTATTGATCTTTGCTTCAATCTCCTTTACTCTGCTTTGTCTGTGTGGAAAGTTTTGATCACAGTCATAACATTTGGCTCCATAAAATAAATACCTTCAAACATGTTTGAAAGACTCGGAACAAAATCCTATGAAACAAAATAAAAAATGTCAATGATCAATAATTTATAATAAAATTAATGATTCTTACAATAATGAATAGCGAAAATATAAATAAGCATACTTACAAAGTTATTTGCAATGTTGCTTGAGATTTCTTCATAAAAATTAGTAGATATTTCATTTGTGTCATACTTGACCTTTGATAGACGATATCTAACCTTCTCATGTTTATTAGCCTCCCTTGCAAGAACATAAATAGTGTTTGTATTCGGGATCATACATATGTCTCGTACTCTGCCAATAACTTCATATGGTTCATTTAAGTCAATCATACCACAAACCAGATAGATATGTATATCAGCCTTTGTTTCATTGTCTTTAAGATACATGAGAAATCAGTTTTATTTCCTCAGCGTTCTTCCAATCATAAATAAGCTTTAATGAACCTGGTGAGCCACTTGCTTGAATTTTATTAGTGTGTGCAACAATCTCCTTATTGCGTCTAGCAGTATCCATAGTGCGTCCAGCGGTAGCTTTAGATTTGGGAGTTGTATCCATAGTGCGTCCAACTGCAACCTTAGATTTGGGAGTTGCAGCCCTAGGTGCATAAACATTCACAGAAATATTTTTTGATGTCATTTTCCTGATAAAAAGAAATATATATATATTAGTTAATGAGAAAACACATAACTTAGTTAATCAAATTTTTTTTTATGTTTGCCAATATAAATTTAAAATTTACCGAAAAATAATGTCTATAAAATAAATTAAAAAACAAATTTTATTTGTAAAACTAAATAAATTGAAAGTAAACCAATAACAATAACTATAATTTTTTTTCATTTAAAAATAAAATATTAAAAATCATATAGTTTAAGTACATTTTATAAAAAAATTAAAATTGTTTTTAAATTGTATAAAATAATTTTAAAAAAATAAAAATTAATTTCAAACTTATGTTTATGTTTAAGGTTAAAAACAAAAAACACAAAAAAATATCCACTTTTAACAAATGTTAAAATAATTTATTTTTTTGATAAGCTAAAGAGAAAATTAAAATAAAAAAAAAAAAAGTAATTGTTTTGTTTTAATTTTAATGGTTTTGTTTTATTAAATTGTTTTGTTTTGTTAATTTTAATTGTTTTGTTTTAATGTTTTGTTTTGTTTTATATTAAACAACAATTTTATTATTATTATAATTGTTTTAATTTTAAAAAAAAAAAGAATTAAAATTAAAATTTATATAAAGAATTTTATATATATATATATATATATATATATATATATATATATATATATATATAATTGTTGTTTTCTAATTTTTTAATTATAAATTGAATAGTTTTTAATTTTATATTAAACAACAATTTTTTTGTTATTATAATTGTTTTAATTTTAAAAAAATTAAAATTTAAAATTTAAAATTTTTATATATTGTTTTGTTTTTATTTATAATTTATAATTTTTATATATTGTTTTGTTTTATATATATTTTTTTTTAATTTTTATATATTGTTTATTATAATTGTTTTATTTAAAAATAAAAAATAAAAATAATGTTTTTATATATATTTTGTTTAAAAAAAAAAATTAAAGAAAAAATATTTTAATAATAGAGTCGTGGAGGCCGGCCGGCAATTATATATTACCCCCGCCCGCCCGTCCCCGGAACAAATATTTTTTTTTTTTTTTTAACAAAAACTATATTAAAAAAAACACTATTTTTTTTAATTTTTTAAAAAATAAAACGATTACAATAAGTATTGTTAAAAAAATAAATAAATAAAAAAACAATAAAACTAAAATTAATATATGTTTTATAATACAAACAAAACAATTTATAAAATTTTTTTTTTTTTTTTAATTTAAACAATTATAATAAAACAAAATTGTTGTTTAATATAAAATATAAAACTATTCAATTTATAATTTAAAAATTTTAAAAAACAATTAAAAATAATAATAATAATAATAATAATAATAATTTCATAATATAAACAAAAAATATATAAATTTTATTTTATTTTTTAATTAAAATAATTATATTAAAATAAAAAAAATTTGTTTAATATAAAATAGAATATTATACAATCTAAAATTTTAAAAATTAAAATAAAAAAAAAATAATAAAATAAAAAAATTAAAGTATATGTTTTAAAATATAAACAATGACAAATTAAAATTAACAATAAGATATTTAAAAAATTAATATTAAAATAAATAAATAAATAAATATATATATATATATATATATATATATATATATATATATTCAAATTAAAAAATAAAAAAATTTAAAAAATTTAAAAAAAAAACAATTTAAATAATGAAACCATCAATATATTTCTAATAAAAAAACAAAGATGTTTAATATAAACTAAAACTATATATTCTCCTTTAAAAAAATAAAAAATAAAACTAAATTTTTGTCCTAAAAATCCTAAAATTTGAGTTTTTTTCCTTTTTTTTCACTAAAAAAATAGTTTTTGATCATAAAAACTATAGAAAAAACAGATTTTGTCCAAAATCAACTTTAAATGGACAGAATAGATGGAAAACTAACCTTTGAAATGCGAAAAAATCTTGTTACCAATCTGAACACAACGCCTCCACAAAGTTACCAATGCAAACACAACGCGTCCACAAACTTACCAATTCCAACGCAACACCTCTAGAAAATTGCTCTAATAAAAAACCAGAAAACTTGATGTGATGTGATGAATAGAAACAATGATTCTTATTATATAGCGAATATTGTGTGGTTGGTTTACTGTTTAACGAATGTGGGATTAAAATTTAAAATTTAAAATAGTTACATATAGTTAAGTTAATATTATAGTTTAAATAGTTAATATATGCATGTAGTTATTATAGTTAATATTTACATGTACTCAACGTTAAATCATTCAAATATAATGTGGGATTAAAATTTAAAATTTAAAATATTTACATGTAGTTAATTATAGTTAATATTATAGTTAAAATAGTTAATATTTGCATGTACTTATTATAGTTAATATTTACATGTAGTTAATGTTAAATCATTCAAATAAGAAAATTATTCTAGTTTGGAAGGCATGCATGAAAGGAATTTTTGTGGATATTTTGAATAGAAAGTATGGTGAAATATTTCAAGACCAATTATTTATTAAGAAATTTTGAAATATATTTTAGACGAATATAGTGTAGTTTTAAAATTTAAAATTTAAAATATTTACATGTAGTTAATTATACTTAAAATAGTTAATATTTGCATGTAGTTATTATAGTTAATATTATAGTTAATATTTACATGTAGTCAATGTTAAATCATTAAAATAAAAACATTATTTTAGTTTGGAAGGCATGCATGATAGGAATATTTTTGGATATTTTGAATAGAAATATCGGTAAAATATTTCAACACAAACAGTTAATTAAAATGTTTTTAAATACTTTTTAGACGAATATTTTGTACGAAATTTTTTTGGGGGAAATTTGGAGGGAAATTTTCAGTCTTTAAGCTATATATTGTAATTGGGAGAGGCATTTGTGCCATTCAACATCTTCTTGTTGAAAGCCATGGGTTCTTCTGATAGCGAATTTTTCCTATCTACAACATCAACTTCTTCGTCATGTAACAACTCTATTCATATTGATGAATATAGCAAGAGTTTGTTCACCATGAATAGAGAGTCTAAAATTCGACTTGGTCGTAATCCTAAGGATGATGAGAACATAATTGATGAGGTGCAGCAAAAAGAAATTTATGTAAATCGAGAGTCGGTTATTTTACTTACTCTTAATCCTAAGGATTATGAAAGCAACAGTGATGAAGGGCATGATGAAGAATTTCCAGAGTCAAAATTTTCACTGTGTCCTAATCGTAAGGATTATGAAGGCACCACTGATGAAGGGGGAGATGAAGAATATCCACTTCGTCCTAATCCTAAAGATTATGTGAGCACCACAGATGAAGAGGGGAATGAAGAATTTGCAAAGTCAAAATATCCAATCATCCTAATCCTAAGGATTATGCCAACACCACTAATGAAGAGGGGAATGAAGAATTTCCAGAGTCAAAATATCCACTTCGTCCTAATTCTAAGTATTATGCCAGCACCATTGATGAAGAGGGGAAGAAGAATTTGCAGCGTCCAAATATCCACTCCATCCTAATCCTAAGGATTATGCCAGCACCACTGATGAAGAGGGGGATGAAAAAATTCCAGAGTCAAAATATTCACTTCTTCCTAATCCTAAGGATTATGCCAACACCACTGATGAATAGGGGAATGAAAAATTTCCGGAGTCAAAATATCCACTTCGTCCTAATCCTGAGGATTATGCCAGCACCACTGATGAAGAGGGGAATGAAAAATTTGTAGCGTCAAAATATCCACTCCGTCCTAATCCTAAAGATTATGCGAGCAATACTGATGAAGAGGGGGATGAAAAAAATCCATAGTCAAAATATCCACTTCATCCTAATCCTAAGGATTATGCGACCACACATGAAGAGGGGAATGAAGAATTTTCAGATTCAAAATATCCACTTCATCCTAATCCTAAGGATTATGCCAGCACCATTAATGAAGAGGGGAATGAAGAATTTGCAGCATCAAAATATCCACTTCATCCTAATCCTAAGGATTATGCTAGCAGCACTGATGAAGAGGAGGATGAATTTCTAGAGTCAAATTTTCACTTCATCCTAATTGTAACGATTATAAAAGCACCACTGATGAAGGGGGGGGATGAAGAATTTCCAATAAATATAAATTCAACGCATCCGCTTATTCCTAATCCTGAGGATTATGAGAGCACCAGTGAGGAAGGGGAGGGACGAGATGAAGAAATTCTAGTGAATACAGATTCAAAGCTTCCACTTAGGCCTAATCCCAAGGATTATGAGAGCACCACTTAGGAAGGGGAGGATGAAAATTTTCTTGCAAATGATCATTTTAGAGGCACAGATCTGAATATTGCATTTTCTATAAGTGATCGTTTCAAAGACACTCATGGTGATGAAGAATTGAATCCTCCCAGTGAAGAATATAAAAGCATGAATCAAGCTGGTGAATAATTTGGTGCGAGTCAGGGTTACAAAAGCGCAGATGATTTTTTTGAAATATTTTCTTCAAGTGAGGATGGTAATGAAAATTTTCCAGGCAATGATGTTGATGAATTCCTTAACTATGTTGAGAATGATGATGGTGGGGATAATATTCATCCTAATGGTGATGAAACTTCTTTTACAAAGGATGATGGAATGATGATGTCGTTGCAAGAAAATATTGTAACTAGGAGTAGGAGTAGACCTTTTCATATCAAATCAAAACATTCCAATTATACAAGGGTGAGGACAACATATCTCACAAAAAGAAGTTTTGTTGTTCATTTTATTTCAAGTGAATTTTGTCGAAGGGATTGCTTGAAACATATGGATTTCAACTTTGCTTTAGAGAAAAGGAAAACATATCTTTCAATGAATAAAAGCATGCAAAATTCATATTTAGTGGCTTGCATGCAATCTACACTAGCAGGTTATGATTATCATATCGGGAATATATTGCTCTGCAGAAAGGCTTTCAAAATGTTGCATTCAATTAGTAATTGTCGTTTGTTAAGAATCCAAGAAAAACTGGAAAAGGATCCCACATATTATTTAGAATTACATTATAAATGGGAGGTTGGGACGTTAGAAAATACTGCTATGTCATGGATGAAAGAATTCTTTTCAAAGCATGGAGAGTTTTTTCCAAATAAATACACAATACATATTCCAGATAATTTCTCGAGATGAGAAATATTCAGCTTATACAGAGATTATGCAAAATTTGTTGAAGGAGTTGGTAATTTTATTACATATTCTTATTTTACACGGGTATGGAAAAATGAATTCAACAATGTTCGTATTCCTAAGAAGACAAGGATGGGGGTTCGCAGCACATGTGCTTCTCTTAAAGCAGAAAGAGATAAATGTCAAGGGCCATAAAGAGGTATACGTTCAAAACAATGTTTTTTTAAAATTGGATAGTTATCAACTATGAAAATATATTTATTGATATGTTTCTTTTATTTTATGTACATATTTTGTTGTCAAAGAATTTCAAGAGCATCGCAATCAGCAAACACGTGAAAGGAAAAAGTTGTATAAACATCGAAAGAAGTGTTATGATAATCCAAATAAATATCTAGGTTTGATAGTTGATGGTATGGACCAAAAGAAAACACTTCTTCCACATTTTGTCCGCACACCAAAAAAATTACAGGAGGAAAATTTCATTTAGATTCACTTGGTTGGTTGTATAGTATTTAATGAGAAGATGTTTCCAATAGTTTTCTTCACAGCTCCAAATATTCATAATGATGCAAATATTACCATAACTATAATCCATGATGTGGTTACTAATTGGTCTGGTATTCTTCCTAAAGTTCTATATGTACAATTAAACAACACAAGCTGTGAAAACAAAAATCAAGTTATTTTTGGGTATCTAAACATGCTCATTGAATTGGGAACTTTTAAAAATATAAAGGTTGGCTTCCTTCTTGTTGGACATACTCGTGATCATATTGATCAAATGTTCAGTCGTTTTTCAGTAACATTGAGGAGGAAAGGACCGTAGGGAGCCTACCATCATTAATTGAATGTATTAAGAAATCGTACATTCCAGAGCCTATTTTTCATGTGTTGGAAGAAACTATTGACATGCGAAGGTTTATTATGGGATTGCATGGTGAGGAAAAATGCATTGAACAACTTAACGACATTAGCTTCCAGCATCAATTTCATATCAAAAAAATTGATGGGATAACACTTATATGGGGCAAGAAGTATTCAACTGTTGCAGAATGGGGGCCATCATTAGGTTTAGCACTTTTGAAGTTAATTCCAGAGCGTCCAATATTTTCATCAAAGATATTGCTATTACAGTCAGTTGTTGAACTCCATAATGCACGAAGGCATAAGAGAGCCATAAATTATTCTGAATGTCTGGAGGAAATTAAAATATGTATTAGAGATACATATGAGTACTTTGATGTTGCTGATTCAGTTTGGTGGGAGTATTTTTTCAGTAATCAAAGTGATATAATTTCAAGATCAATAAATGAGGATACGCTTTTAGAGACTCCTTTTTTTTGGCCAAAAAATATGCCAAATGAACATGAGGAAACACGCATTGTTGAATAACAACAGTCTCAAGCTATTATTAATTCTCCACAGGTAGAGGAAAGAGAAATCTATATTGGTTCTAGAAGATCACGTGCACAACGTGAAGCCATGGAAAACATTTACAGGGGTTCTGTGTAGGATGTTAAGGAGGGTTGCATGATAGCAGTGTTAGCAGATGAAGATCCACTTGGATATCCATTCTGGATTTCCAAGGTTATAAAGGTCATTAATTAAAATGAAGATATTACAGCTGTTGATGTACATTGGTATGCCACAAGTACCCACCCTTTCAATGGTGTGCACAAGCCAAAGATGGTAGTTGAAAACAAAAATGGCAGAAATAGAAAAAGAAAGGGCACAAATATAAATCGTCGCTGCACAGATGTCTTAAAATTGGAGTATGTTGACATACTTGTGTATGACTTTAATTTGACAAAGAGAGGAACTCTTCGGTTGCAAACCATAAATATTTTGAAGAAATTGCTACCAGAAGAATTACTACTGAGATGGGAATCTGCAGAATGTAGTCGTAGATCTACAAGACATTTGAACTCTAAAATGGTGCGCATGCATGTTGACTCAGATGGAGCACTAGTTGATGAAAGAGAATAATATGGATCATCTTCATTTGCATCGAGTCATTCATCTGAAGATGTAGGTTCTGATGGTGTGCCAGAACGTATGGTTGATTTGAAATAACTGACTAAGACACTTTCATGGAATTGATGTTTGCATGGTAACTTGAAATAAATATTTTGACTTCCATCTGATTTTTCATGAAGTTATAAGGCATTTCTATTTTTGTTAGATTATATGTGTTAACTATGAAGAATTCATATCTTTAGAATATCCACAACACAACAATGAATTACAAAAATAATTTATGTTATTTTCAATGTACCAATGTTGATATTTGGATTAGAAGTAAAAAATAAAATAGAAATTAATGTTGAATTTTAGATTATGCAGTGATATTGCCATGATATTATGTATTGTTTCCATTTGGTATAAGATACTTTTAAAAATTATAAAAATTATATGCCTCATTGAAAGGGGACACTTTGTTTTGATGCTTGATTTTTAGGTTTTGGTTGCAATTAGATTTAGATTTGTCTTAGGCTAAGATTTGAAAAGAGATATATTTTTATCCTTTAAAATTAAAATTACTCTTGGAATAATAAATATTTCATTTACTTGTTCATTTTTAAAAATTGTTTAAGTCATATAATTTCTCCATAATTTCATGGTTCAAGTATGTTGAATACTTAATATTTAAAAATTTGAGATTTATAACTTGTAATTAAGGTTTTTATATGCTATGAAATTTTATCTTTAATGTTATGGTTGAAAACAATTACAATTTTAGGGTTTTTTAGAGTCAAGATATTTTATCTTTAACAACATAGATGAAAATTGTACGAAATGATAAGGCCTTCATACATGATTTTGTTTATCTTTAACATCATGTATCAATTTTTTTAGAATTTTACGATTTTTCAATGTCCTAATATGTTGTCTTTAATTCCATTGTTACAATGTGTCAAAAGTGTGACACAATGTTTTTTTGTTATTCCAACATCAACTTGTTTTGCTTTGAGGGTGTTTTTTCAATCCTTTTTTCAAGAAACAATTTCGTTTTTAGCATAATTTTATTAAATGTTGAAATTTGACCTTGAGAAAAAACCAAATGCGTTCTGGAATACACACTTATTGTTTTGGGGGATTTTTCCATGTTTTTTTAGTCTTTTTGGGCTAGAGTTCCCGTTTTCAGGTAATAGTTCTCGTTTGATCGGTAACTATGGTCATTATGTTGTTTTCATATTCATTAAAACAATTACAATTCTTAATCTCATTGATCATTAAGTTAAGCTAGTATTTGGATTATTACAGAGTGCAGATGCTTTTGATTATTTGCATGTTTGTGATTGCGGGTTTCTTCTCAGTATTGAAGGACTTCTTCGAGACAAAGAGAAAAGTCTTCAACAAACATCTCATTGAAAGGTAAGAACATTATGCTCTATTTTCTAGTTTTTATAATTTGAATGCTAATAGCTTAGGGAAAGAGATGTTCTTATGTTTTTTTTGTTTCTAGTTATCTGTTGGGATACTAGGGAGATTGCTCTTGTCCGCAAGAGGGATTTATCCGGGTAACAAATTGGCGACTCTGCTGGGGAACGGCTTAGTTTTTCTTGGTTCTTTTTGGTTTAGCTCTCCGATTTTTCTAGTTTGACTATGTCTGAGTATTGTTGGGTTTATGAGTTTTTAGATTCTCTAAATTAGAACGCCTTGTGTTTATTTCTTTGAAAATTTCTCTACCCTGTGTGGTTTTGTTTAACAAATAGAGCGCAGGTTTGCGCAAGTTCTCATTTTAATACAGTGTGCATGCGCACTGGTTTTCATTGACTACCTGTGCACCCCGTGAGAATTTTTGAAAAAAATGAATTTTCTCTCTCTTAGAGTCTGATGATAAATTTCTAGAGGTTCAACCTGACTTATACCAACCCTCGAAGTGTGTTTGTGAACTCATATTAATTACCTTAGTGTCTTTTTTAGAAATCATCCTTTTTTCATTTCTGGGTAGGGTTTGCCCTGGCTTGCTGAATTTCTCTATTTGGAAAGATAGATTCACTACCTAGATCATTGTTTTTTTGTCATTTACATCTGGAGCTACTAGGTGTCTTGTTAGTCCTGCCTATTTGAGTGATTGTTTTTTTTCATTTGCAAAGGAAAAATTCTAGATAGTTGAAGTATGATTTGTCTCATTTCAGTAGTCTTTTATGAAATTGCTTCTACTTGTTAAAGTGAAAAAATGATTTATTTTGCTTTCAACTGGAAGAAATCATGAAAGGGCACTTATAGGTATCATTAGTTAGATTATTAGTTAAGAACTTTCATTTTTTGAAAAGTTTTTATAATTTTTAGAGTTTATAGTTATTTTTTATTTTGAAAAATTGAAAGATTGTTTGCTCATGAAATTGTATATTTTGGCCTTGAATCAATGAAAATTTTCATTACAAAGTGATATTGGTTACACTTCAAATAAAATTGATTTATTAATGAAGAAGGATTGTTATGGGATGTTTTAGGGAATTTTCACTTCTTTGAGTTCAAAAAATCCTTCTACTTTCCCTTAACTAGGATTTCATTGAATTGAAGAATTGCATATACATTGTTGATACATTTAGAGTAATTTTTTGAGTCAGTCACAACATCATTGAGTTTCATTTCCATACCCCTCTATGTAAACAACAATCAAATCAATACAGCGCTTAATAAAATTCATCTAGATATTTTTACATTTTCTAGGGTTCTTTCCACCAATATAGTTCATGATTAGTGCTTTGGAATAAGGAGTAATTAACTTTTCAAAGCAGCTAAAATAAACAAATAACATCTTGCGGTAGGAAAAACCCAATTGTTGAAGTTTTTCTCTAGGACGCTCTTCTTAAAAGAGTCAAGAAGGAGGTCATGTTGGACCCAGTGGAGTAATTATACCTACTTCATTGGTAAATATAGGAGATGTGCACGTATTATAAATGGTAAACCTCAGATTAACCATTATCGAGGAGCCTAGTATCACTTGTAATTAAACCTCGTATTTACCATGTCGAGGAACTTTCAAGGGGATTGAGTTTTGATACTCTACCCTTGTGTGTATATCAGGTCATAGACTATTCCCTCAGGTTGAATCGTCTCAGTTGGTAAACTTAGTTGCTATAATCTTAGGAGTTTTTCCAAGGTGACAGTGGAGGGAAGGACCCACTGTACCTGGAGCAAACATTGACTAGACTCACTTGGACTTTCCGGAGGGTAGCCTTCACTTGAAGATGGCATAGTGGAGTTACTTGCACCAGAATATTTCATTAAGCATGTTATCAGGGTAATTGTTCTGGCCGCTAGTGTTCCACATTGATATCTGTGAGGTTGGATTTCATCACCAACTAGTGATTTTATTGTGGAAACATACATTTTTTGTGTGAATTGCTTCCTAGATTTTGCAGCGTGTGTTCATTTGTTTGATTACTTTTAGAGGCTTTAGGTGTGATTTTTTTAATTTTTTTGATTTCTTGTGTTAAAGAAATTAATCGTGGCTGAATTGCTGAGACATTCACATAGAATGCAGGGGAAACCCCGTGAATATACACTCAGACAACTGGAAAAAATCAAAACTAAAAGGGTTCAATCATCAGGAGTCGGGTTTTCTGAACAATAAGAATCATCTATCATAATACATCCTGATTTCGAAGTTAATAGACCTCAAATATCTGAAACAGAACAAGATCAACCAGAAATTTTTACGTATTCACAGTTGAATCGGTCACTCATGAGTTTTTATATATGTAGCTTAATAAACCAGAAATATATGAACCTGATTCTGATTCCACTTCATCTGAGTCACCTTCGAATGTTAGAGCCCCTACTCCTATTTTTCCTTGTTCACCTCGAGTAAAGCTTCTCATCACTGAGAATATTCCTTCTGGCCTTATCAACCTCAAAGAAATCACTAACGAAGAAGAAGAAGTTGAAATTCCCTCTCGTCAAGACACTTTAGATTTAAGGTATAGTGAACCAATCTACCCTTTAGATTTTTCTTTCACTCCTTTTCGACCAGATCCTTGGTATCTTCAATTTACCGAATTTTTACATTATTCTGGATACGGACATCCACAACATCGAATTCCATTTTACTCTTTACCCAGGTATAGTACATATAACATGGCTTCTGAAAGCATTTCTATTGATTCATCCATGTTTTCATCTTCTCCATAAAGATTTTTGTATGGTGGTCCTTTTGTTCCTGCTGGGTACCAGTCGCTTTCTGGACTTTTTCAGGCGCATCTCCTTCCTATGAAGCTTCTACTATGTCAACTAGATTATTTGAGTCTACCAGCCAACCTTTTACTATGGATAATATTTATATGTTTTTCAGGAATACCCCTCAAGATAGCTCATCAGGTGGCTACATTCCGCCTGGGGGGAAACAGACTCTTCAAGGGAAACAGCCTTTTCCAGGAGGACAACCTTTCATTGGAACCTATCTGACGGTTTTGGGGCAACCTATTCCTAGTATTTATCAAAATTAAGGTCCAATGCCTCAAACTAGTTATGTTCAACCCTGTGCATCAAAACCCACAATGGGAACTCCTTATCCAAGGATGAACACTATATGGAATCCATCGTTTACTCAACAGCCTTTGCAACCTACCCAGCAAATGCCTTATAGTCAACTTGCTTAGCCACTTGGACAATTTGGTTATACCCAAGTCCAACAAACTATTCAAGGTGCACTTCAAATTACCCCAAGGGCATCTGTGCCAAGTAGTCAGCAAGATCATCTGAGTACTCCTAGTACTCCTATCCAATCTATTGTGCAGACATCTGTTCAACAACCAATTACACCCATCTAAGGAGTTCCCCAAGTTTCTGTTGCTATGACCCTTCAAATGTCAATGGGGAGGCTACCCCTCAGACTACTACCCATCAAATTGGACCTACAGTCCATTCGATTTCTCAAACATATTTGGGCCAACCTGATATAACAGCTATGCAAACAAGTCAAAATTTTGTAGGTCAACCTGTTCAAGGGAAACCCTTTGTAGGTCAACCTTTTCAGGGACAACCCTTTGTGGGTCAACCTCTTTAGGGACAACCCCTGGTAGGTAAAACTCTTCAAGGTTAATTTGTTCAAGGCCAGCCATTTCAGGGCCAATTCCAATATGGACAATTGGGACAAAATCCACCTTTCTAGAGTCAACCATACCCTGGTCATACATTTCAAATACCATCTCAACCCCAATTTGGTATGGCTACCCCTGGATATCCTAGAGGCGTGCCAATTCCAACTACTCAAGCTATCCCATGTTTTCTTGTATGCCCTCCTCCACGTATTGGAATTGTCCCCTAGGGTTATCAATTCACTCAGCAAGACCCTAACAGGCGGTTACCTTTTATAGTAACTTTAGATTTACCAGACCTGTCTCAGCTAACGAATGACCCGATTTACTATCTTCCATTTTGGTCAGCCATGCCTACTAAGTTTCCAAGTGACATTCCAAAGTTTGAAGGAAAACCAGGAGAGGACCCCTCAAACCATGTTATGACTTATCATCTATGGTGTGCATCCAACACTTTAATTGATGATTCCATTCGTTTATGAATTTTTCAAATAACTTTGATCAACATAGCTGCCAAGTGGTAAATTTAATTACCACGAGGTTCTTTCAATAATTTCAATGCCTTATCAACTGCTTTCCTTACTCATTTTCAGTTACCAGTCCATTATAATAATGGCACGAAACGTTTGACTTCACTCAAACAAAGTACATCTACGTACATTTCAGATCACATCCACGAATGGCGACGTAGATGACATTTAGTCAAAGTTTTCATCCCAGATCAAATTTTGGTTGAATGGTTTATCAAATCATTACTCCCTAAGATTACTTAAGATGTAGCTAAAGGAGGCATTGTAACAAAAGAGCGGGTTATCACTCAAGCCAATATCTAGACCTTGTTTATATAGAGTCTGGTACTTTGTATGAAAATATTCTAGATTTACCTCGCCCATGTCAACTTATTATGACTCCTTCTAGTTCTCATGCCACAGATGGTGTAATTGGTACAGTTAACACATCAATGATTAAAAAGAAACAAGCCAAGTCTACTACTCCAATCATAAATTTACCTGATTCACCTAAAGGAGACTCTTCACTAGAAACTTCTGTCAAAATTCATGTCCTAGATTCATCTACTGCCAAAACTAAATCATATGGAAGTAAAATTAAAGGGAAGGGTAAAAACAAACAAAAAAATTCTCCAAAATAGAAGACAAATAAAACCGAACCATCTGAAGAAAAAAAAAAAAGGAAACCTCGTTATCCTTGTCTTATCTGTGACGATGATCACTACACAAAAGAGTGCCCACATTGGGTTGAGGTCTCTAAATTTTTCAAAGATTCGCCCACACTCGTTGTTATTAAAGATCATTTTTCCATCACAAGATAGCAAAATGATTTCCCAAAATGGATCTTCTTCCAATTCATCGGCGGATATCCTGATAATTTCCTCCCTGGTCATGGTTGCAACACAATCTCAAGATTATGGATCTAAGAGTCCTATAAGTGGAAACAAAATAGGATCATCCAGTCAACCTCTGGTATCAACTCCTCCTATTTCTAAATCATTACACATTGAGAAACCTAGTACTTATTTAGTAATTAAACCACGTGCCAAAGGTTTACTTCGAAAATCAGCTTTCAATCCACATGCGAGAGCCGCTCATAACTACAACATTGTTGAAGATCTGGCTATGTCACCTTCAACACTGTCGGCCCTCAAAGTGCTACAATATTGTCCAGCTCAAAGGAAGTTACTATTGTCAGTTATTGGAGTGATTGACCCTCAAGACTCTAATCTCATCGTATTTGATCTCGAGAACTTTGTACCTAGAATCCCACACCAAATGGATTTTCAAATACCTGTTTTAGTCAAATCTAGGCGAGTTTTTCACACAGTAATTGGTGAGGGAGCGTCTACATGCATTATGTCTTTGGATTGTTGGAAAACTCTTGGTTATCCAATAATCAATCAAGCACCCACAATTTTTAAATCCTTCGATGGAAGAGGTTTTCATCTTTTTGGAATTCTTCAGTATTTACCTATAGAGGTAGAAGGAAAAACCGTTACGCCTTAGGTGGAAGTCATTGATGCCTCTCTTAACTACAACCTTCTCTTATGTTGGAGTTGGTCGTATTCCATGACAGTTGTAGTCTCATCGGTCTTTTGACTAAGAACGTTACCTCATAAAGGAAATATTGTCAAAATTGATCAGTTGTATTACTACACTTCAGATCCTTCCTCTATGTATAGTATCCCATATGTCGGAAAGTTGGTTATCCCTTACGAAGATGTTGGAGTAGGACTACTTAAGGATTCCACTCTTATGAGAACTTTCGTCATACCTCCTCCTAACATACCTCGTACTATTGCCAATATCAACATGATTACATCAAGCACAATACCATTTGATGACCCATGGATTGTGCCTTTACAATCTGAGTTAAACTACTACGGCAATGAAATGAATTTGAGTCCATACGAACTGGCATATGTAGCGGTTCAATCTCTTTCTAAACTTTCGTCAACCGATATTGATCAAGTGAATGTGATCAGTAATGAGTCTTCTTCTCTACCAATTTAACCACAACATCTTTTTCTTATCCTTTTCAACACATATTTTCAAGTGATGAAAATATTCGGTAAATTTTGTCATTGGACGAATTACCTTGGGATGGTCTTCACCATCGCTCCTCTTTTCTACTAGACCTTGATAGAGTTGAAAATGACATTTCAATCATCTTTCTGACTGAATATGCTAAGGAACCTCAAATCCAATGTCAATCCTTCATTCGGTTCTGAGATGAATTTAGGAAACATTTCGGCAACAATTCCAATTAACATATCCATCAAACCAGGAATAACTGAAAACATTTGTATAGGTGCTTCATGCTCAATTGACGAAATTAACATGTACAAAGCCCTATTTCAGAAATTATGTGACATGTTCACCTGGTCTTACAAAGAAATTCTAGGAATTGATCCTAGCATTGTAGTTCATGAAATTAAGACATACCCGGATGCTAAACCTATTAGACAGAGACTACATCCAATACATCCATGAAAATTTGTTGCTATTAAAGCTAAGGTTGAAAAACTACGTCACACAGGTTTCATTTATCCTATTCCAGTGATGAATTGGGTATCCAATATAGTTTCGATGACTAAGAAATGGGGAACTATCAAAGTATGTGTCAATTATAGGTATATTAATAAAGCTTTTCCCAAGGACAATTATCCCACCCCTTACATTGACTAAATTGTTGATGATTGTGCTGGAAAAGAAATCTTTTCATTCATGGATGGATTCTCTAGTTACAATCAAAGAAACATACTCCCTGCCAATCAGCCCAAAATAGTGTTTATCTGTCCATGGGAAAAATTTTCATATTGTAAATTACCTTTTGGATTGAAGAACGTTGGTGCCACTTTTCAAAGGGAAATTTCTTACACGTTTCACGACAAAAAATATATTGTGAAACCCTACTTAGACGACTTACCTTCTCATCTATGCACCGGCAAGATCATCTTACGCATTTACATACCATTTTTATGCGATTTAGGCATTGCAATAAACGTTTGAATCCACACAAATGTGTTTTTTGTGTACAATCAGAACGATTGTTGGGTTTAATTTTTTCTAAATAAGGCATTCGTGTTGACCCTTTGAAGGTTGAGGCTATTTTCAATTTACCTCAACCTTATACTCTTCGCCAACTCAAGATTTTGCAAGGGAAAGCAAACTTTTTATGTCATTTTATCCCTAAATATGCAGAGTTAACTAAAGGTTTCACTCGTGTTACATGTCATTTTGTCACCATGACATTTGATTGTTCATATGGGTCTATCACCATCCATATCATGTTCCCTTAGAGGTCAAAAACACTCATGCTCCCGAATCAAGTCTTGGAAATTGGAGAAAATCTATGTAAAACCCTTAAAAGTCTATTTGCGCAATTTTACTAGTCGTTCCATGTGCATGCGCTAATGATCCTTCCATTAGCCGCAGCAATCGTCGCTTTGTTCGCCACTAAAACATGTGCACCCTCGTGAAAAGCAAGTAAAAAGAAAAATTAACTTCTAAAAGCCTAGTTGGTCGAATATTCTCCCAACTAGAAGCCTCTAGAGTCGCACCAGTTCGAGCTTTATCCCTCCACTCATGGAGCTTATCCATTGGTCCAAGGAACTCAAATCCCTTCATGGGAGGAATCCATCCCTCTCTTAATGGAACTGAAACTACTTCAATCTCCCTATAAATTGAGCCCAAGTTTCAGTTTCAAGGGTAGATACATGAGATACTAATGTGAATAGAGACTGATCTATATAGTTTCTAAGCTGGATAGAGTTCATAGAGTGCATACTTTCTATACTAGTGAGTTGTTGTTGACACACTAAAGATCACACCTTTGTGTCCATGACTTCATGTTGGTCATTCTAGAGAGGAAGGCTTATCAGACTGAAGGAGAACGATTGCTCAGACCCCAGGAGGAATCTGTACAGCATCAAGGCATCTGGTTGTAATATTTCTCTTTCTAATTTATGATAATACATATCGATCTATTTTTCTCATTGTCTTGTTTCTAAATTCATAGGAATGATGTCAATACTTAGATTCCTTGATCACTAAGTTGGATTAGTATTTTTTGATTATTATATATTGCAAATGCTTTGATTATTTGTCTTGTCTGTAATTGCAGGTTCTACTAATCATTGGAGAACTAATTTGGAGCGACGGACAAAGGACTACATCAAACATTTAGATTTAAAGGTAAGAGCATGTCCTCTCTACTTTACTGTTATAATGATCTTAAAATATAAATAATCTATAGAAAGAGATATTCAAATGGACCTTTGTTTCAAGTTACTCGCTGGAGTACTAGGGAGATCACTCTTGTCCGCAAGAGGGATTAATCCTGGTAACAAATTGGCGACTCCACTAGGACTAGAGCTTAGTTTCTTTGTTTGTGTTTAGTTTGAAATTTTAGTTTTCTAATTTTGACTTCTCTGAGTGTGGTTGGGTAGATGAATTTTTAGAATCTCTGAGAAAGAAAACTTATATTTTATTTTTTCCAAATTTTTCTCTGCCTATGCAGTTTTCTGTGGAAGATAGAGCGGCAACATGTGCGACTTGTTAGTTTAATCCAGTGCACATGTGCATTGTTGTCAACTAATAGGCTACACACCCCCTGGAAAATTTTGAAAATTTTGAATTTCTCTCTTTCAAGTCTAGATAACCAAATTCTTGAAGTTTTCCCTAATCCATTCCAATTGTCATATCCTCTGTGAGAACTCCTTTTCAGCAATTTTGAGTCTTGTGTGATTAATCATCCTGTTTGCATTTTACAAGTTAGGGTTTTCCCTGGTTTACTGTTGCTTTGTATGGAAGATACTTTCATTTGCCTCAGATCACTGGTTTTATGATTGTGTCTCCTTGAGCCATCAGGATTATAGCTAACCTTACTTTTATGAATATTTGTTCCTTATTCATTTGCAAAACGGAAAAAGCTTCTAGATCACTGAAGCCTGATTCAACACCAAGCACTCTTTCATGATTTCATTTCTGCTGGGATAAGTAGAAACATTATTAGTATGATTACAACTAAGAGAAATCATCTACAAAGAATTCATAGGTATTCTGGTTAGGATTCAGAATTAGAATTTTGTTTTGATTTTGAAATTTATACTTTTTAGGGTTTTTTAGGAATTGCTTTCTTTTGGAAATTGTTTGTTTGTTGAAGTGGTAGTTTTTGACTTGGTTGTCAATGGAATTTTATTCGAAAAGAGAAATTGATCATATTTGGAAATTTAGTTATTAATGAAATTGTTTTATTTTCAGAAAGGATTTTGTTTAAGAATGAGGAAGTTTGTGTTTTAAATTCAAAAAAATCTCTCAACTTTCTCCTAAATAGAATTCATTGAAAAGAAAGTTGCATTTGTCATATTGAAGCACTTAAAGTATTTTGTGTTGGGTCACAACATCATCAAAGTTTCAAATCCATACCCTTTGTGTTAAATAATATCCAAATCAATACAACGCCTAATAAAATCAATCTTGACATTTTTAAATTTTCTAGGGCTCATTCCACCAATATAGCTTAGGCTAGAGTTTTGGAATAGATTGTAATAAACATTCCAAAGCAGTCAAAAAAAACAAGTAGAATCTTGCTGTAGGAAATCCAATTGTTGCATTTGTACTCTCGGAAGCTCTTCTTAAAAGAGTCAAGCACAAGTTCATGTCGGACCCAGTGAGGTAATCGTACATATCTCATTGCTAAAGATAGAAGACATGCACGTAATACAAATGGTAAACCTCGGATTAACCATTATCAAGGAGCCTGGGGTCACTTGTCAGAAAACCTCGAATTTACCATTTCGAGGAGCTTTCAAGGGGATTGAGCTTGATACTCTGCCCTTGCATGTATATCGGATCATAAACTATTCCCCCAAGTGCATTTGTCTCAGTTGGTGACCTTATTGGCCATATTATTTAGGATTTTTCCCAAGGTGACAGTGGAGGGAAGGTCCCACTGTACCTAGAACAGACGTTGGCTAGACTCACTTGGACTTTCCGGAGGGTACTCTTCACTTCGAGATGTCATAGTAGAGGGACTTGCACCGGACTGTTTCATTAAGCAGGTTGCCAGGGTAACTATTCCAACCGCCAGTTTCCACATTAACTTCTATGACGTTTGATTTCATCACCAACTAGTGTTTTTATTGTGGAAACGTATTGTTTGTGTGTGGTTTGTCCCTTATATTTTGTAGGCGTGTGTTCAAACTTTCTTTGTTTTCTTAGCGACCTTAGGTGTTTTTTGTTGAAATACTTTTTTATTTTCTGTGTTAAACATTGACCGTGGCTGAATTACCGAGACACTCCCGTAGAATGCAGGGGAACCCCATGAATATACACTGAGTCAATTGGAAAATTTTAAATTTGAAAAAGGTCAACAACCAGGAACTGGGTCTACTAAACAAGAAGAAACATCTGTAATAATACATCCCAATTTTGAAGTTAATCAACCTCAAACAATAGAAAGAAATCAAGAACAACCAGAAATTTCTGAAGTAATCACAGTTGAGTTTGTTACTAGTGAATTGTCAGATACTCAACTCATTGAACCCGAAATATTTGAATCTACTTCGCCTGAGTCAACTTCGGGGTTCATAGCCCGAACTCCTGGTCGTCCTCGTTCACCTCGAGTGAAGCTTCACATTACTGAGAATGTTCCTCCTGGCCTAATTAGTATCGAAGAGATTACTAACACGGAAGAAGAGATCACAATTCCTTCGTGTCAAGAATATTTAGATCTAAGGTATAGTGAACCGATTTACCCTTACATTCCTTTTAAACTAGATCCTTGGTATCAACAATTTACCAATTTTATACATAGCACTGGTCTCAATTATTCACCATGCCGCATTCCTTTTTACTCTATACCCAGAGGTATTTACATGGCTTCATCAAGCATGTCAAGTGAGTCATCCATGTTTTCTTTATCGTCGAAATATTTTTTGTATGGCGGTCCATGAGTTCCTGCTGGATACCATTCGCTCTCTAGTACTTTCTCGGGAGCATCTCCCTCTTCTGAAAATATTCCAAAATCAACCGGTCTTCATGAATCTACTACCGAATCTTTGAAAATGGAACAAGTCTATATGATGTCCGTAAATATTCCTCAAACTAGTTCTCAAGGTGGCACTTTACTGCCTGGGCGAGAGTATACTCCTCAAGGAAAACCTCTTCAAGGGCAGTACCCTATTCCAAGGCCATAGCCTATTCAATGGAAGTACCTTAATCCATGGCAATAGCCTATTCAAGGACAACAGCCTCTTCAAGGGCAACAATTTTATCAAGAGAAACTATCCTTTCAAGGAGGCCAACCTTTTACTGAAACTTATCCGGAAAATTATCAAACTTACGTTCTAATAACTTAAACTAGTTATGAACAATCTTATTCATCACAACCTTTAATGGGAGCTCCTTACCGAGGCGTTAATACCGTGTGGAAACCATTGTTGAATCAACAACCTTTTCAACCTACTTTACAAGTACCTTATAATCAACCTAGATAGCCATGTGGACAATTTGGTTATACCCAAGTCCAGAAGCTTGTTCAAACTGCACTTAAAATTACCCCTCAGGTATATGTACCTAGTATTTAGCAAGTTGGTCCGAGTACTCCAAGTACTCCTATCCAATCTGTTGTGCAAACTTATATTCAACAACCAAATACACCTATCCCTAGATTTTCTCAATTCCATGTTGCTACAATCCTTCAAACTACTACGTCAACTATTACACAATCCCTCAAGTCATTGTTAATCAAAATGGACCTGCAGTTTAGTCTACTATTCAAACCTCTGTAGGACAACCTGGTGCAGCTACAGTTCAAACAAGCCTACCTTTTGTAGGCCAGTTTGTGTAGAGTCAACAATTTCAAGGGTAGTATCAATATGGACCAACAGGGCAAAATCCAGTCTACCAAGGTCAACCATACCCTGGTTATACATATCAAATACCAGCTCAACCTCAGTTTGGTACGGCTAACCCTAGATACCCCAGAGGTATTCCAATCCCACCGGCTCAAGCTATTCTAGGGTATCCTGGATGTCCTCCTTCGGGTACTGGTATTGTTCCTCAAGGTTATCAGTTTGCTCAACAAGACCCTAACTGTCGATTACCATTCATTGCAACTTTAGACTTACCAAATTTGTCTTGCCTCATGAATGATCCAATTTATTATCTTCCGTTCTGGCCGGCAATGCCAACTAATTTACCTAGTGATATACCTAGGTTTGAAGGAAAATTGGGAGAAGAGCCTTCAAATCATGTGATGACTTATCATCTTTGGTGCGCATCCAACTCCTTAATCGATGATTTCATTCGATTGAGACTTTTTTAGAGAACATTGATGGGCTTAGCTGCAAAGTGGTATATCGAGTTACCACGTGGCTCTTTCAATAATTTCAACGCTTTAGCAATAGATTTCCTAACTCATTTCCAGTTTCCAGTCCGTTATGACAATGGCACGGAACTTTTAACTTCATTAAAATAGCGTATGTCCACGTACATTTCATATCACATACACAAATGGCGACGTATATGACGTTTAGTGAAGGTTTTCATTTCGGATCAAATTTTGGCAGAATGGTTCATTAAATCATTACTTCCAAAGATCAGTGAAGGCATAGCTAAGGGAGGTGTTGTTATAGAATAACAGGTCATATCTCACGTGCAATACTTAGACCTTGTATACACACAGTCTGGTATTCTATATGAAAAAATTCTTGATTTACCTCGCCCGGGTCAAATTATTGCAACTCCTTCTGGTTCTCATTCTGCAGACATTGTAATTGGTACAGTTAATAATACAAAGAGTAAGAATAATTCATCTAAATCTACTTCTCCCATTATAACTCTACCAGATTCACCTAAAGGAGATTCTTCCCTCGAAACTTCTGCCTAAATTCACATTATAGATTCATCCATGACTAAAGCTAAATCCGATAATAAGAAGAAATGGAATAATAAAAATAAACAAAACACTTCTCCTAAAGAGAAAACAGAAAAAACTGAACCATCTAATGAAAAGCGGAAAACTCGTTATCCTTGTCTTATCTATGACGAGGATCACTATACCAAAGAGTGTCCACATCAAGCCGAGGTTTCCAAATTTGTCAAAGGTTCACCCACACCTACTGTCTTGAATGATCATTTTCCATCTCATGATATTAAAATGATCAGATATACTTCCAATTCATCGGCATATATTTTAATGATGTCTCAGATCATGGTTGTGACACGATCTCAACACTGTGGATCTAAAAGTCTTGTAACTAGTAAAAAGATTGAATCATCCAGTCAAGCATAAGCAACAACTCCTTCAGTTTCTGAATTATTACAAATCAAGAAACCTAACCCTGATTTAGTGATTAAACCTCCTACTAAAGGTGTACTTCAAAAATCGGCTTTCAATCCACATGCGGGAGCCACTCATAATTACAAAATCTTTGAAGATTTGGCCATATCCACTTCAGCAATGTCGACCTTAGAAGTGCTACAATCCTATCCAGCACAAAGAAAATTACTATTATCATCCATCGAAGTTATTTATCCTCAAGACTCGAATCTAATGGTCTTTGATCTCTAAAATTTTGTACCTAGACTCCCACATCAAATGGCTTTTCAAATTTCAGTATTAGTCAAATCAAGACGAGTTTTTCGTACTGTAATTGATGAGGGGGCATCTACGTGTATGATGTCATTAAACTGTTGGAAAAACCTTGGTTCTCCAACACTCAACAAATCACCAACTAACCTTAAAGCCTTTGATGGAAGAGGTCTTCATCCATACGGAATACTCCAGGATTTGCCTATAGAAGTAGAAGGAAAAACCGTAAACCTAGAGGTGGAAGTTGTTGATGCCCCACTTGATTACAACCTTCTTCTGGGGCAGTTGGTATTACGCAATGAATGTTTTTGTGTCATCACTCTTTCAGATGATAACTTTTCCTCACAAAGGAAATATTGTTAAATCGATTAGTTTTCTTATTTCTCTTCAGACCCTACTTCTACAGATAGTATCTATCATGTCGGAAAATCAGTTATCCCATACGAAGATGTTGGCGTGGGAATAATGAAGGATTCCGCTCTTTCGCTATGCCCTCTCCTAACGTACCGCGAATTATTGCCAATATCAATATGATCACATCAAGCACAATGCCATTTGATGACACATGGATTGTGCCTTTAGAATCAGAATTGGACTCTTGTAATGGCGAGATGCCTTTAAGTCCTTTTGAATCGACATATGTAGCAGTACAATCGTGTTCTGACACCCCATCAACTTCTACTGATCAAATGAATGCAGTCAGTGAAGAATCATCTTTTATATCAAGCTCAACTTTGACATCGTTTCTGGATCCCTTTCAACATGTATTCACAACTGATGAAAGCATTCGAGAAATCTTGTCATCGGATGAATTTCCATGGGACGATCTACATCATCGATGTTATTTTTTGTTCTAATCTTCATAAAGTTGAAAATTATTTTTCATCTATCTTTACAATTGATTATGTCAAGGAACCTCAGAATCCCACATTGATCACACATTCGGATTCTGAGAAAAATTTAGGAAATATTTCTACAACAACTCCTATTGACATATCGATTAAACTTGGAATAATTGAAAACACTCATATAGTTGCTTCTTGTTCGATTGAAGTGATCAAAACTTACAAAGCCCTATTTCAAGAATTCTGAGACATTTTTGTTTGGTCTTACGAAGAGATGTCAGGTATCGATCCTAAGATTGTAATTCATGAAATCAAGACATACCCGGATGTGAAACCTATTAGACAGAGATTACGTCCAATACATCCGCGGAAAGTTGCAGCAATCAAAGCTGAAGTTGAAAAATTATTACGTGCAGGATTTATTTATCCTATTCCTCTGACAGATTGGGTATCTAACATAGTTCCTGTAATGAAAAAATAAGGGACTATCAGAGTATGTGTCGATTATCGGGATATTAAAAAGGCTTGTCCCAAAGACAAGTATCCTACACCCTATATCGATCAAATTGTTGATGATTGTACCGGAAACAAAATTTTCTCGTTTATGGATGGTTTTCTGGTTACAATCAAATCAACATACTCCCTGTTGATCAACCTAAAAAAATGTTTATATGTCCTTGGGGCACATTTTCATATTGTAAATTACCTTTTGGACTGAAAAATGCTAGTGCAACTTTAAAAAGAGCTATGTCTTATGTGTTTCAAAATATCAAACATATTGTACAGCCTTACTTGGACGACTTACCTGCTCATTCTTTATGCAGAGAAGATCATCATATGCACTTACGTACTATCTTTATGATATGTAGGCATTACAAAATTCTTTTGAATCCACACAAATTTGTTTTTTGTGTACAATCAGGACGTTTACTTAGGTTCGTCATTTCGAAAGAGGGCATTCGTGTTGATCCATTGAAGGTTAAGGCTATCATCAACTTACCTCCTCCTTCAAATCTTCGCCAACTCCAGAGTTTGCAAGGGAAAGCAAACTTTTTACGTAGGTTTATCCCAAACTATGCAGATTTAATGAAATTTTTTACCCGGTTTTTGAAACAAGATGTTCCATTTATTTGGGACGAGATTGCTGATAAATCTTTTGATGCACTTAAAAACGTGTTGACCCATGCACTTTTATTTCATCCGCCCAATTACCACCGGGATTATTTTTTATACTTAGTTACATTCGATTCCACGATTGGAATGGTTTTGGTTCAAGAGGATTAATATAACAACGAACATGTGATCTATTACCTAAGTCAAAATCTCAATCCGACAAAAATCAAGTATTCACATGTGGATCAATTGGCCTTGGCAGCAATTCAAGCTATCCAACATTTTCGTCATTACATACTGTAACGCAAAACAACAGTGATATCTAACTGCAACCCGATGATGTACATATTGAAAAAACAATTGCTCTGGGGCAAATACTCCAAATGGATCATTATACTGCAAGAGTTTGATTTGGAGTTCGATAATTCCA
The DNA here is from genome assembly GCA_034641835.2 of Pinus albicaulis. Lineage (NCBI taxonomy): Eukaryota > Viridiplantae > Streptophyta > Pinopsida > Pinales > Pinaceae > Pinus > Pinus albicaulis. The sequence continues at coordinate 485,435,447 of CM076576.1, forward strand.
AGTATAAGAAATCACTAGTGTTTTGTCGAACTTATGTGTGATTTTCCCAATACAGAGTCTGAAATAGTGGCAGAGAATCATATCGCTGATGAATCTCTATTTTTAATCAGTACTTTAGATCCCTAGTATGGAGATATCATTATATATCTTCAGACCCAAACCTTTCACCCAGAGATTTCATGATCAGATCAATGAAGAATCCGATACCAATCTCAGCAATACAATATTTTTGGTGACACTCTTTATCGGCGTGGTGTTGATTATGTGTTTTGACATTGTATAACCCAAGAAGAGGCTGAAAGGGTTTTGAATGATTGCCACTCTGGAGCGTGTGGTGGTCATATGTCTAGGCTTGCCACAACCCAAAGATATTGTGTGCTAGTTATATTTGGTCTTCGTTATTCAAAGATTGTATTATTACAGTTCGAAAATGCCACAATTGCCAATTTTTTTATTAAAATATGCATGCACCTCTAGCTCCTCTTCACCCAATCATTGTTGTTGGTTCCTTCGCCAAATGGGGCGTTGATTTCATTACATGTAACCCTCACTCGGTCGGGGGGCATGGATATATTATTCTTGTCGTATATTACTTTACAAAATGGGTTGATGATCAAGAGATCATGTGCTATGCTCAAAATTGAAAGTACTCAAAACTGTACCGAACTGGAGCGACTGGAAAGGCCTCGTCATTGTGATTTCGGAGCCGTGAACAGTTCGAAAAATTGATGTCGTATGAGGGAGATATCGTGTTCTATCTGTTTTCCAAAACATGCAAAAAAATGAGCAGAAAAGGTACAGTGCTGATGTGGAAAGTCCAGTTAGCAATACAATAATTCCTCTCCAGAATCAGCTAATGAAATCGTGCTAAGTGGCATCACCGGATTTGTTGAAGATGAATTGGAAGTGAAATTTTTTTAATTCCTAAGTCTAGGTTGATTTTTATTAATATTTTGGCATGTCATTTTTTTTATGGCCAATGGGGGAGGTCCACGTGGCATGCCACGTACCCCCATGGCAGGCAGGATGGATTAAGGTTGAAGGGCGAGAATAATTGATTTTATGTGTGTGTGTGTGTGTGTGTGTTTTTATAAAGTCTTTTACCCACATTTCGGCAGGGTCAACCAATTCTGGAGGAGCGCTCTAAACAGAATGGCGGAGGTTTAAATTGGAGTCAAACTCCAAGTTTGGCGAAAGGTTCAATTGACAGGTTTAACAAAATTATGGTGGCGGAGTGGGGGTCGAACCCACGATCTATCGCCCGCGAACAAACCTCGTGACTATCTCTCCTATCACATGAATATTAACCTATAAGGCCGCCACATAAATTTATGTTGTTAAGTTTTCTGAGTTGGGGGGGGACCGCCGGCGGCCCAAACGTTTGATCACATGCTATAGTCTACATAACCGTGACATATATTTAAACAAAAGTTTTAATGGTGACATTTACCTGAAGTTCCAAACCCCATCACATGTTGCGGTTACAACTACCATAACACCGAAGAACTAACCACTGACATCTCCACAGCATTTACTCCTAGCCTATTCACATGTAAGCACTCTGCATGGTCAATGGTTAAACTCTGATGGGTTGTTAAACACGTTCTTTAAGTCCAGTTTCAAAAACTAATCTGCATGGTCTACTAGGGGTTCCGCCTACAGTTGCGGGTGGACCGTAAGAGTTGGGTTGGCATGTGGCCACCCACCCATAACATTTAATAACACAGTTTTCATTTAGCATAGGTTAAGTGGTGCGCCACCAATTATGGAAAAATTTTCTATTTTAACCATAGACAGTGGTAGTTCTCCACTTTTAGTGGAGTTTTTCTAGCTGACATTGGAAAAAATGCATTGGGGGGTCAATGTTCGACCAATTTGGGTGAAACAAGAGTCTACCTAGACTAATCGGAGCATGATAGAGCCATTGGTGCAGAGAAAACAGCCAATAGGGGCTTGTAAACATGTAATTTTCAATATTGAGCATAATTTCAAAGAGGGACATGCCATTGGGAGCTGGAGCAACAGATGTAGCCCATGAGAGGTGAAGTGCTTCATCATGCCTACTGTGTAAAAATTATGTGTGATGTTTATTCTCTATTATACACTTCTGTATAGTGTTATTTAGGCTTATTTTCATGCTTAAAGTTCACAAATTCATCTATGTTTCATGGTTAAAACACTCATTCCTAAGCAAACAAATGGAGACAAATTGTACATGTTTTTAATACTGAAAGGACACTTAGCACAACAAACTAATACACTCCTTTCAGATCAGCCGAGGCGATGCCTACATTCGCAGTTGATGGCAAAACTGCACCTATTTTCATATTCAATCATGTGATTGCTCGCTTCGGTGTCCCTCAAGCTATCGTTATGGACTATTGGAGCCATTTCGAAATATTATGATGACCGAACTTTCTGATCAACTTGGCCTACGCCATGATAATTCTACACCACATTACCCATGGGCTAATGGTCAAGTTGAGGCCATCAACAAGGTTTTAAACACCATGATTAAACGGATTGTCAGAACTCATAAATCTAATTTCCATACCATGCTTTTTTCAGCATTATGGGCATATCATACCTCTGCAAAAACTGCTACAGGGTTCTCTCCTTTTCAAATTGTTTATGGTTTATAAGTTGTGTTACCCAATGAATGTGAAATATTATCACTCAAATTAGCCATTGAGTTGTTACTAGCTATCTCTGAAGAGGAGAAACACTTTCTATACCTAGTACAGTTATATGAGACTCGTCGCATCGCTGCATTAGTTGCCGAAGCTCAGAAAAAATGTGTTAAAGCTCAGTATGATCAAATTGTTAACCCTCGCATTTATTCAGAAGGTGGCCTATTTTTAGGATACGATCAAGCTAATGACAAGCTAGGTGCTGGTAAATTCAAACCGATGTGGCATGGTTCCTATATTGTTAAGCACGTGCTTGCAAAACGAGCCTATGAACTAATTGATTATGACGACGTCTCTTTAGATAAACCCATAAATGGTCTTTATCTCAAGAGATATTATGCATGACTTTTCATGTGAAGATCTCCCTTGTACATTAGTTACATTTTAGAACAGTGTGCCTTAGATTAGACAAGTCTGCCTAAGATTAGTTTTTTTTGTTTTACAATTGTTACTACTTTCGCTCCTTATCAAGATTACTCTTGATATTGCAGATGTCGACATCCCTTCAAACTTACATTGGTTTTGCTAACGGCGCATGTCGTAGTACATGGAACATCTCTTCCGCGGCTTGGGTAATCTATTCTCCCACCGATGAGTTAGTCTCTATTCATGGGACATGCCTTGGTCAAACAACGAACAATATTTCAGAATATAGCGCATTCATTGAGTTATTATCTGATGCCATTACATTTGGTATTCAACGTTTGATCGTTAGGTTAGATTCGAAACTCATTGTGTTACATTTAAACAAAGTATATGCTATCATAAATACAGCTTTTTTAAGGTTTGTCCCTTGGAAAGACAATTTTATTATATCGAATATCAACACATTTCAAGAAATTTAAACACATTGGCTGATTCATTAGCTAATCGAGTTTTAAATAGACATCTGCAACATTAAAAAAAAACAAAAAAACATTCAATCCATGTTGAACAAGATACTCAGAGAACAAAGGTAGTAATATCATTAGGTTAAATAAGTTTGTGTCAAAAAATATTACATCGTCTGTGATCATAGGTTCAAACACCTTATGATCTAAAAGATGTTGATACAAAAAAAAAATGTCAATCTACATTGACCCTCATATTTCCATGATGATTATCATGATAGAAAACTATGGCACGTGGCACCCTACGTAGAAATCTCCTGAGTGGACCTGGACACCAGTCACATGTCTCTAGAGCCTGAGAGGTATATCATTTGTTCCTATCTCAAGAATATCAATAGCCAACCTCTCAAGGTTGTGCTCCAGCTCTGTCAGGATCTTTGTTGCATCGTCTTGTGGGGCTACTATGGGTTGTGTCTCTCGCTTGTCAAAGCGTCGAAGAACTGTTGGTCGTATTGGACCGACATCTGCATTTAAATTTTTTTTCAGTATTAGACGATAAAAAATCAAATAAAAATTAGATAAAAACTTCAAAATGTTTCACTAAACTATCTAATCCCACTGTGCCCCTAGTGGTAGAGATGTTTCAGGATCACCTATATAATCCATCCCTGCATAAGGAAAATATTCAATCGTGAATATCTGATTACTAAGTCATGAGAAATATTGAGGAGTAAAATGAACCACTGCACCACCTTCGCCACCATGACGAGCCATCAATGCTACCCATCGTACCATACGAGGTTCCTGAGGACTTCCAAGATCCACCGGAGACTGTTGAGGTGCAGGGAGTGGGATCATCTATAAAGCAAAAGATATAATAATGGCACCATATCTGAAGTTCTTCAACTTCACATTCTTAGCTCTCGTGAGTTGGCCCTTCCTATTAGTTCACTGTCTCTCGGCCTTTGAGGGGCTCAATAGAGAAGATTTTTGATATTTCCCCTGTATTAATTGGTTTACATTAACTATTAGGCTTGCTGGAAAGAATTTGTTGACTTCAAGGCTTCTTATTATCTTTGCAATAACTTCTGTTGACAGTTTATAATAAGTTCCTTTAGTTGGAATAACTGTTCAGTTGTATTGATGCAAAATATCTCCTAGTCTGGTAATAAACTCGGCCTCCCTTTGATTTCTTTGAGGCTGCAGGTGGCTCTAAGGTAGCTGGGGATTCAATTAGCCCCTGATGTGGCAGCTTATGCTTTCTGTTTGGTAAAACACTCACGTTTTTATTTAAACTTTGTTTCAGTCGGAAGGATTAGGCTTTTGATAATCCATTTTATCCATAATCCCCGCAAATCTGTCTTCAATATTCCATGCTGATGCGTTTTGTGTTCGACACTGATATCCTTTGATTTGTGATTGACTTGTTGTGTTTTTTCGGTATGCAGTGCTGCGCAGAGGTGAGAAGGCATCAATGCCTCACGAATCATTGATAAAACGTGGATTTTAAACCTTGTGAATGATTTCCTCTAGTGAATCGAAAGGCAGGAGGATCATCACCCTCTGCCTTTGAATTTCCTTCAAATATAGCGGAAAAAATGTTTAAACCCTGCACAATACAAAAAACATTAGGAAATCTTGCATGTATAGTTCATATTGCTTCAAAGGACGTGTGGAGTGGGCATGGTCATTACATGGCATCAGCCAATGGTCGAGATTGATTTAGAGGAGTTTTTTTTTTTTTTTAAAGAAAGGGAGGAAGGATTCAATCGGAGCCGCCGATCGCGCAGAGATCGACGGTCAGGAGCGAAGGTGAAAATTCAAAGCAAGGGGAAATGAGAGTGATGAATTGTGGGCCGACCGTGCCATATCGGTTAACTGTCGGGCTTCTTCAAAAAGTGATCACCGTGCGATGGGCGGCCTCAGATCGGACGGTAGGCGTTAGTATCTCGCCGGGTCCACGTCCGATATTTAACGCGCGATGGACGGCGGTTTTATGAACAGTGCCCAAGACACGTGTCGGCCAGCATATGGAATCGCTGCGAAATGGAAAAAACTGCCCCGCTCTTAAAAGTGGTGCGATGGATACCGCGTGGCTTTTGCGACAGTGAGTGGTTGGCGGGGACCACCGGGGAGATGGACTACGCGCCGTCGATCTGTGGATCAGATCGAAGGTGGAGATTGACTGAAATTTCGCGCCATTGGAAACTTTAAAAAATGATAAAAACCCCATAGTTTCAATATAACATAAATTTTCAATATTTTTCGAGGGCGGGATATAAATACAAAATGGTTAAACGCTCGTCTGCGGGGCCACGGGTTACATGGAAGGCCATATGACAGGGCATTATGGATGAAGGGCTAATCGGCATGGGGCGATATGATAAGCGCTTAGAGGATCAGCGCTTGGTTCTGGCACCAAGATGTATAGAAGGGCGGGTTAAAGACTTAGCCCAAGGGGGCTTAAGTCATAAACAATGTATTTTTATGGATTTTTAATGGTTTTCAAGGGGTTTTGAGGGTTTCAATAAGGCAAAGATAGGGTCTTAGGCATTATCGAAGGGTTTTAATGAAGGGGAAAGGGGAGAAACATGAAAATGAGGGTTTCTCATGGGAGATGAAAGGGTTAAAATGAGGTTAATTTCGGAGGTGGAAGGAAGGGGAAAAAGGTGTTTGTAGCAGATTTTCTTCATGCAATGACAACAGAATTTCTGAGTTTGAAGAGGGGAAAAGCAGTGACGATTATCCAAAGGATAGGATATTATCAAAAGACTTTAAGCATCATCAATTTTAGCAATGAAATTGTTTCTTGAAGGCTATCCAACATCATTTAGCCACCACCTGATATGACAGAATTTATGGGTGGCTAACAGTGGCTCCACTTGGGGATGGTGCCTTTTTGAAGGCATCAAGAAATTCAGACTTGCATTCTCTGGGAGGTTGATCAGTTGCCTCATTCATTGGGTTGCCTTCCTAACAATGAAACTTCATTAATACAACCTGTCTACCTACCCAATCCTACTGATCTAACATTTTTTCTTCATTAGAGTGCACTTGGATTAGCAAACTCTTTTCACAACATTTTATTCTTTTGAAAGCATAAAACTAATCTAATCCTACTCCTTATTTCTCCCTGAACTCAGATTAAACAGTTGAGTTTAGATGCTTCTCTACCTATTCTACCATCTGTTGGGATTAAACTATCCAACTGATTTTTATTCTCTAAATTCTACAACAGAAATTTAAAAACATTCAAGCCAGGATTGAACAGTCTAACTTGATGTTGGTCTATTGCATAAAAGACAAACTGCACATAGACATTTATTTTGTAGAAAATTTTAAAACAAAATGGAAGGCTTAAGATCTGAGATTTAAAAGCACTTCCTTCACTCTTTTACAGCTCTGTTTTGACTTTTGTTTTGAGTTGTAGCTTCTTTGTTCTCTGGTTCAGATTTTGAGCTAATTAGAACCATATCTACATCTTTTTTTACTCAGAAAATGAAACAGATTTGAGTCATCTCTCTTTGGAAACTTAGGTTCAGATTTTGATCATGTTTGAACCTTTAATTTCTATCCTAAACTATCTACTGATAAGCCAAGATTAAACAGTTTGGAAAATCGAATTCACTATCCTATCAGCAGAAAATTTAAAGCTAATTAGTCAAGATTAGGTTGTATGACTAATTAGAAGTGTGTTTTTTCAAGAGTGACATTTAAGCTTGCACACTTTCAGATTTGTTTCTCTTTTGTGATATGGGGCTGTACCTTTCTTGTTTTCATTTTGCCCTCTTTTCTTTTTTCTATTGTTTTTGTAATTTGATTTTTCCAACTTTGAGTGCAATGTTAAGACTATGATATTTACAATGGTAAAATAAAATGCTTTAAAACTTATGATTCTTGGCAGAAGTAATGCTTGAGCATTCTGCCATTGACAGGACCTCCATACAGATCTTCTCCATTCAATTCCTTCAAGAAAAATGCATTGTCACCCCTCTCGGCATGTATAATATATGGCCCTTTCCACAAGTTCTCAAACTTTCCATGTTTTCCCTTCTCTTCTCTTCTTGAATCCCATTTAAGAACAACATTCCCAACTTGGAAATTGTTTTCCTTAGTCCTCTCATCAAATAGCTTCTTTATATTTTCTTGGACTAACTGTGTTCTTTCATAGACTTCCTCTCTGGTCTGTTGTAAATGGATTGTTTGGTTGATTCTTCTCTGCATATCATTCTCTTCAATCTACACTTCTTGAAGGAGTTTCATAATTGGAACTCCTAATGAGGTGGGAAAAACTACGTCCATACCATAGACTAGCTGATAGGGGGACATATTTATTGATTTCTTTGTAGTTAGCCTATCAGCCCACAAGGCATGAACCAGCTTATTGTGCCATGATTTTTTATTCTGTTCCACCAGTTTCTTAATGATATTGATGAGGCTCTTGTTGGAAGATTTAGCTAATCCATTTCCTTGGGGATAGTAAGTAGTGGAATGGCCCAAGGTTACGTGGTATTTGTAACAGAAATCAACCATCTTCTTAGATTTAAAAGCAGCAGCATTGTCTGTTATGATTTTTCTGGGACAACCAAATCTGCATAGGATATTTGTTTCAAGGAACTTGATAATGACAGAGTCATTAGCATTTCTGGAGGGTATAGCTTCTATCCACTTGGTAAAGAAGTCAGTGGCTGTGAGGATCCACTTATGTTGAGCTGAGGAGGATGGGTGAATTTCCCCAATGAAGTCTAAACCCCATTGTTGAAAAGGTGCCTCAACTCTGATGGGATGTAAGGGTAAGGGAAGGAGTTTTATTTTGCCATCAAAGATTTGACACTTATGGCAATACATGACCAACTTTTGAGTGTCTGGGAAAAGGGTAGGCCAATAGTAACCAGATCTAAGAATTTTGTTTGTTGTGGCCTTCCAGTAGAGGTGTCCTCCACATTCTCCATCATGCAATTCATGCATGATTTTTCCTACATCATCTTCAAGTAAACATTTAAGTAAAATTCCAACAGCATTTTTCCAATATAACACCCCATCTAGGATGCAAAAACTCAAAGCCTTTTGTTTCAAAAATCTAGCTTTAGTTTTAGATAAAGAAGGGGGGGCATTTAAATATAAAAGCACATAAATAATGTCAGCATACCAAGGAGAATTTAGAAAGGTTTCTTCAATAAAAGGAGCAGTAGATTCTTCTATCTCTTCCAACACATCTACCATATTCATGTCTAGTGCTTGGAAGTTAGACTCAGCCATAAGTTTTGCTAATCCTTTCCCTTTAACTAGTTTGGTGGGCCTGATCTCTAAGTCATACTCAAGAATAGTAGCAATCCATTTTCCCCTTTTACCATCAGCGTCTTGACTTAGAATGTCCTTGACAACAGTATGTGGAACAAAAGAAATTATGTGAGAGTGTAAAATATAGACCCTAAAGTCTTTTAAAGCTTTCACTAATGCTAAGGCTTGCTTCTCCATGATATTATATTTGAGAGGAGCATCTCTTAAGGCCCTGCTAAAGAAAGATATTGGTTGTTCCTACCCTAAATCATTCTTTTGAAGCAAAACTGCAGCTATTGTATGTTCATATGCAAAAGAAAATATGTAAAAGTCTTTGGTAAAATTCAGACTAATTAGGACTGGTGTTTGAGTAAGAACTTTTTTGACCAGTTTGAATGATTGTTTAGCTGGTAAATTCTATTTTACACCGACATCTTTCTTAAGCATGTTTGTAATGTTTTTTAATAGCTCAGCGAGATTAGGAATAAACCTTCTCAGAAAATTAATCTTTCCGATGAAAGATTGCAATTCTTTGAGGCTCCTTGGATGGTTGATCTGCAATATGCCATCTATCCTTGTAGGGTCTATTTTGATTCCCTCTTCTAAAATTATATGGCCAAGAAGTTTACCTTCTTGGAGACCAAAGAGTGTCTTCTTGGGATTCAATGATAAGCCAAATTTCTTACACTTCTTAAAAACCTTTCTCAAGTGAATCAAATGTTCTTCATCAGTTTTTGAGAAAACAGTTATGTCATCAAGGTAAATGATTATGAAATAGCCAATATCTTCAGAAAAGGCTATGTCCATGGCCCTTTGGAAGGTGGCCCCTACATTCATTAATCTGAAATGCATTTTGACATACATAAAGGTGCCCCAAGGTGTGGTAAAAGCAGTTTTGATTTGATCACTTGGGAGCACTAACACCTGGTTGTAACTTGAGAACCCATCTAAGAGGGAAATCCTTCTTGATCCAACTACCCTTTGAAGTATATGGTCCATCTTGGGTAAGGGGTATTTGTCTTTTAAAGAGGCACTATTTAAATTTTTGAAGTCAATGCAGAGCCTGATTTCCCCTGTTTTCTTTCTAACAGAGACTAAGTTTGATACCCACTCTGAATATCTAATTGGTACAGTGATCTCAGCAGCATGCATCTTTTCAATTTCTGCCTTAACTAAAGGGATTAAAAGAGGGTTTATTCTTCTTAGTTTTTGTTTAAAAGGCTTTTGATTTTCCTTCAAAGGGATTTTATACTGGATGATATTGGTATCGTATGATTTTAGGTCTTTGTATCCCCAAGCAAAAACATCTTTAAACTCTTTGAACAGCTCTATGTACTGCAGTTTTATGTGAGCTGGGAGAGTGCTGGACAACTTGATCATCTTGGGTTCTACTAGACTGCCTATGTTTTGTTCTTCCATGTTGGTTTCCACAGGCTCCATTCTCGGTTCTTTGGCTACATCGTTGAAATCGAAAAGGTGTTCTAAAGGTGCTAGACCTCTTGGAATTTTATCATTTTTGCATTGTAAAACTTCCAAGTCTTCTTGGTCTGTGTTTTCAGTTACCTCTGCTTCAAAACAATTCTCATAATGATTTATATCAGCAGAATATGTCATTTCAACTTATGGGATCTGTTCAATATACAAACAGTTTTCTTTATAGATGGTCTCTGATATTGGTATGCTGAAATCGTTTTCTGATTTCAAGAAATCATCTATGTGTTTGTCAGATTCAAAAACTTGCCAGTGATCCTCGTTATCAGGGACATCAGGCCTGTGTTTTACCTTTACACTGAGTTGTTCATTTATCTTAGGTATCTGGCAATTGTTGGCATTGAAAGCGAGTTCATTTGCTATATGATTTAGTGCTCTTGGAATGAAAATAAGTTCATAATTTTCAAAGGTCTTCAATAGATCAAGGGCAGCGTTTCGATATTCCCTAAGTCTTGGATTTCTAGCCGAGTATTCTCCTTTGATTTGTCTTATGATAAGTTCAGAATCTCCTAAGATTGATACCTTTTGGGCTTCTAATTGTTTACGCAATTGTAATCCTAGGAGAAGTGCTTCATACTTAGCAATATTGTTAGTGCATGGGAAATCCAATTTGTATGAAAAACTTTGATTTGTATTTTGAATCCACACACTTTCTCCTGCACTTGTTTTATTACAAGATCCATCAAAGTTTATTTTCCAAAGTATGTCATCCTTGTTTTCATTCTCTCGTTGCTGTTGATTTTCAATGTTTTGCATTTGATTGAGGGGAAGATTGGATTGTTCTGGTGAACTGATTGGGTCCATGTTTTCCTTATCTTGTTGAGTAATTTCATCTTCGTTACATAAGATAAAGGAATCTAAACTTGATTGAATAGAATAGATTGGAGAGTTGTTTGGTTTTTCTATGTTGCTCACCATGTACTTCATGTGAGATTCCCTGTATAGTCTTCTGTTTTGGTTAAAAACAGGGATGGTGGCATAAGACATGTCCATTTGAAGGCTTCCCTGAAGTTTGGCTCCCCAAGATCTTGATAAGAGCATGCCATACTTAGGGGGAATGTCAGCTACAACTATGTCCATGACTAAACTCTTAGCAGGGATTTGGGATAAGTTAACACACAAATCTTTAATTAAACCCAAACATTTGACTCTGCTTGAGTCAAAGGAATACAAATATTTGTATGGTTTAGTAATTTCTAAGCCTAAGCTTTCCATCACTACCTTGGGCATTAGATTGTGTGAAGCTCCAGAGTCTAACATGGCATTATGTAAGATTTTCTCATGTATGTTCAAACTAACATAGAAGGGAGGGACGGCCCCTTCTTGGTATTTTCCTTCAACTTCTGGACCAAACAACAACTCAGGTTTGTCATCTGTCAAGTTTAAGGTGTCAGTATCACTTCCTAAGTTCAAAGCTTTCAAAACTTGGTTTTTATACACCTCTTGGGTTTCTAGTTTAGATAGGGGGATGGTAATTTTTATCTTGGCAATCTCTCCCTCAAGGCTGAAAGGAATAATTGACTTGTTGATATTTACATCTGTTTTTTCAAATGAATTCTTTTCAGCAACTTTGATTTGTTGAACCTTGTTTGGACTGGTAATTGGGATAGTTTTATTAGGACCACTAGCTGAAGTGCTAGGGGTGCTCTGATCAACATTTGGCTGGACACCTTTGTCTTTGTTTAAGTCTGGTTTCTTGGCCAAAATGTTGGTTTTCTCTGTTTTCTTTTTGAGCTGGTTTTCTGCGTTTTTCTTGATAGCAGTGCTAGTGTTTCTGTCCTTGGAATTATCTATGTTCCCCTTGTTCCTAAGATCATATTGTTTGTGTACCTCCATGATTGCATTTTCAAACCCCAATCTATAGTCAACAGAATCTTCATAGGTGTTTGTACTTTGGTCATAAAAGAAACCTTGTTCTTCCTTAGTGAGGAAAACATCATCCCCGCTGTCTGATCCAATCAAGTTTACGTGAGACTCTTCCAACCTTTCCAACTCCCTATCTTCCTCATATTGATATACATAGTTCTATTGAAAGGGAGGTCTAATTTTTTGGTCACTTTCTTTTTGCTTATCTTGATTGTTGTCTCTTCTATAATTCTGATTTCTATTTCTGTTTTGGTTATTTTGAGGTTCTCTTGGTGGCACTCTATCATTTAAGTTTATCTTTTCAAGCATCCTCTCCATCACCTTCACTAGGTTATCAATTTTTGTGTCAAAGGTTGAGGGTGCGATATCATTTTTATAAGTTACCCTCTTCTCTGCTCTTAACCTATTTCTCTTCTCAATAATGTTTGCTTCAACACTAACAGCTCCTTTCTGCATGTCTTCTAAGGTTAAGTAATCTCTCCCTCTTAATTCATAAGGCATTTCAGCATCAAGGCCTTCGGGATACCTTACTAAAGCCATGCCTTGAAGAGGTTTCATGTGAGGTGGGAGAGCATTATAAATGTTGTTGAACCTAGTGGAGTAGTCATGAACACTCTCTCCTTGATTTCTCTTGAGACTGCTATATTCTTCTAGTATTTGGAGGGGGTTCCTTTTGAGCTCCCATTTGTTGATGAATGTTTGATGCAAGGCAGGGAGATCATTTATGTTGTTAGGAGGTAAGTTTTTAAACCATTTCTTTACATCTCCTCCTAAACTTTGGGCGAAGACTCTCATCTTCACAGTTTCTTCTTCTATCTCCATGTAATCGAATGCATCCTCCATCCTATCTACATGTTGTTGAGATTTTGTAGATTCTTTTCCAGTTAAATGAGGGATTTTGGATTGGTAATCATTTGGTAGGGGAAGCAGAGGTTGTGGTAACACTAATGGGGCATACCATGTTGCCATAGTTGGAAATAAGGGTGGATTTACAAGAGGTGGATTTGCAACAGGGAAAGTGGGCTGCAATGAAATGATTTGAATAGTGGATGTTGGATGAATAGATTATTGAGCTGATCTTGGATGAGAGATACCTAAATTTAGAAGGAAATGTAAATCAGGCGGTGTGGTTTTTCTACTACCAGGATGTTCACTTTGTTGTGGGGACGAAAGTGAAGACTCAGAGTCTATCTGAATTATATCATCAAGCGACCTAGTTCTAAAAGGATTTCTTAAGTCGACTTGTGATTGGTGTAGAGCTGCAAGATTTTTAGGAAGTGAATTATCTCTCAAGGGTGATCTGAAAACAATTGAAAATTTAATCTTAGGAAACTCCCTAAGTATACTCTCAGGGTTATCAACTATTTCCGGTGGGTTTGGGTCAAGGAAGGCTCTAGTATGAATCTTTCTAGGAGCCACTATGTTGTTTTTTTCGAACCTAGCTAAAAGAAAAGTGTTGACCAAGTATGACAATATTTTTAAGGGGCTAACTGATCTTTTTAAAGGAATAAAACTTTAATCCTAAAGCCTTCTAACTGAGTTTGTATAATGTTATAAAGATTATGGATCTTCCCAGTGGAGTCTAAAGGTCTGTTTTGTGGAGTCAGCGGGTGGAAATTTTTAGCTCTTTTGGAGGTAAAAGGTTTTATGGTCCACCACCAAGTTTATTATGAAGCCAAACTGAAATATTTTTGGGTTTTTCTGAGTTACTTCGGTCTTACAGGTTAAGAGAGTGTCCTAAAACTGATTTAACACTTAGCTAAGGTGTTTAATCATACAGAGTTCACTCTTATGGCTTGGTAACTGCTTCCTTCAAGGTTTGATAAGGTTTAATGAGAATCCTAAGGGTTACTTAGTTTTTCACTGATTCAATTAAGTCTTATCATGATTACCATTGTTTGGTAGTGCTTGAGGGAGGTTACTTATGTTATACTAGATAGTGAGTGTTTTGTTTTGAAGATTTTACTCAGTGTCCCACCGTGATCGCCATTATGTTGGTGTCTCGTGTTTTGATAGTTTGGCAAATCAAAATACAAGGCAACATCAGAACCAATCTTTAGAGTTCCAGGATCTAGTCCTCCTATTCTCAGAGAGGGATCTCTCAAATGTTTGTTTGCAAAGATTTATCTTGTGTGCTTTGAGTATTGGTTTTAGACTAGTTATTAAGTGCAGGTGTTTGTTTGTTTGGTTGGATTGATACAACAGAACATGAAAGGTCTAGGAAAAATATATAGAATAGAGAAACATCTGGTTCATTGGGAAATGGAGTCAAGAAGAGGTCATAACATACTCATCAATGGATATGGGATATCAGAGGGAAAATCTAACTTGGCCACATGATCCTTTGGTTTTTGGAATGAGATGGACATCAAATATTTGGAAAGAGAAGTTTAATTCTCAAACAAAGGGAATTTGAAAACACAATTTGAACAATAAAGAGCTTTTTAATAGACAGGGCTAACCATAAATTCTACAAATCACACCTTTAAGCAAACAATGATTTCAAAACAACTTTTAAAATGAAATCTAAGATTCGTGGAACACCCTATTTCCTCAAAGATTTTATTTCAAATGACTTAGAAAACATAAAAGATTCACTGATAACTGCAGTCATAGAAGAGGGAACACCTAACACATCTATGATTACAACTATAAAGACCTTTGAGACAACAGTTTAAGTAAGGACAAAGGGCAAGATCAAAACAGACCTCCTTGGCTCACTATAAACAGAAAACTACAAAGGGAGACTTCAATAACAGTTTTAAAGTGGCAACAGACAAGCAGGGAGAACCATAAATCATGCTGAAACCAACCATTCGAACTATTAAGGAAATAAACAAGCATGAAGACTAAAGAGAGAGGTTAAAGACTCTAAAATACTTCAGCAGCAGAAAACATGAAACAGTGAAGGATGAACAGGTCTAAGGTGCTTCCAGGAGTCATTTCTTAGCCTAAAACTTTCAACCTACTGTAGTAAGAAATTATGGAACAGAATGAAAACAGGAGAAAACATTGAACAGCTTAGAATACTTCACCAACAACCAAGCTCATGGATCCAATGATAGAGCCTTCACAGTAACAAACATGCAACAATATCATCAAGGCTTCCAAGACTTCAATTTCTTCTTCAACTTCAACAGATTATGTATTATTTCAGAGAGTTTCAGTGTTACAACTAGTGATCAACCAACAACCAACCCTTTTCTCATCTTCTCCAGTAATATTTATAGAAGAATGAGGAGGTGAAATGGGATAAAATATCTTCCAAGTTCAATTAATACAGTGCATTTTCTTTCAGCCTTTGAGGGGCTCAATAGAGAATATTTTTTATATTTCCCCTGTATTAATTGGTTTACATTAACTATTAGGCTTGCTGGAAAGAATTTGTTGACTTCAAGGCTTCTTGTTATCTTTGCAATAACTTCTGTTGACAGTTTATAATAAGTTCCTTTAGTTGGAATAACTGTTCAGTTGTATTGATGCAAAATATCTCCTGGTCTGGTAATAAACTCGGCCTCCTTTTGATTGCTTTGAGGCTGCAGGTGGCTCTGAGATAGGTGGGGATTCAATTAGCCCCTGATGTCGCAGCTTATTCTTTCTGTTTGATAAAACACTCACATTTTTCTTTAAACTTTGTTTCAGTCGGAAGGATTAGGCTTTTGATAATCCATTTTAGCCATAATCCCCGCAAATCTGTCTTCAATCTTCCATGCTGATGCGTTTTGTGTTCGACACTGATATCCTTTGATTTGTGATTGACTTGCTATGTTTTGTCGGTATGCAGTGTTGCGCAGAGGTGAGAAGGCATCAATGCCTCACGAATCATTGATAAAACGTGGCTTTTAAACCCTGTGAATGATTTCCTCTGGTGAATCGAAAGGCGGGAAGATCGTCACCCTCTGCCTTTGAATTTCCTTCAGATATAGTGGAAAAAACGCTTAAACCCTACACAATACAAAAAACATTAGGAAATCCTGCATGTATAGTTCATATTGCTTCAGAGGACGTGTGGAGTGGGCGTGGCCGTTGGATGGCATCATCCAATGGTCGAGATTGATTTAGAGGAATTTTTTTTATAAAAAAAAGGGAGGAAGGATTCAATCGGAGCCGTCAATCGCGCAGAGATCGACGGTCAGGAGCGGAGGTGAAAAGTCAAAGCGGGGGGAAATGAGAGCGATGAATTGTGGGTCATCGATCTGCAGATCAGATCGACGGCAGAGAAGATTAAATGACCATGCTGTATCGGTTAACTGTCGGGCTTCTTCAAAGAGCGATCACCGTCCGATGGGCGGCCTTAGATCGGACGGTGGACGTCAATATCGCGCCGGGTCCACGTCCGATCTTTAATGCGTGATGGACGACGATTTTATGAATAGTGCCCAAGACACGTGTCAGCGAGCATATGGAATCGCTGCGAAATGGAAAAAACCGCCCCGCTCTTAAAAGCGGTGCAATGGATACCGCGTGGTTTTTGCGACGGTGAGTGGTTAGCGGGGACCACCGGGGAGATGGACTGCGCGTCGTCGATCTATGGATCAGATCGATGGTGGAGATTGACTGAAAATTTTCACCATTGGAAACTTTAAAAAATGATAAAAACCCCATAGTTTCAATATAACATAAAGTTTCAATATTTTTCGGGGGCGGGATATAAATACAAAATGGTTAGACGCCCATCTGCGGGGCCACGAGTTACATGGAAGGCCATATGACCGGGGGTTATGGATGAATGGCTAATCGGCATGGGGCGATATGATAAGCGCTTAGAGGATCAGCGCTTGGTTCTGGCACCAAGACGTATAGAAGGGCGGGTTAAAGACTTAGCCCAAGGGGGCTTAAGTCATAAACAATGTATTTTTATGGATTTTTAATGGTTTTCAAGGGGTTGTGAGGGTTTCGATAAGGCAAATATAGGGTCTTAGGCCTTATCGAATGGTTTTAATGAAGGGGAAAGGGGAGAAACATGAAAATGAGGGTTTCTCATGGGAGATGAAAGGGTTAAAATGAGGTTAATTTCGGAGGTGGAAGGGAGGGGAAAAAGGTGTTTGTAGCAGTTTTTCTTCATGCAATGACAACAGAATTTCTGAGATTGAAGAGGGGAAAAGCAGTGACGATTATCCAAAGGATAGGATATTATCAAAAGACTTTAAGCATCATCAATTTTAGCAATTAAATTATTTCTTGAAGGCTATCCAACATCATTTAGCCACCACCTGATATGACAGAATTTATGGGTGACTAATAACATCAACAAATTAAACATTAAAAATCAGTTGGGGGAAGTTTGAGCCAATTTTATGGAGATAATTTTGTTTTAAAAAAACCCACGGTGCTTGTGCACGTGTTGTGTTTACACAATGTGTTTTTGTGCATGTATCATACACAAAACCCACGGCGGCCCGGCGATTTTTATTTTAAAAAATCATCGGGGTGCGCGGTTTTCACCAAGAGAACTCGTGTAACCCCGAGGGCGAATTTAAAACATAATTTCCCTCTAAAAAATGCCATGAAATCTTAAAATTAGAAATGAAACAGATGAAAATAAGACAATGATGATGTGGATTACCTGGTTCGAACGGTTCTCGAAATGGTTGGTCGATTCTTCTGATATCAGCTCCGGAAGTTTCTGGGAAAAAGCTCTCTTTGCTCTGTTCTGAAAATCAAAAGGTGAAAATAACTTGTTTAAACTTATTTTTGTAGTTTTAAATGAATCAAATAATACTATTTTATTTATTTTTACTTTTGAAAAGTCAAATCAAAATATTTTTCCTTTTTGAGAGCACATGTTCGTAATTGTTCGAGTTTTTGTGCAGGATAAAGAATTTTGGTCAAAAGAATTATTTTGACATTGAATACACTTTTATCACTTTTTCAGGCTCCATAAAAATACGAAAAAGCAAAACCTTGGAGTCCTATTTTAAGCCCTTTTAAGACTCTCGAAACATGAAAATATCGTTGAGTACTTGATTATTCGAACTCATTAAAGTAAATGAACAGTCATCCATTGAATATAAGTTTACCCCTTTTCCGGACTGAATTGGACTAATTACGAAAAATGTATACGTTGACTAATCATGGTCAATAGAGTTCTCTCCTGCATTATTTTACCCCTTTTTGGGCTTGGGGGACTAAATTTATGAAAAAGAACAATGATGGAGTTTACTTATGTTTTTCTTCTGACTCCCTAAAACTGAAAAACGTAGAGTTATTCCTATACTGGACTCGTTAAAACTAAACATTACAGGACCTATCGATCATAATAGGACCGAACCACTCCTTCTTAGGGTTCTATTTTAATACTAAGATGGACTCGTCTGAAGGATGAGCTTACACAACAAGAAAATGTTATCCTCCTCAAGCTTGACAAAAATGAAGTACTCGCCAGTAATGGTGGGGGGGGGAAGAGAGAAAAAGAATCCATTTTTCGTCCTTGTTTTGAAAGCAGCATGTCGCTCTTGAACACGACACTTTGTGACACTTGCACCTGGGTTAGGAAATCCTTTGTCTAACAGTTAATCGAACCACATTTAAAGTCTTCAATCGGTTTCTAGGTATTATCTCTAGGTCAAATGCTGCCAAGCCATTTACAATGTCGTTATGTGTTCAAGAGAAAGTTCAATAAACCATTCATTGCAAATATTTGTCTCCATTCGCGTTAACCATCCCTGAGTCAGCCCTTGCAAAACATTTCTTCAAAACTTGATCTAATGGTTTTTTGTTGTAGGCTTTTGTGCGACGGATCACTTTCTATCAACATCAACTCATTATCTAGAAAGTTGATATAGAATCCTATCAGTACCTTGGGATCTACATGCCCTAATGGCAGGTTTCTCGCCTTCGACGATAGGTTTTCATCATTAACCTTCAATCGAATGATTCTATGAGTGCTCAACTGAAAATCATTCATTCACACTTCATATATTGTATTGAGGTACTTTGAAGTCCATTTTCATTATTGATGGTTTCTCTCAAGTGGTTTCTACCATGTTTGACTCTGACACAATCAATCGCATGGATAGATTCGTACTAGTTCGAGAAGCGGAAATCAAGACCCTGGATCTAGTTTCCACCATCTAGGCTGCGAGGAGTTTTATTATTCATTATATAGTAGAATGCTTACGACAGATGGCTACGCCCATACCGTATCTACTTTTTATGTAATACTGAAATCATGTATGTACAAGAACATTTATTTAGTTTTGATATGACTATGGGAATGCCTACCTCAGCGATGATATATATTTGCATTGAATGATTTTACAGGTTTTCGACCGATGTCTCCAATCCAATCCTCAGAAGGATAAAGCACTTCACTCTTCAGAAAAACTCTCAGACTTCGCACTTTAGGGTGCAGTCATTTACACGTTATTTTTTCACCATGACATTTGACTGTTCATATGGTTATATCACCATCCATATC
This sequence comes from Pinus albicaulis, assembly GCA_034641835.2. Classification (NCBI taxonomy): domain Eukaryota; kingdom Viridiplantae; phylum Streptophyta; class Pinopsida; order Pinales; family Pinaceae; genus Pinus; species Pinus albicaulis. Next base: position 485,455,024 of record CM076576.1, read on the forward strand.
ATGTTCCCTTAGAGGTAAAAAATGCTCAGGTTCCTGAATCAAGCCTTGGAAATTAGAGATAAGCTTTGTAAAACCTTTAAAAGTCTGCCTACATGGTTTTACTAGCCTTTCCCTGCGCATGCATTGGTGATCCTTCCATTATCCGCGGTGATCGTCACTTTGTTCGCCACTAAAACCTGCACACCCCCTTGAAAAGCGAGTAAAAAGAAAAATTAACTTCTAGAAGCCTAGTTGGTCGAATATTCTCCCAACTGGAAGCCTCTAAATTCATGCCAATTTGGGCTTTATCCCTCCACTCATGGAGCTTACCCCTTGGTCCAAGGAACTCAAATCCCTTCATGGTAGGAATCCATCCCTCTCTTAATGGATCTGAAACTACTTCAATCTCTCTATAAATTGAGCTCAAGTTTTAGGTTCAAGGGTAGATACCTGAGATACTAATGTGAATAGAGATTGATCTATATAGTTTCTAAGTTGGAGAGAGTTCATAAGGTGCATACTTTCTATACTAGTGAGTTGTTGTTGACACACTAAAGATCACACCTTTGTGTCCATGACTTCATGCTGGTCATTCTAGAGAGGAAGGCTTATCAGACTAAAGGAGAGCGATTGCTCGAACCCCGAGAGGAATCTATACAACATCAAGGCATCTGGTTGTAAGATTCTCTTTCTAATTTATGATAATACATATGGATCTATTTTTCCCATTGTCTTGTTTCTCAATTCATGGGAATGATGTCAATACTTAGATTCCTTGATCACTAATTTGGATTATTATTTTTTGATAATTATATATTGCAGATGCTTTGATTATTTGTCTTGTCTATAATTGCAGGTTCTAATCATCATTGGAGAACTACTTGGGAGCGACGGGAAAATGACTACATCATACATTTGGATTTAAAGGTAGGAGCATGTCCTCTCTACTTTACTATTATAATGATCTTAAAATACAAATAATCTAGAGAAAGAGATATTCAAATGGACCTATGTTTCTAGTTACTCGTTGGAGTACTAGGGAGATGGATCTTGTCCTCAAGAGGGATTAATCCTGGTAACAACTTGGTTATTAAAACAGAATGTTCCTTTCAGCTAGGACAAGCTTGTCGATAAAGCTTTTGATGCACTTAAACATGCGTTGACCCATGCACTGTTGTTGCATCCACTTGATTATCACCAATATTAGTTTTTGTATTTAGCTGCGTTCGATTCCACCATTGAAATGGTCTTAATTCAAGAGGATGAATCCGGAAATGAACATGTGATTTAATACTTAATTCGGAACCTTACACCGACCGATATCAAGTATACGCATGTGGAGAAATTAGCCTTGGCAGTTGTTCAAGTTGTCCAAATATTATGTCACTACATACTGTTACACAAAACAACTATGATATCCGACTACAAACCTATGATGTACATTTTGACTAAACAAATTCTAGGGGGAAAATACTCGAAGTGGATAGTTATCCTACAAAAGTTTGATTTGGAATTTGAAAAATCAAAATCCACGAAATCATTAGTCTTTGTTGAGCTTATGTGTGACTTTCCCTATGTTGAATCTGAAACGGTGGTAGAAGATCATCTTCCATATGAATCTATGTTTCTGATCAACACTTTGGATCCTTGGTATGGAGATATCATTATATATCTTCAAACCCAAACTTTTCGACCTGAACTTTCACGATTTGATCGACGTAGGATTCGATAGCAGTCTCAACAATATAATATTGTTGGCGACACTCTTTACCATCGTGGTGTCGATTCTATCTTTCGACGTTGTTTAACTCATGAAGAATCCGAAAGGGTTTTAAATGACTGGCATTCTAGAGCATGTGGTGGTCATATGTTTGGATTTTCCACTGTCCAAAATATATTGCGTGTTGGTTATTTCTAGTCGTCACTCTTCAAATATTGTATCCTTGCAGTTAGAAAATGTCACAATTGTCAATTTTTTTATCGAAACATGCGTGCACCTCAAGCTCCTCTTCACCCAATCATAATTGTCATTCCATTTGAAAATTGGGGCTTCTATTTCATTACATGTAACCCTCACTCGGCCGGGGGGCGTGGGTATATTATTCTCGCGTTAGATTATTTTCTCGAATGGGTTGAGGCGATGTCTACATTTAAGGCTAATGACAAAACTACAGCTATTTTCATATTCAATCATGTGATTACTAGGTTCGGTGTCCCTCAAGCCATCGTTACGAAGCATGGTAGCCACTTTTGAAACATTATGAAGACTGAACTTTATGCTCAGCTCGGCCTACACCATGATAATTCCACACCTTATTACCCACAGGCGAATGGTCAGGTTGAGCCTGTAAACAAATTTTTAACCAATATGATTAAATTGATTGTAGGAAGTCATAAATCAAATTGGCACACCATGATTTTCTTAGCATTGTGGCCTACCGTACCTCTGCAAAAACATCTACAGGGTTTACTCCTTTTCAACTCGTTTACGGTTTGGAATTTTTTTTACCCATTGAATGTGAAATTTCGTCGCTAAAACTAGCCATCGAGTTTTTACCATCTACCTCTGAAGAGGAAGAGCTCTTATTATACTTAGCACAATTATATGAGACTCGTCATGCCTCTGCATTACCTATTGAAGTTCATAAAAAACGTGTTAAGGCACAATATGATTAAAGTGTTAACCCTCGTGTCTATTCAAAAGGTGATCTAGTCTTAGTATACGATCAGGATCATGATAAGCTAGGCACTGGTAAATTTGAACCAATGTGGCATTTCCCTTACATTTTTAAGTGTGTTCTTGCAAAAAGGGCCTATGAATTAGTTGATTACGATGATGTCTCTTTAGATAAGCCCAGAAATGGTCTTTATATGAACATATATTATGCATGATTTATCTTATGGAGATATTCATTGTACATTAGTTACATTTTTAGGAAAAGTGTGCCTTAGATTAGTTATTTTGCTTTGTGATTTTCTACTATGTTTTCTGCTTATCTTGATTACTCTCGATATTGCAGATGTCGACATTCCCTCAGACTTACATTAGCTTTGCTGACGGTGTCTGTCGTAGTACACGGAACCTATCTTCTGTTGCTTGGGTTATCTATGCACCCATTGATGAGTTATTTTCTATTCATGGGGTTTACCTCCGTCAAACAGCGAACAATATTGCAGAGTATAGCGCAGTCATTGAGCTATTATCTGATGTCATTGCATTTGGCATTCGAAGTTTGATTGTAAGGTTATATTTGCAACTCATTGTATTACATTTAAATGGTGTTTATTGAATCAGAAATCCATTTTTGTTAAGAATGTTTTCAAGGGTATTTCTCTTGGAAAGACAGTTTGATTATATTGAATATCAATACATTTCTATAAATTTAAAGATGTTAGCTGATGCATTGGCTAATGAAGTTTTAAATAGACATTTTCAACATTGAATGTAAATCAAAACAATATTCAATCCATATTGAACAAGATACTCAGAGACCAAAAGTATTAATCATCATTAGGTCAAAATATTTGTTTATCATAGTTTGCAAAAAAATATACATCATCTATGATCATAGGTATCAAACACCTTATGATCTAAATATACTCATAAAAAAAAAAAATTATGTCTAAAACGACCATAGCTATCCATGATGATGATCATGATAGCAAAGTATAGCACGCGCCACTCGGTGCAGGTATCATCTGAATGGACCAGGAACCTCAATCACATGCCTCTGGTATCGGAGAGGCAAATCATTTGTCACATTTTTTGGGATATCTATGGTCCGCCTCTCCATATTATGTTCCAACTCTTTGAGGGCCTCAACTGCATCAGTCTGTGGTGGAACTGTTGCAATAGGTTGTGTTCCTTGTCTATCAAATCGAAAAAGCATTGCTGGTCATACTAGGCCTACATCTGCGTTAAAATGTTTTTGATTATCAGTATTGGATGATCAAAATCAAATAAAAAATTTAAACATAAAAACTCAAAATTAGACTTTTTACTCGACTCATCCCACTGTGCTCTGGGTGGGAGTGTTGTATTAGGGTCACCCCTAAAATCCACCCCTGAATAGGGGAAGTCCTCGATCATGAAAATATGGCTTCTCATCCATATGAAAAATTGAGGTGTATATTGGATAATAAGACCTCCATCGCCTCCATGGCAAGCCATCAACGAAACCCATTGCAACATGCGAGGATATCTCAATCCCGTAGGATTCACTAACTGTTGTTGTGGTACGAGGAGTGGAACCCTCTCTGAAGAAAAAGATATAAGAATGGCACCATAGCCGAAATTCTTCAACTTATCATTCTTTGCTCAAGTGATTTGTCCTTTCATGTTGACAACTACTCCTTCACACCAATTGAATATTGTTCCCTCGGAACACTCAACAGTTGTTTGCATCTATGCTTTGGTGACCACATGGGGGATGCACTTCCACATAATCTAGTAACTATGAAAGCAATAATCTTAATATCAATTCGTTCGATAATTTTTATATCGATTCGACCATATTTCAATTGATAATCCTAAGTGCAATATTTCACCATATAGGAAGCAATGGGTTGCCCTCTTGGTCGTGTGCCAAACAAATAAATGTCTCGTCCCCTACGGGGCAAACCGGTGAGGAAATAAATATCCTCTAAATTGATGATGAGCCTATGATTTCTAATGATAAAGCAGTGTTCCTGGATATCCCAGGCATTTACCAACCATGTCATTAGCTCTACTTGGGCTTTCATTCCCCGTATGGACCAGAATTTGTATAGTCCATAGTTATTTAAATCTCGAAGTGTTTTTGGGCTATCAATTGCCTCATTATCATGTGTTTCATACTAGCATTCTCTCCACTCAAGCATGGTTGTTTTAATCTTCCTGCAAACAATCATTAAAAAGCTTTAGAATTTTTTTGAAAGAATTTAGAGAAATTTTGATGGAAAGAAAACCATTTTTTAAAAACCTGATGGCGCCTGTGTGGGTTTTCTTTGTACACAATGAGTTTTTTCTACATTCTATACATAAAAAATGTCGGAACAATAATTTTATGTGTTAAAAATTATCGGGGTGCGCAAAACCGATAAGGAAAACCTGTGCACCCCCTAGGGTGATTTCTAAAAATGTATTTTTTTCCACAAAAATAATATTAAAGCCTAAAATGAAAAAGAAAATGGATATAATGCAAGATAATGAAGTGATTAAATAGCTGGAACAGACAATTCGTGAAATGGTCCGCCTGTTCGCCCGATATCAGCTTCAGAAGTTCTATGGTAAAAACCCTTTTTTACTACTCTGGAAATAAAATGGTGAAAATGACTTGTTCTTCTCAATTTTTATAGGTTTTATGAATAAAATAATATTATTTTATTTCTTTTGACCTTTAGAAGTTCAAATTTTCAATTTTTTTTACCATAATTGAGAACGGATTATTGTAATTTTTGAGGTTTTTGTGCAGAGAACAGGTTGTGTTTAAAAAACAAGTCATTTTGACGATAGAGTAAACTGTTATCACTTTTTTGGGCTCTCAGAAAAGACGAAAAAGTGAAACCATGTTGTTATATTTTAATCCCTTTTCAGACTCTCTAAACATGAAAATGTTGTCGAGCACTTGAATATTCGAACTCGTTAAAATAAATGAACAGTCGTCTACTTAGTATAATTTTACCCCTTTTCTGGACTGAACTAGACTAATTAAGGAAAAGGTATATGTTGACTAAGCATTGTCAATAGAGTTGTCTCCTACATTATTTTATCCCTTTTCGGGTTTGAGAGACTAAATTTACGAAAAATAACACTATGGAGTTTACTTATGTTTTTCTTCTGAATCCCTAAAACTCAAAAACACTGATTTAATCCTATGTTGGACTCGTTAAAATTGAACAATACAGGACCCATCAATCACAACAGGACTGAACCACTCATTCCTAGGGTTTGTTAAAATTACTAAGATAGACTCATCCAAAGTATGATCTTACACAACAAGCAAAAGTTATCCTCCTCAAGCTTGACAAAAATAAAGAGGTATTTTCTAGTAATGGTGGGGGGGAGGGGGGATTGAGAAAAAGAATCCATCTTTTATACTTGTTTTAGAAGCAGCATGTCACTCTTGAACACGACACTTCGTCACACTCGTGTCTGGGTTGGGTAATCCTTTTGTCTTACTGTTAATCAAACCTCATTGAAATTCTTCAAGTGGTTTTGGGTATTATCTATAAGTCAAATGTTTCCAAGTCATTTACACTGTCGTTATGTGTTCAAAAGAAAGTTCAGGTTCAATTGTTTTTTCATTACAAATATTTGTCTCCATTCACGTTGACCATCCCTGAGTTAATCCTTGCAAAATATTTCTTCAAAAATTGACATAATGGTTTCGTGTCGTAGGCCCTCTTGCGACAGATCACTTCCTATCAACTTCAACATATTATCTAGGAAGTTGACCTAGAAATCTTATCAGTACCTTGAAATATGCATGCCTTAATGGCAGGTTTCTCACCTTCGACAACATGTTTTCACTATTGGCCTTCGATCGAATGACTCTGTGAGTGTTTGACTACAAATTATTCATTCACATTTCATAGATTGTACTGAGGTACTTTGAGAGCCATTTTCATTATTGGTGGTTTCTCTCACACTTGTTAACGGTTTTTATCATTTACCGGTAATCAAGTGGTTTCTACCATGTTCGACTTCGAAACAATCAATCGCATGGTTAGAATCGTACTAATACGAGAAACAAAGATCAAGACCCTGGATCTAGTTTCAACCATCCAGGTTGCGAGGAGTTATGTATTCATGTTTCAGTAGACTAATTCTTAACATATGGTTGCATCCATACTATGTCTACTATTGATGTAATTCTAGGTCACTTTTGTACAGCACATATAGTTAGTTTTGCTCTGAGTACGGGGATGCCTTCATCAACGATGATTATATATTTGCATTGAATATTTCTTACAAGTTTTCAACCGATGTCTCCAATCCAATCCTTTTTATGATAAAGCACTTCACTCTTTTGAAATATTTTCTCAAACTTTGCACTTTAGGGGGCAATCTGTGACGTGTTATTTTGTCACCATGACATTTGAAGGTCAATATGGATCTATCACCATCCACACTCATGCTTCCTTAGAATTCAAACATTTATATTCCTTAACCAAGTCTTGGAAATTGGGAAAATGGCTCTTAAATACTCTTAAATATGGCACGCACACTTTTTTCAGTCACTTCCTGTGCATGCACGGATATTACTAAGCTTACCCGCAACCTTCTGCGCTATGTTTCCCATTAAAACATGTGCACCCCATTGATTAAAGTAAAGGTGAAAAGTAACTTCTAGAATCATATTTAGGCGCATATTCTTCCAACTAAAAGCCTTTGAGTCATGCTAGTTCAAGATAAATCCCTCCAATAATGGAGCTTATCCCCTTAGATCAAGGAACCCTAATCCCCTCATTTGTGGATCACACCCCTCTATTGGTGGATCTGAAACCTCCTCAGTTTCTCCTATAAATTGAGATGAAACTTCAGGGTTAGGGGGTTCATTTATGATAATCTTATACTGGGCATTCTAGAGTGGAAAGCTTATTAAACCAAGGAGGAAGATTGGGAAGGCATATGGGAGGAATCTGTACGACATCAAGGAATGTTTGTAATATTTCTCTTTATATTCCTGAATATACAATTGGATACTTTTTCTCATTGCGTTGTTTTCAAATTCATTAAAAAAATTACAATTCTTAATCTCCTTGATCATTAAGTTAAGCTAGTATTTGGATTATTGCATACTGCATATGCTTTTGATTCTTTGTGTGTTTGTGATTGTAGGTTTCTTCTCAGTATTGAAGGACTTCTTTGGGACAAAGAGAAAATTCATCAACAAACATCTCCTTGAAAGGTAAGAGGAGTATCCTATATTTTCTAGTTTTGATCATTCGAATGCTAATAGCTTAGGGAAAGAGATGTTCTTATGTATTTTTGTTTCTAGTTATATGTTAGGATACTAGGGAGATCACTCTTGTCCGTAAGAGGGATTTATCTGGGTAACATTGGCCAAGGCTTGTTTATCCTTGTTTAACTAATCTTTCTCTTTAGTCAAAGTTCCAACTCTTCTATATTGTAAAATTGATTGCTTCTTATGCTTTTCAGCTTCAGATTTAAGAGTTGCCTCAACCTCGGAAGCTTCTTATTTCTTTTTTTCTTTTTATTTTTTATTTTTTTCTTTTCTTTTACAGACAACTTAACCTCTGTAGAGACACCTCGAAGCTTCTTTTTCCTTGTGATTGGGCACACTTACACGGGCAGTCATACAATATTTAATATACTTTTCACTATGACATTTACGATCATGTTTTTAGCACTAGAACATATGTCCATGGAGTGTGATTTTAGAAAAGAAAAAAACAAAGCACCATTTTCATTCACCGTATCATAATGCCCTGAAAAACCACAAGCAGCCTTGCCATGCACCGTATCATAATGCCTTGAAAAAACACACACGGCCATATTTGTGGAGAAGACAAATATAGAACAAATTCCATTCATTTCATTTGTTTTGAATTAGAATTCATAATTGAAGAATTTGTTCGGCCACCCTGGTCATGTAAATCCTGTCAAGCAAAATCCCCACTTCAAGTGCTTTACACCCAACACAATATAATCAATATATTTTCTTAGCTGTATTATCTATTGGTGTAATGCTTTTGGCATACATTGTTTCAGGCTCCCAAACATTTTAAGTAGAGAACAATGTCTTTGACCAAAGACCTGGTGTTACTGATATTGTAGATTATCAATGAAGAGAGGCACATAGAAGCTACCCACATGTTAGAGAAATAATCCAGGCTTTAGTTCAACCTGGGTTACCTTGAAGAACTAGTGATTACTGGAAAATTCGATGAGGCTGAGATATACTTGTTGGGCTTTATCAAAATAGAGGACAACAAGAATTCTACTAAGATATTATTTGAGATAAGGAAACAGAAATATCTGCATTTAACTGGTAGCATATGATTACAGCAACTTGAATTAGACTTGCTCCTTCCTGAGGGGGTAGCTTATAACAAAATTAGCAACAACTTAAATTAGACTCACTCCTCATTTACTTATCCCATCATAACCTTCTGGAATTCCGATTAGACCTTCCGGTTGTCAACAATAGAGTTTGACCTCCCTTATTATTAGCATGCTTTAATACCATCTTGTTCACAGGATGGTTAGCAAATCCTGGCACTCTTGTACAACATGTTATAGCAGCTTCTGGTGCAACTTCTTCCACATCTAAATGCAGGTGCTTTGTTGCATCGACGTTGCCTCAAAAATTTTGTTGTTGGTCCCGAAATTAATTTTCCATCAATGTGAATATTTTAAGGTGAAAACTCCAATTCTGGTTCATACTACATGATCATTGTAACTCGGTTATTATAGAAATCGTAACTTCACATCATTAATTGAATTTTAACGTGGGTGTAAAAATAAGATGTTTTAACTTCGATTTTCTACCGGAGTATTTTTCGGCCTTCTCATTCTTGCGAGTCCAAACACCCACTCACATGTACTTCCTTCGCAGAGAGAAAAATATGCATGCACATTGAATACAATCTGTATTGGATGCCAAAAAGGCCGAAAGTGATTTGCAAAGGCGAGTAAATACCAACGATATATTAGGGCATAAAACCCTAAATATTGACACTCCATAATATATCACTACAAATCAATGCTTCCCAATGAAATGCTATTGAATTTGAACCAGTGAAAATGATGCCCAATGAGCTAGTGAACACATTTCTCTTCAAATTAACAATCACTTTGGCCTGATGAAACAATGCCCAGTGAATTAAACACTACAAGCCATATTAATATCACTGCCATATTGTATGTAACACTTACACCAAAGGAAGGACTACTGACACCATTATGATTTCTCATGTGTTATTCCACTGCGTCTTCCTGAGGATTCATGATTTCACTGCACCAAGTGTTGTATGTCAAGATTCCACTGCACCATATCTCACAAATTGTGCCAGGATTCTATGTTTTACTGTCTGTTGCAATTCCAATATATGTAGCGCTAGATTATTTCACTAGGGTTTTAATTCTAGAGTAGTAATCATATGCATTACGCTGCTCAACCATTCCAACTTCTTCAAAAACCACTCATTTGTAGGGATTGAAGCTGAAGTTATTTTTTATATTGAAATTCGTGCTAATTTCTGTTTCCATAGATTAACTCTAGTTCATGGATATTGGCTTGGCATGTTTTCAAAGGACATAGTGAGCACCACTCTTATGAGTGATGAAGCTTATTTTTCCTTGTGATGCCACCATTTCACTAGAGAATTATATTTTATTTTTTTCCCAGAATAATGCAGAGAGACTGCTCATGACTTGAGCTTGTGTCATTTTGACCAATACTTCTTTCAAAGAGTGATGCTAATTGATTCACTGTCAAAGCAGATTGTTGGTGCATAATTTATGTGCTTGATAGGGCTTAAGTTCCAAACCCATTTTCATTTAATTGCAGAGAAAATTCAAATTTTATCCTTTTCTAGATGAATATATTTTTTAGTGAATGACTTTATCATTTCATCAGTAGCTTCATATTGATTTCAAGGGCATTTCCTTGATTTTATTCAGTAGTAGTTGTTGCAATCAACACAATAATGATCCTTTGTCGCAGTTTGCACTAGATCATTTGATGGCTTAAAATCCTTCATATTTCAACTAAATAAGTTCAGATGTCGATCTCGTGATCCTTCATGATGAAGACTTCTTGAAAACTCATCACATAAATGAATATTATTTTCTCCTATTGGCTTAATGGTGGCATACAATGTCAAAATTTGAATGTAGGATTGCAACTTAACCACTTGATCTATTCTTGACTGAAAGAGCCAATTTACTTTCATAGTGGCCTCTTTACTTCTTGTTGCAGATATATTTGAGTAGAAGATATTTTTCTTCTCCTCTTAAAGAAATTATTTTACTTTTGCTTTCATTAAAATATATTATAATAGATCTCAGGTTTTCATAGAGAAATTATCATTTATTTCATGAATGCAGATCAATGAATTCCATTTAGACAATTCGAGAATGAAGGATTTTGAGAGAACTTTAATGATGCTAACATGATTTTGTCTATTTATTTATTTACATGCTAATATATACGAAATATATATATACAATGTACATCAAACAAAACTTGCATTAAGGATCAGTGCACATTGTTAGCGCTGGAATCAGCACTTGGACTGCTTCAAGCACCTGACCAGACACATCCTAAACTCTAAGGAAATTTAATGATTTGGTTTATAATAATGGTAGGTGGTTTAAACTCCCATTCACTGAAAAGTTATTTCAGTCAAATCCACTGTTCTACTAATGAGGGTATTGGGTCTGTTGTGGTAGCAAAAGAGTGAATTTGTAGCCTATGAGGGAAAGAGAATGTGAAATGGAAGAAGAAATAGTGGGTCTGCAAGGCAGAAATCCACTGATTTTGGTAGAAAATAGCACAAGTAGCAATTTGTCAATATTTCAACAAGAGAAAGCTATTTCTAAACTTGCAATATTCTCACTAAAATATCATGGAAGATAATTGTTATAAGTGATGCTCTTTACACTGTCACCATGTATATTTCATTAAGAAATCTCACTATGTGAGACTAATAAAAATTAATAAAACACAATAACATGTCAAGAGACTAATAAAAACACATAACAGCGTGAGGGATTGAAAACTGCCACTGAAGATAATAAGATATGGAAACACAAGTGAAAATTAACAATACACACACCATATTGATAATAAGTCCTCGGAATTTTCTTTCAATTTTATTCACTGAAAAGCGTATTGATCATATGAGCCAAGATTCTAAAACCGCAAACCTTTTTTACATAGTAGTTTGTCACATAAATACAAAGATATAAAACTGTCATCTCCACAAAAGGAGTAAACTTTTTCCCAAAATTTATTACGATCTCGTGCAAGAGATGAGGCTTATCCTAAAAATTTAATACAAAGTGTTATGAAATAATCAAAATAAACAGCATCAAGGCGAACAATTCGAAGTGGTTGTATGATGTGGAAGTCTATGAAAATACTCCTCTTATGTTTTGGTGCAACCAACTCCACAAAAAGTGTAAACAATAGTAAATGTGACAGGTGATTGTTCTTTGAATGTTGCATGATGCCTTGTGGAACCGTGTTGGTGCTAAGAGTAATGGTAGAAATCTTTTTCAGAGAAAATTTTTCATTGTTCCTTTCCTTTGCTTTCTTATTTGTTGCAATAGGGTCTCGAATTAATTGGAGTGGAAAAACCCATATAGATAGGATCCAAACAAAAGGATCGGGCATGTGAAAGATGTGAGAAGGAGACACGTTGAATTTTGGGCCAGCGGGAGAAATAAAAGAGGAGCGGGAAATATGGAGGTTAAACAGGTTATGGAGGCGGATTGAAGGAGATAGCGAGGTTTCATTTTATTAGCGGGAGAGATTATAAAATAAATGATGAGTGGGAGGAGAAAACATTTTATACATATATCGCAATCGCAGATCGGGGTCAGAAACGTTTAAGCATAAGACACGGAGGGAATGTGATTTGAGATGGGAGTGATGATGTGGCAAGGAGATTTGGACCGAGGGGGGTGCGAAATGTAGAGAGGAGGACATGTAGCAGGAGGAGTGACGAAGAAAATAGCTTTTCAGACCCCCCCCCCGCAGTGTTAAAAGTAGAATGAAGAAGGGGGGCCGAAAAGGCATGAGAACCATGGATCAAAGGGCGGGGAAGATCACAAGGTGTAACGGCCGGTGGAAATCGCAACCGCATTTCAGCGTTTATAATGGATTCCTGAGCACTTATCCTCCTAAGATTGTGAATTGCGATATGCGATTAGGTCCCACCAATATTGTACATCGCACTTCGGCGTTTATAACATGATCCGTGTGCCTATCCTCTAGAGCTTGCGATGTGAAATGGGGAAAGGGTTACGTGGCAGGGAAAGGTGGGTCCCTTTAGTATCGCATCGGAAGATTTGTGGAGTGGCAAATGAATGTGGCGAGGATTTTTACAGGAAAGGGTCCTACTCAATATCGCAATCGGGGAAATTAGGAAGAGGAAGTGAATGCAGTAAGTGAACTTTGCGAAAATGTGATGTGAAAAGGTAGGTGGGGCCCATTAAACGAATTTTAAAAGTGGATAAGTGAAAACTTCGTTAATTCAATGAATATGGTAAAATTCGTCTGAATCATAATATAAAGGATTTTTCTAAAACATTTCGAATGTTATGAAATGGATCAAAAAGAAATGATGGGTCCCAGCAATATCGCATATCAGAAAGTTTGTAGCATTCGGAAATGGTTTCATGTATAAGGTTTGAATATGCAATAGAAGGTAAGGTAAAGAGGGTATAATATGACATGGCTATTAGTGGGTGTGCATAGCTGCTTTTTAACTATAAACAAATTGAATTTTAATAGTTAAAAATGGATTTTGAAAGAAATGAAATGCCAGATTTTGGGTTTTTTAGAAAAATGAAAGGTAAAAGAGGGAAAATGAAATGAATGAAGGTAGAAATGAAATTTTCTCACCACTACACTTTGACAACGACACTTTCATCTTACAACCGAACTGAAAAGCCAGATTGGTTCCTTGGAGAATGATGACGAGACTTTGAAAATATTTGAAAATTTGACTTTGAAAATATTTGAAAAATTGCAGTGCAAATAGTGGCTCTAATTGGGGATGATATGCCCCCAACGGGCTATCAATAACCATAGAATAGTGCCTTGAATCCAACTCTTATATATCCAACCAGGGATCCTGCTCATTAACTCCAAAATACCAGCATGCCTAGTCATTGGGTAATGGATTCAAAAGCATCATTTTGATCTTCTGCAAATTATTTCTTCAAATTGAAACTGAATTCAGACTGAAAACTAAAACTGAAAATAAAATGCTCAAGTGGCGAGCTTATTCATCTACTTCCCTACTTCTAATCAACTGATTTCCATTTCTCATGTGTACACAAACTTCCAATTTAGCCATGCAGCTATTTTTATGATATAAATAACCACTCCTTTGCAATTTCTTAATAAATCACAGGAAGAAACCAATAGCTGGCATAAGAAACTTTGTGAAAAAACATGTTCACCAAAACAGGCTATTGTTTTAATGAAGCTTGAAATGTTCAAGGCTTTGGAAAAATGTGCCTCAAAAAATGTTGCCATCGGATCTTTTAAACCTAGAACAAACTTTTTCTGCTCCAAGGGACAAATTTGCTTTGGTAAATCTTCCTTTTTTATCATGGTTATGTAATCAAGAATGATCCCCCTGCTATCTTGAATAACAGTGATATTTTCAAAGGAGTCCTTCCCAATATCAGATTTCTTTAAATACATAAGAGTAATATGACCTTGTTGTTCATAAATATTTTTCTTGCAAAGAATTTTCAATAAGATTGTTGTTTGAAATAGCTAGAGTAATATCATCAAGATCTTCAAAAACTAAGCATTCCTCACCATCAAGTGAAATCTTGCCATCATAGCTATCTAATACATACTCATTGCTAGAAAACTCTATATGTGGTGTAGAAATATGTTGCAAGTCATCATATCTTATGTTGCTACAAGAAGATGTTGATTGTGAAAACAAGGTTGCTCCAATCCCATAGTCGTATATTGAAAACCATCAGAATGATCTTTAAAAATATTCTCCTCATAATGATCTTGAAAATTTGAATTTTATTCTGAATCACTTCCATAAGTAGCACAAATAGGTTTATTATTTACAATTTTTGAATCAACAATTGAATTATGATCAGAATAGTAATCATAAGAAATTTCTGAAACAAAATCATATGTACCTTCATCTTCACTGTCCTTATGTGAATAATTACCATCACCTTCCTGTTCATCCTGCTTGAATGATTTCCGAGTGCTTTTTGCTTGCACTATTTCATCTTGTTCCTCTGATTTCAACCTTCATACTGTCATAATATTAGATTCAATTTCAAAGGTTGCCTCTTGCATGGCTGTTATAGTATGTGCTTTGGTTGCTCTAATCCATAAAGAAAACTTATAATCAAATGCATTGGTATAGGCTAACATGGCAGTAACTTATGGAGGCTTGATATCCTTGGGTATACTGTGATAAAAACTATGAAATCTCCTATTGAATATGCTAAGAGGTTCATCCTACCTTTTCTTCATCACATAAAATTCAGAGAGATATTGCTCATATGATTTTTTTTCACCCCAATACCTTAGAAAACAATCATGAAAATCCATCCATGAACCTATTGAATAAGCCTCCAAATTTTTGAATCATAATCTAGCATCCCTTTTTAACGACTGACAAAATTTCCTTAAATCCACATCCTCATGAATGATTTGAAGAAGATCTGTTAATCTTTCAAAAGCTTCAATATGTTTTTCTGCTACTACATGGTCTTCTCCATTAAACTTAGGAAGGTAGACTAGAAAATTGGGAGGATATTCATGAAGGGTTAATGGCAATTTCAAAGGCTTATAATGTTTTCTAATCTTGGAATGAACTTTTGCGAGTTGGATACAAGGTTCAACAGGTTGATCAAAAGGTACAACAAGGATTTCAAGAGGTAAATAAAGTTTATTATCAACAATCTGAGATGGTTGATCATTTTCAGGAAAAATTGGTATATGTACATCATTTTTCTCATAGGGTTCAATTGGAGGAAAAGGATCAAGATCAATGATACTAGAAAATAAAGGATCTTCTTTCAATGAGGGATAAATAAAAGAAGACTCACAAGTACATTTGGTCAAAATTCTGACACTTTTGTCGTATTGTCGAAAATTTCCCCAATTTTTATCAATTTTTCAAATCCCGCCAACAACCGTCGCTATACCGACGTTTAGGGACATCGTCGCTTTTGTGATGTTTATGAATGTCGTCAGAAATGCGACATTCTAAACTATGCGTTGGTATTACGACATTTTTGGGACAAAACGTCGGAAATGCGACGTTTCTAACATATGCGTCGGTATTGCGATGGTTTGGAGAAAACGTCAGTATTGCGACGTTTCTAAAATATGTGTCGGTCTTGCGATGTTTTGCTCCAAAGCGTCGCAAGACCAACGCATATTTTATAAACGTCGCAATACCAACGTTTCTAAAATATGCATCGGTCTTGCGACGGTTTGGAGCAAATGTCGTTAATGCATTAATATTTCATTCAAACATTTTTGTATATAGTTTTAAATTATTTCTATGTAAAAATATATATAACAAATTATTTCTATTGTTTAAACTATAATTCAAACGCATACATATAATTAGCTCAAATTTTAATCTAAAATGCAAATTATATTAATATAATTTCACATTTAAATGAATTTTTTCTCATTAATATATAAATATAAATTTATTTTTACATATAATGTTATAATATAGTTTCAAAATAAACATCACATTAATAATTTCATATTCAAATATATTTTTTAAATAGAGGTTTAACTTACTTTTATATGTAAATATAAAATAGAATAAAAATTTTGAAAAATAAATATCTAAAATTATTATAGAATTCACATTGCATTTCAAATATATTAACAATTATATTTTAAATATATATTTTTTATATAGTTTTGAAACAAGTTATTAGATTGGTGAATAAAATTAATTACATTTGAATTTTGTCTAATTTATTTTTTGGTAAATTAATTTCATGAGGTTCACAAATCTCAAGTCAAATTTAAACCAGCTAAACAAAAACTCTAATAATTTCATGAAAATCATCTAAAAAATTATTGAAATATCAAACTTGACAGTAGACCAATATGGGTTTAGTTAGTTTTATGAGGATCATGTTGGAAGTTATGTTGTTAATTTACATAGAACACCACTTTTTTTGTATAATATTTTTAGTTTCTGTTCTTTTATCTTTATCTTCACGATTCTAATATTTTAAGTTTTTCTATACCACATACATTTAAATTATATAAATTTATACATTTATAAAGAGTTATAATAGAAGCATAATAGTTCAATAAAATATAAAAGTTAAATAGTTGGGGTGGCGGGAGGGGGAGGGGGAGAGATTCTCCTAAATCCAGATGGAATATGAAAAATAAAGTACTTATGGGGGCTAGTCCAAAGAATGAACAATCTCACATAAATGTATGGGCTTCTTCCAGGTCTCCAATTGGCTAATGATCGAGATGTCTCTAAGTTAGTGATCTTGGGGGATTCCCTTATCACTATTCAACACCTTCAAAAAGGTTTTCTCCTAAAGAACAACAATTTATCCCTCCTCCTTATAAAAATCAATTTCTCTTAAAAGGCTTATTACCACATTTTAAGAAGCCAAAACAAAGAGGCGGATACATAAACAAATCAAGCCTTCCTTCTTGAAGGAAGCGGGTTAGTATGAGATCAATGACATGTCAGGTTGGAAAGATATTCCATGAATAATTCCACTCAATATAATTGTCCCTCTCTCTTGTTTTTCTAGTTGGATATATGCACCGTGAGAATTATTTTTTGAAGATTTCCAAAGCCCTCCTTTCTTATATGCCCCCCTTCTCTCCTCCTATATATGCACATATTCGCATCACGCATAACATTTTGCGTCAGGATCTCGTCATTAAGGTTGAGGTGGTGGTTTGTGGGGGTGTTTTCCATGCGCCCATTTACCCCTCACATGTGGAGTCTTATGAATTTGGACAACCCTTAATTCCCTCCTTTGCCTTCATACCAAGTTCATTGATGGATACAGGGTGGGGAGAGTTGATGAATTTCATGGATGCATCCCAAGTCTTGCACAATTTTCATACGCACAATTTCCCCTACATAAATACTAACTTATTTGGTACCCTTAGTTCTATTCTGCTTTTTTTTCTTAGTTGGACAACTCCCTCCCTTTCTTCCAGCTTGTCTCTTTCCATGCTGCGATAAATTTTGGGTCTCCTCCTTGTGTAGGCAGCTCCCCTAGCTCAAACCTCTCCCCCTCTATTTCCAAGCTCTTTTGGCTCCCTATTTGTGGTATCAAATCACACTTTGTATCTAATTTTGTGTTCCAACACTTGATTTCTGTCCCTTATGGGGAACAAAGACTATTATTCTTTCGCCTCAAGTTGCACAAGACAGTACAATTTTATGTCCACATCCCCATTATTGCCATTTAGACCAATATTAATGCATAACTTTTCAATCATAATCTAATATTAAATTTCGTTATTACTTTTCAAACACTCCTTAAGTACCTCTTGTCCACATAAAAATGGCATAGGTAAGAAAAAGGTCTAAAATAAATTAGACTCGACATAATAAAAACAATATGAAAAAACTATAGTTATAGCTTACATACCCTTTCCCGGGCCAACATTATATAACTCTACTTCACTAGGATGAACATTAACTAAGGCTTCACGTATGCATCCACCAAATTTGTCACATCAATGTAGTCCCTAATACATGTACCTTCAAGAGTATTGTGACTGCACGGGTGCCCTGTGCACGTTCGTGCGGCCCGTTTTCCGGTTTCTCTCTTGTGCCTTCATTCGGTCGTGCGCGTCGTGTCGCGCCATGTGAGGGCGCCCGCCTAAACGCATTTAGGTTGGGTCATTTCGTTTGAGGGTGGTCATATCAAATTTGTAGGATGTGACCACAGGGGTGCCTTGTGCACGTTCGTGTGGCTCATTTTCCATTTTCCCCCTTGTGCCTTCGTTCGGTCGAGTGCGCCGTGTGAGGGCGCCCGCCCAAACGCGTTCGGGTCAGATTAGGTTGTTTCGTTTGAGGGTGTTTGTATCAAATTTGCTAATTTGTGACCGCATGGGTGCCTTTTGCACATTCTTGCAGCCCGTTTTCTGTTTTCTCCCTTGTGCCTTCGTTCAGTCGTGCCCGCCCAAACGCATCGTGTGAGGGCGCCCACCCAAATGCGTTCAGGTCGGGTCGTTTCGTTTGATGGCAGCTGTATCAAATTTTCTAAGTTGTGACCGCAGGGGTGCCTTGTGCACGTTCGTTTGGCTCATTTTTTTTTTCCCCCTTGTGCCTTCGTTCGGTCAGGTGCGCCGTCTGAGGGCGCCCGCCCAAACGCGTTCGGGTCAGATTAGGATGTTTCATTTGAGGGCAGTCGTATCAAATTTGCTCAGTTGTGACCGCACAGGTGCCTTTTTCACATTTGTGCGGCCCATTTGTTTTTTTCTCCCTTGTGCCTTCGTTCGGTCGTGCACACCGTGTGAGGGCGCCCGCCCAAATGCATTTGAGTCGGGTCATTTCGTATGAGGGCGGTCGTATCAAATTTGCTAAGTTGTGACCGCATGGGTGCCTTGTGCACGTTTGTGCGGCCCGTTTTTAATTTGCTCCCTTTTGCCTTCGTTCGGTTGGGCGCGCAGTGTCATTTCGTTTGAGGACGCTCGCCCAAACCTGTTCATGTCGGGTCGTTTCAGTTGAGGGCGCCCACCCAAACGCATTCGGGTCAGGTCGTTTCGGTTAAGGGCACCCACCTAAATGCGTTTGGGTCGAGTCGTTTCGGTTGAGGGCACCCGTATCAAATTTTCTAAGTTGTGACCGCACGGGTGCCTTATGCACGTTCATGCGGCCCGTTTGTCGGTTGCTCCCTTGTGCCTTCGTTCGGTCGTGCGCCACTTCGCGCTATGTGAGGGCGCCCGCCCAAACGCGTTCGGGTCGGGTCATTTCATTTGAGGGCGGCCGTATAAAATTAGCTAAGTTGTGACCGCAGGGGTGCCTTGTGCACGTTCATGCGGCTCATTTTCCATTTTCTCCCTTGTGCCTTCATTCGATCGGGCGCGCCGTGTGAGGGCACCCGCCCAAACGCATTTGGGTCGGGTCAGGTCATTTCGTTTGAGGGCGGCCGTATTAAATTTTCTAAGTTGTGACCGCACGGGTGCCTTTTTCATGTTCGTGTGGCCCGTTTGCCGTTTGCTCCCTTGTGCCTTCGTTCGATCGTGCACGCCATGTCGCACCGTGTGAGGGCGCCCACCCAAATGCATTCAGTTTGGATCGTTTTGTTTGAGGGCGGTCGTATCAAATTTTCTAAGTTGTGACCGCACGGGTGCCTTTTGCACATTTGTGCGACCCATTTTCCATTTTCTCCCTTGTGCCTTCGTTCGGTCGTGCACACCGTGTGAGGGCGCCCACCCAAACACGTTCGAGTCGGGTCGTTTCATTTGAGGGTGGCCATATCAAATTTGCTAAGTTGTGACTGCATGGGTGCCTTGTGCATGTTCGTGCGGCTCGTCTGTCGTTTTCTCCCTTGTGCCTTCATTTGGTCGGGCGCACTGTGTCGTTTAGTTTAAGGGCACCCGCCCAAACCTATTCGAGTCGGGTCGTTTCGATTGAGGGCGCCCCCACAAACGCATTCGGGTCGGGTCATTTCAGTTGAGGGTGCCCGCCCAAACGCGTTTGGGTCAGGTCATTTCGGTTGAGGGCACCCGTATCAAATTTGTTAAGTTGTGACCGCACGGGTGTCGACCTGTGCACGTTCATGCAGACTGTTTTCCGGTTGCTCCCTTGTTCCTTTATTCTGTCGTGCACGCCGTGTCGCGCTGTGTGAGGGCGCCCGCCCAAACGCGTTCGGGTCGGGTCGTTTTGTTTGAGGGCGGCTGTATCAAATTTGCTAAGTTGTGACTGCAGGGGTGCCTTGTGCACATTCGTGTGGCTCGTTTTTCGTTTGTCCCCTTGTGCCTTCGTTCGGTCGGGTGCGTCGTGTGAGGGTGCCCGCCCAAACGCGTTCGAGTCGGGTCAAGTTGTTTTGTTTAAGGGCGGCCGTATCAAATTTGCTAAGTTGTGACCACACAGGTGCCTTTTTCACGTTTGTGCAGCCCGTTTGTCGTTTTCTCCCTTGTGCCTTCGTTCGGTCGTGCGCGCTGTGTGAGGGTGCCCGCCTAAATGCGTTCAGGTCGAGTCGTTTCATTTGAGGGTAGCCATATAAAATTTGCTAAGTTGTGACCGCACGGGTGCCCTGTGCACATTCGTGCAGCCCGTTTGTTGGTTGCACCCTAGTTGTGCCTTCGTTCGGTCGTGGGATAGAGCTGCAAGACTTGGAGCTCTTTGCCTTTCATTAAGCATAGTTACTGCTTGGTTATCTAGGGTTCCTAATTAAATATAAGGGTGGAGATGTGGAACCAAAAACTCTGGAATCCCTCATGGCTATTGGGTGGAGGAAGATCTCCTATGGAATCCCAGAATATGTCTGCAGACTGAATCTAGAAGGATGGAGGCATGTGAAAAAAACCTCTGTAATCCCTAATTCCTGGAGATTAAGACAATGTTGCGATCCTCATTATCTGAAAATTTACATGTCTAGCATGGTTCTTAGATCCACCCAACCAGTAAAATTGAATAGATGTCTTGTTGTTGCATATGCACATATTGACAGTAAAGAGAGATTTCAATTCATGAGCATGTGGCATGGGAACAAAACCTATGTAATCGCTATGTGTGGGGTTAATTAACCCTATGCCTACAATGTTTACTGTTTGCATATCGGATTGTGTGGGGGTAGATAACTCGTAGCCATATCACATAGGCCCCATTCACTTACGAAGGTTCCCCAAACTCTGCCCCCAATTTGGTTGATCTTGCTCAGCTTGAAATTTTTGAATTTTCATTGATGATTGATTTTCCTCTCGCTCAAATGCAAAAGGAAGATGAATTTCATCATTTTCCTCCATAATTTCCACATTCGACATCTATTGTAGCTATTCATCTATGCTCATCTGGAATCACCACAAGTTGTACTTTTTTTTTTTACAATGGACTCTTGATGTTGATCTCGACGAGATTTCTCCTCCTCAAAAAACATATCCTGGTTGTAAGCATGGTTGTGGTATGTTGATGTTCAGACGAAAACTACAACTTGTAGCCCTTAATCTGCTATGGGTTACCTTAATATTAACGGTGGTGTATTCACTCCTTTTGAATAACCAATAAAGGGTCAAGGAAATTTACCAATATGTTGTCAATTTTTATCTTATCCATCTCTGGGGCAAGCTGCTTTTCGGCTAACTCCATTGCTTTTGATCTCAATTTTTCCAATTGCTTCCTTCTCTCATATGATACCTGAGCGTTTGCCTTTCTCTTCCCTTCTAATTCCATAATAGTGTCATAGTGATGCCATCCAACTTCTTTGGAAAGCCTTCCTAGCAGATAATACTTGTGACCTGGCTGAAGCCTCAACACTCTCAGAGCATCTGGAATGACCATTCTCTTCTTCCGGTCATATGGTGGGGGAACCCCTTCAAAAGCCCTTAGCCTAGAAAGTGTTGCAGCGCCATGCTTGGTTTTGTGTGGAATCATTCCTCTAATTGTCCAGTAGTCAAATCCTTCTCTTACTTTATTGTCATTTGCCCATACCTAACCAATGAGAGCACAAGAACACCTATTTCTATGAAAGAACCTATAACTTATCTTACTTTATTGTCATTTTCCCATAACTAACCAATGAGAACACAAGAACACCTATTTATATAAAAGAACCTATAACACTTTTGTGGGTTTCACTAATATCCCTTTAGTTAGTGTGTGCACAGTAGCCTAGATCCTAAAGTGATTCGCGTACAATGTTAATCCACTAGGTGTATTTGTTCTTAAAAAACTATGCATGAATAGATGTCCCATTTATGGCCAAGTTCCACCAAAATGGTTCCCCCTACCTACCTAGTAACTACATTACATTTATTTCATGACAAGACTACCCTACAACCCACCAAATTTCTATCATATCCTTGATGTCAACAACAATTTGTTGTTCAAGATATAACTAAGTTGGAACAAACTTAGCTCTAGAGCTTAGGATATTTTTCCACCTCTAATGTTTATAAACCAATAGATATAAAATTTCTAAAGCATGTGGGAGCCCTTTAAGTATCACCTTTCCTATATTGACTCCATCTTAAAAATCATGGAAAATGTCCATAGATGAGTTATCCTTACTAAACCAAAAATTTCATTGAAAATAATCATTCATACCATAACATTACTACTTCCCTTTTAACCACATAAAAAATATTTTTAAGTCACCTTAATTCATCTTTAATATCACATAATTAGATTAAAAAATCAACCAAAATCCCTAGTTTATGAAATAAAAATTCAACAATTTTATATAATTAATAATTTAAATAAATGTCTTAGATCTAACCTCATTAATAATTATTTATAATCAACAATACCACTTATTTACCCAAACCCCTTATTAACCCCAAGAAAAGTCTCACACATTTTATTTAATGGAATTTGAGTGGCCTTAAAAAACACACGTATTTCATTTCAAAATGTCAAAAAATTTCAAATATCAAAATTTTTAATTTCCCTCGTTCATTTCCCTCCGGTTGCATGGTTTGTCCAGGGAAGGAGGGAGGATGCGGCCATATTGTCGTCAGTTTTGAGGAAGGATGTAGCCATACTATTGCAGGTTTGGAGGAAGGATGCAGCCATATTGTCGCAGGTTTGAAGGAAGGATGCGGTAAGTAAAGAAATTGATCCCGAGTGCTTATTTCAGGTCTGCTCTAATACATTTGGTTGAAGTACGGACTTCCATTGGTTTAGGTGCTAGGTATGAATTAAAAATCTAGATAATGTTTTCTCGGTAAGGATTTGATTTATAATGCGAGTTAGACCATAGGACTAATCTTAGAACAAAATGGTCTAAAGACTAAAGTGAATACTGAAGACGATCTACATGATTATCCAGTACCATTTTGGACAAATTTTGCAAAATCTCATATGGTTTTTAGGCTTTTTTCAATATGTAAACTTCCAAAAATAGCATGTCGGCAAACTGTCTTATGGGTTTGTTGTGTAAAGCTTTCTTTAATCCTTAGGCAATCCATGGGACAATTCCTGTACTATTTGTTGTCCTTTAGCAAGGTTGCAGTGAAGAAGTCAGTTTCACTGTGTTTTCTTTGCAATATCTCCCAAAGGGGTCTTCTAGACTCACTTGTCTGTGAAGATGTCTAAATTTTCTTGATACTCTCACCCTCAATAGGCTTTGTTACTTAGATTTTCTTTTTGTATTCATTTTCATACATTTATGCGACAAAAGTTTAGTAAATAACAGTTTTATCAAATCACCGAGGACACTGACAGGGACTTTAAAATGTTTCAGTTTCTTCAACAAGATTGAAATCAATGCTATTGTGCATTGTGTCTCTAGTTATGAATAAGCATAGCTTGAGAATGTTTCCCTTTAGTTTTTCATTGAACGAATATTTTAATTTGAGCCAGCTTCATGTATATTTTATGTAAAGGATGTTGGCCTTGTTTAATTGTAGTTATAACTATTTTTGGCATGCTGATCACTTCTGGCTTACAAAGTGATTTTGGCATTTATCGCTTAAAGAAATGGAAGTTTCTGTTAAATTATATACATTGCATGCTTTTTTTATTTCAAAATGAATGCTATTTCCCTCACATGTCATTCAATTCATTCTGGGGGATTCTACCCCAGATGTGCTTTCTCACACCACCTTTCATGCATTTCTACAATATATGTGGCTATTCTAAACCTTAAATCCTTTTTTAGCTTACCGGTGAATGCCTAAGAAGCACCATATGAATGAGGTTCTCCCTCCTTGATTAAGAGAAAGAGCTTTCATTGTCAGTGGTATTTTATTTTCGTTAAACCATTTTTATGATTTAGATTTTCCACCTTTCCTTCTCATTCTCTGTCTGTTTCAAGATCAGAGGATCCAGCACACAACTCAGACACTCCCAAAATCAATAGTCAACTTAGCAACTTGGTGAAATTCATCGACTGGCATTAATTTGTTGTATCAAAAGTACATACGATTTTCATAAAGGCCATGGCATGCAAAATAATTCAGCTAATGTAGCTCAAAAAAAGTCGTACGTAATTGACTTTGATCAAGCCTAGTCACAGTATTTGAGTATTGGTGAGTTTGACCAAACATGACCAATCTCACCCTTCTAAGTAGAACTCCGCTTATTTTGGGGCTGAATCAAGTTCACTCAAGTTTTGAGATAAAGCCACAAGGGTTTTCAAGAATATGATGAAGTGACAATGAACCTTTGATGAAGTGACAATGAACCTAGTAAAGGTATGTCGTAAATATACTCACTTCATAAGTCCAAAGGGATTTTTTAATGAACAAATTGAAGGTGGTTTTAGGAACAAATTGAAATTGGTTCTCTTCTATCACTGACAATAGGCAACCTATATATGGAGCATTTTGAAAAATAAGCCATCATGTTTTTTCCACTCAAACCTAAAAGGTGAAAATGATATGTTAAGGATGCCAAAATAGAATGGTGGTTTTAGGAACAAATTGAAGGTGGTTCTCTGCTATCATTGACAGTAGGCAACCTATATATGGAGCATTTTGAAAAATAATCCATCATGTTTTTTCCACTCAAACCTAAAAGGTGGAAATGATATGTTAAGGATGCCAAAATAGTATGGCCTCATGGGAAAGAAAACCTAGATAGATCCCTAGAGCATCTGAATAACCAAAACACTAGCATTAATTTCACGATGGAAATAAAAAATTTGAAGGGAATACCCTTTATAGATGTTTTTATTTTTGGAAAAGAGGATGGCTCTCTAGCTCACCAAGTCTACAAATTTAGACATACACACAAACACTCACATTCTAGTTCACATCATTTCCCGGTATAAAAACTTGGTGCAATCAACACATTAGTGAATAGAGTTATGAAGATATCTAGTAAAGAGCATTTAACTTGAGTTAGGCCACCTAGAAAAAGTTTTCAAAGGGAATGGTTATGATGATAAACAAAATCAACAAGGTTATTAGAAGAGAAAGGAAACACCACCTAAAATAAGAAGTTGATGATGAAGAAAATAGAACAAGGAAAGAAAATCAAGGGAAGGGCTTGCTGCTAGCCATATAACTGGAAATAACGCTAGCCATATCTGTAGAAGGAATATTATAAGCATAATTTACCAGAAAAACAAAAAGAACATTATCAAAGGAATAGTCATGAGAATGCAGGTTGCACAAAGGATATTTACATGTACAGTATTTTCTAAAAGTTTAAACACCAGCCCAAGGAAAGAAAATCAAGGGAAGGGCTTGTTGCTTCATCAAAGAACTGATCCTAATATTTGCCTAACAGAAACAGAAAAAAATGCAGCAAACCAGAATTTTCTTGCTATGAAATGACAAAAATATTGCAGACTAGACACTTGTTTTTCTGAAGCAACCACTGCTTGATGCAGACCTTGTGATAACTGTGACTGCACTTTAAACTGCCCAGCTCATCTCTTTCTTCATACTCTTCCTGTATAAAAAATTCATACCATCATTTTCATACTCTCATAAAAAAAAATTTCCATATGTTTTTGAATCTGAAGAGGGAGAAAATTTTACACTTTAAAACTACCAACTAAACCTATAAATCTACAAACAAATTTTAAAGTCCAAGCCTGCTTCATTCTTTGATAATCTCCCCACATATATTATAAATACCTAGAAAATGTTGCGTTTGACTTCAATATCCATACTCTGAGAAGCATACTCTGTTTTTTAGGAGTACAAGCTTTTCTCGAAACACTTGGAAATAGTCTCCTCACTAAGTCCTGTGCTAACATAGCCAATCTGCTCCTTTAGAGCTAACAATTCCTGAATAAATAAGGGGAGGAAACATGTCATATTTCCGAATAAAACAAATCAATTCCTTCACATTTCATATCCATTTGTCTATATACAATTAAAAAATTGTATGGAGAAATCTCATATGACATGTTGTCTATATCGAGTCGCATAGCACTGTGTTGATCATGCAAGCTTATTCCATTTGAGAGAAGATTTTCCTCCAGCATCAGCACTTGCTGCCAGCCAAAAGGAAATTACATTATCATATTAAAATTTGATTAGAGTGAAAATATATACATGTCGAATTTTAGCTGTAACAATTAGCTCACCTCATATGTTAACACTTCATTCTGCTCAATGCACCGCAATGCTGATAAAACCTGGAAATATGTGAATCAACTGAAAACTCAAATCACAATCTTTCCCAAGTATATTTTCTGGTTTTGCAGAAATTCTAGAATATCCAACTCAATCGCAAAGTATAACATCAACCTGATAGCATAACAAGTCTAGTATCCAATGTCCTTGAGCTAGTTCATCCTACATCTTAAATCTTAGACCCTAAAACTTTAAACGCATTATACCAAAAATGCATTATATGGAACTAAAAGCAGATTGGTATATATAAGAGACCGTATCACACCTATGATGCCCATATTAAGCTTAGTAACTATCACTATATCACCTTACTTAAGCTATTAGTAAGCTTTATTGAATCTATAAGCTTATTGATTTCACTATGCTATTAGTACTAATGAATCAAGTCCATTGAATCAGTGACCAAGCTTTTCTTGATGTGACTACACGTAATGGAATAACACATATTCGTATAAACATGATATCCTTAATACAGGTCTTAGATTACAGTGACCAGGAACTCCATATTCAAGCTAAGCTCCTTGTTATGACGTAATGATCTCTATTTCCCTATTCATTTCATACCTTATTAACACTGACCAGAATCATAGTAATAAGTACATAGCCTTACTAGCTCTATGCCAACATGTGTATCTTATAAACCTTAAGTAGAAACACAGTTTGATTGCTAATGTTTATATAATAGTTGATCTTGTATGATTGGTTAAGCTTAGCATTGATATGAGTGAACCATTACACAAGCCGTAGTGAAAGATCTCTACCTGTATCATGACCATATGAAGTTGATCTTTGTAGCAGTCTATGTTTCCCTATTCAACACTCTCTAAGCTATATCTTAACCATATTCAAGCTATTACACAAATCAATCTAAGCTTAGTAATTGATGTTGACGTTGATCCACCAGATATTCTCTCCATGATTCATACTCAAGCATGGTATAGAAAGACAATACCCGTCACATTACCAACCCTCGTTTGACTTCTGGCTAGCTCTTGTCCTACTCAAGGGGGGGGGTTCTCCCTAAGATAGGATTGCTAGGGTTTTAAAGGTTTTGAAGATAATTTCTAGATTTTTGTTCGAATGGTCCTATGGTTGATTGAAAGGCTTAGATCAACCGAAATGACCTCAAGAAAGGTTCCCAAACACACACAATCAAGAAATTACAAGGTGATTTCGAAGAATAAACCCCTACAAAATGGTTTAAAATATCTTTAAGATGAAAAAAGGTGATGGACGGTTGAGGATCAGTGCGTTAATTTGCCAATATATTTTTTGTGCATATGGAGTTTCAAGATTAACACACTTATAGAGAAATTAGAATGGATTTAGGTTCAAAGACTAAGGGAGACATTACTTGTATCTGTTAGAGGTTTGACCTAGACGTTCTACAGTCTTCAAGGATGGTTAAGGGAGGGA
This sequence comes from Pinus albicaulis, assembly GCA_034641835.2. NCBI lineage: Eukaryota > Viridiplantae > Streptophyta > Pinopsida > Pinales > Pinaceae > Pinus > Pinus albicaulis. The sequence continues at coordinate 485,483,367 of CM076576.1, forward strand.
GCTTTCACATAGGTCACCTCATAAGAACTTGATGGAAATCTTGTCGAAGAAAGATAATGAGATAAAAATACTAGCAATTACTTTGGTGAATACCTCATAACTAGTATCCATCAACTTAAAAAGTCTTAAACAAAATAAAGAAAGACAATTTATTTAATTTAGCATGCATACATCAATTTTCACCAATAATCATGCATGAAAAGTTTGTCCACTTCAACAAGTCTTCTCCAAGGGGTTGCTACACTTATCCATCTATAGCCAAATTTGAGAGAAAGTAAAAATTATGGAAATTTGAAACTTGCTAAGGGATTTCTTCCCAATACAACAATGATAAAATGAGAGGAAATGGCTTCTTATCTATAGGGAGAAAGGCTCAAGTTCCAATTACAGTAAAATAATAATTTTCTAAGTGAAAACACTTAATGTAGCATATGAAAGGGGTCAAACTCTTCTTCATCCGCAAGAATGATCTAAAAATGTAAATGCAGGGGATTTTCAAGCCACATGTACAAAATCTAAAGGGTACAATCCATGAAAGTTGTTCTATATTCTTTAGTAAGGCTTCCATGTGGGGCATCCGACCTCCAAAGGTCTTTCAATGCTGGTCTCTTTCATAAGAAATGTAGTAAAATCACCAATTCTTCCCATCGTATAGGTTGGCCCTCAAATGACACCATCATCGAAAGTCAGTCATAGTTCTTTCAAAGTTCAAACTTACAGGTCAGTCCTGACTTTATATATGGGTTGAAGGTCGAGTCAGCAATATTTTTTAGGTCAGCTTCTTGTAGGTATTAAACAATAAATAATATGCATATATACACACAAAGGGTCTCAGGTTAAGTGCTCCTGTCATACCTTTTCCAATATGGTTTTCTCCACAACCATGTTTCAAGGTTGGGTATTTTTTATCTCAACCTTTTTATCTTTACTTTATGACCATCCTAGTTCTCAAGAAGAAAACTATCTTCTGAAATCTGCGAATCAAGCAAAAAGTCAGGTGATTGAGTTGTGTGATATTAGCATTTACTGTTTTTCTAATTTCTGGTGTAACATCTTCAGCCTAAATAAAGTTCACAATAGTCAACATTTGCACTATATCATTTACCAGGGCAGGGATATGTGTACCCGGATTTCGTATTTCAGTGGTCTCCTCTAAGGCTACCACTGTGTCCTTGCCAAGTTAGTTGCATTTGGATTATTTCCTGGTAGAAAAGTTACCTTTCTAGATTGATCTATAAGCTTGCTACAACAGAGATTTTCACTGCAAATTCAACCGGTCCACCTTTCTTTGTCATTTCAAAATGGGACAGGTCAGAGCATGATATACAACAAACGCAAAATTGTGTACTTCTTTCCATTGCGGTATCATCATATGACCTGAAACTCTTAAAGTCTGATAGAAGGTATTGATACATATCACAAATTTATCCTTGAATCCCCTGTTCAACATCTCATACAAGAAGTTCAAGTTCAGTATCTCTAGTCCCTAGGATTCCATGTTCTTTGGTCATATCACAAAATTCTTCCAGGGTCCCTCTTCCCAATACTGCATATACAATGCCAATCGAAGTCCATCTTCATTAGACATAACATTCCTCTTCAGACCTGAAATTATGTCCAATTATCAATGTCTGAAGCTTTTGGGGGGGCGGTGAGAGATGTTGTATCTTCTCTAGTAGGCTAACTCAATAAAGGTATTCCAGGCACATCCCTCACATATTTCGTATGAATTTTTAGCTTCAATTTGCATGGCTTCCGTAGAATTGTACTAGGTACTAATATCAACAGTATTTATTCTCCCAATAAGGTCATTGTTATTAGAAATAATGGATTTACATACATTATCTCCATGGAATCCCCATGATGAGTCGTTTGTTGGGAAAGTTCAGCGAAAGTAACACCAGATTCTGTAGCCCTGGAATTTGTTATTTGTTGTCTGATATCTTGGTGCCTATCACAAGGGTACCTTTTGTTATCACCCAAAAAAAAAAAATTCTAAACTTTGAAAAGTTTGCCTTGTTTCTAGTCATGGTCTTATAATAGGTTTTGAGTCATCACATGCTTAAAGGGATAAGTGATAGGATTAGAGTCTCAATAGTGTCATTCTCATTTCCAAACCCTTGTTCTAGCCATGGTGTTAAAGGTCTCTAGGTCATTTCATTCTTAAAGGGTTAGGTCATATGGTTAGAAGTCTTTAAAGTCATATTTCATTTCCAAACAAAGTTTGACAACCTTATTCCATGTCTTGGCAGTCTCACCTTGTGTTTAGAAGTCATGTCTCAAGTCATTTTGAATTTTTTTTTTGGAATTAGCAAAATCATGTTTTCGTAGCATAGACAGTTTTGCGCTATGAAAATGCTGTTGTTTTCGTAGCGCGCTACGAAATGGCTGAAACAACCTTTTTTTTCCAGCAAAAAACCCTGTTTTTCTGCTTTTAGTGGCCAACTTCCAGAGGGGTTACTGAGAAACTGAAAACTCATTTTTGAAAAATGAAAGAGGTTTTTCTTCCCAACATACTGAAATACAAAAACCCCTTTCAGTTTCTTCAAATTAATTATGAGGTGGGAGAAATTTATGGTTGAACTTGCACTACGAAACTGCTGAAAGTCATTTAGAGAAAAACTTTGTTTTCTGGTTTTAGCAGTCTTTTTAAAACTCCGTTTTTGGCCACGTGCAAACGTATTTTGGAATTATGAAGGAGGTTTCTCTTCATAAAATATACAGAAACAATAACCTATCTCACTTTCTTCATAAGTCTTACCAGTTGGGAGATCAGAGCTTTATTTGAAGCCATATTTTCAGAAATCAGAATTTTCCAGTTTACACCGGATGTTCAAAGACAATTTCTGGGTAGTAGGGAAGGTATTGCAAAAAACCAAGAGAGGTTTTTGTTCAGAAAAGAATGGTCTCCAAAATCCTCCTTCGGTTTTTCAAAATAATTTTTTTATGAGGAGATAAAAGTTCTGTCCCAACACCTATTTTTAGCTAGAACAGAACAGTAAGTTACAATTTCTTGATGCAGTTTTGTTGTGGAGAAGGACTTTATTTATTGAAAATGTTTGAAACATGACTTATGATTGATCATTAAAGCTTGAAGACATCATGGAAGAAGTGCAAGAAGTTTTAAAAACTGATATTTTTGAAAAAATTCTGTTGTAGGTGTCATGCACAGCAGTTTCGTAGCGCGCTACGAAACTGCTGTAGGATGCAGTTTGATCGATTTTGAAAGTTTTCAAAGGGTAAAAGGGCATGTTTATTAAACTTTGATGCTGATGGAGGATGTATAAAGACCAAAAATGAAGATCCAATGGCAAAACATAGAAAATTGAAGGTTTCAAATGAAGTTTTTAGAGGTGAAGTTCTGCGTTACGAAAACAACAGACAGTTTCGTAGCGCAGCAATGTTAATAGTTTTGGCACCTCTTCAAAGTTTTGTTTTGGGCACAGCTGGGAGGAAGAAGTCACAAGAGTTTAATATGACTTTTCCACATGTTTTTAGCACAAATTGGTCAGCAGATGTTGTGAAGAAACATAAATGAAGGAGTACACCTATTTTGCAGGGAGCATGTTCCTATTTTTCAGGGCAGATAAGAAGCAAATCATTACAGTTCAACATCAAGGAGATGGGCTTCATCAAATTCGAATTCATGGAGTTATAGGTGTCAAAGAAAGTATTTAATTCCTATATAAGGTTTTTTTAATCATAATAAAGAGTTTTACTCCTAATTGTATTAGGATTCTAGAAGAGGCAGTTTAACTGTCACATGTAATTAATAGTTTGTTTTAGTAGTTGATAGGTGTCAAGCTAGAAAATTCGAATTCTCCTCAAGTAGGATGAGAGAATCCAAGGTTTTAAATGATATATATCAAGCATGAGGTCGAATTCAAGGAGGGGTTGGAGACTTTTTGGCCCAGCTGCTGCTTTATGTGAAGGAATACAATCAGTAATACAGAGAAGTTTTCTTGTATAAATCTGAGTTTTGATAAGGTTTAATCCTTTTTTGATATTTATGTTGCTTTAATCATTTGAAGTAGATTTTATTTTTATTACTTGGAATTCATTATCTAATGCTTTGACTTCCTTTAACAATAAGATGACTATGTTTTACCTCAAAACCACCAACACTAGATTACATTGCTACTACTCAGAATTCACAACCATGTGCTCTATTTTCTTTTAGTAATGGAATGATTGTGTTTAGCAGTAGATCTCATTGCTATTACTTAGAATTCATAATATTATGCTCTGACTTCCTTTAGTAATGAGGTGACTGTGTTCATTTCTGAATCTTGTGAGTAAATCACCTTTGATCCATCAGCAGTAGATTGCATTACTATTACTCAGAATTCATAACCCTATGCTCTGACTTCCTTTAGTAATGGGATGACTGTTTTGACCTCTGTTATTGAGTGAATTATCTTTGTTTAAGAACCTCATTTGCCTCAGCTTTCATGTCAAGAAACTTTTCCACTGAATTTATTGACTTGTTGACTCCATAGCCCAATGGTACCATGCCTTTATCTTTTCAACCTATAAACACACAAAACCAAGATAGAGTTAGCCATCTATATTATCATTAATAAATATCATTAACTCCCTTGAGAGAGCCCTCTCAGGCTGAGGAGGCTAAGCCTCAGCTAAAAGTCTGTTTTGAAAGAGTTACACCGAAGGTAGTCTGATTAGCAGCCTGTCAGGGTCCTATGTTGGTGATAACACCTTTACTACTTGTGGTAACCAACCCAAGGCTCAAATCACTATTTTTCTTTATCCGAATCAACCTTTATGTGTATATAATTAAAACCATGCGAAGTTATGGAATAACGTCTGGCTCCTACTTGAGGACATTTTCTCTTTCTAGGAGTGCATGAAATCCGATAATCTCATCACAAAATTAGACTTCGACAAATATTGCCTTCCTTTCCTTTGTGCTTAGTCCACATCTAGAGCAAGGTCACATTAAAATGAAAAAATTGGTAATCTAGAATCTTTTTCAATGCTGGCTTGAAAATATTATTTGGCATAGACAAAGTTGTGGTGTTGCATAATCCTTCAAGAAAAATGTTATAGTCACTTCCAATCCATAAAAAAATATTCTACCACTGCAACCTTTTCTTTTATGCTACCTTTTTCATTCCTGCTCACAAGGATGCTTCATTCTAACAGGATGCATGCCACTTCTGCTTGTGACCGTATTTGATACCTGGAAGCATGATGACCAGAACCTTCCAGATAGTTGTGCAGGCGTGATTCTCTTATTTCTGCATCTACATCATCAAGATTGCGACTTGAGACAGTGTCACCCCATGACAGTAAATTGGTTCTAACTTCATACAAACTGTGCACAAATTTGTGAGTGTTGTCCTTAACAAGAAGACTGTCTCCTTTGACAGCTTGTTTACTCAATATATGATATTGAATATCCTTGTCATAAGGCTGCGGGCCAGTACTAAGCATTGAATGATGACAAATTCAACCTTGGCACAGTTTTATCCTCTCACGATGGCTCTATGATGGTTTGTCTATCCCTTAGAGACATGCTCTTGTACATCTTGTTGGAATCTATAGTTATCGTCCTGCTTCTTGTCACAAAATTCTTGGCATAGGTGTTTGACACTATGACTTATATATGTGATTTATGGGTATTATGGTCTTATTTTTTGATGCGGTATTCTTAGAAAAACGATTTATGATTCCTGATACTGTAAGTGCAGCAGTGGCATCTACTCTAGAACAATATGACTCAGATGTGATCTTATGTAATTTAATATGAGGTATTTCAGCCTTACTATAGTAGACCAAATACCATTGGCTTTTATCCTTCTTTCAGAGTTTCAGAATAGAGCTTCTAAAGGCACATACTCAGATAGTAAATATAGAATTTTCTTAATAAATAGTGAGTCTTAACTTGAGAAGTAATATTTCTTTTGCAATGGCCATTAGAAATTTCTATTTGAATTTATGAGGCCTCTTAGACTTGATTGAAACATAATAAAAAAAAGAACAATTTGGGATTTCTAGCTCTTAAATCCTCTTCAAAATAGTTGGCATTATGTTCTTCGATCTTCAAATCATAACATATCGAAAACCCTTCATCCTAGAAATATTTCCACTGGCATAACATAGTGATAACAACAATTATCACAAAACTATAAAATGTAACCAATGTCCATTTTTGTTTAAACTAATTATTTGTTGTTTCTTGTTTTCAGTGGCTTCCAGCACTTCTTTCTACTGGAACAAGGTTTAAAACAGGAGAGGAGCGGCGTACATTTGGACGGACATTTGGTCTTGATGGTTTTGAACCACTTGTTTGTTTTGCTCTTTGCAGTGGAGCATTCTCTGATCCTGCGGTATGTGGAATTTTATTATGAGTTGAAACATGATCTTATTTTATTGCTTTGCCTTTTGTTCTTTCCAATCAGTCCACAAAGCATCCTTAAGCTAGTTTGTAAAATATTTGAATAAAATACTTGCAAAATTTGAGGTCTGAAATGATGACATACATGCTAATAATTTTACCATGTATAACTTCATTGATACATGTTTTGTTCTCTACGTGTTGCCAGTGACTCCCCAAGTATTACCTACTACAACAAAATTACGAGTTACCATTTCAAAAAGAAGCATAGTTTTGATGTCTCTAGCTGCTAGCAAGTGTTTGTAACTTTGTTTTGATACTACTAACACTCTTTTATATACAGGTCTATGTCTATACAGAAAAAAATGTGCACAATGAGCTGGAAATGGCTAAAAAGGAGTTTCTTCTAGCAAGCATTGCATCCAGAAAAGAAAGAAGGTCCTTCTACCAAAACTTCTTGAATGGTATGCAAACTTCTTGACTGGTATTGGCTCAGGAAGCCTGCTTGGTTGGGTGTGCCAAAATGTGGATGAGATACAGCGAGAGGCTATAACTAAATGTGTTGAAAGAAAACACCACAAGATGAAAACCCATTGTATAGAATGGTTGCAATACAATAGCAATTTTAGGTATATACTAAATATGTATATATTTCAGATCATACTTGATATTTTTGTCAGAAATGAGCTTACGTTCTTATATTCTCAAGATAGGCTAGGATTTGTTGTCTTTGCCTCAATAGGCCACTTTCATATTTGATGCAACAGGCCTTCCAACTAAATTGGATACCTAGAATGGATTCCACAAGTAAGGAAATTTGGATCCAACCTTTTACATGAGGGAGCACAGACTTAGTGAATAAGCTTCAAGACTTTTGCATGGTTCCATGACTTTAGGTCCACAAAAAGATGCCATAACAAAAGAACTTAGGATCATATCCTTATAAATGCACAAAACTTAGATCATCCACAGAAAGAGGGTTGCTCACTTTGTATTTTACACAACCTTCACCTGCATAGCCATGATTCGCATGATTTGACACATCCATAGAGATTCTAGTTTAAAATTTTATGACTTTTCCACAGTTGATCTTCATAGATTCTACTGAGATTCAATAGAAACTACTACATGATCATCGCATGAACTACTACAAAACTCAGATCATAGAGACTACTACATGATCATCACATGAACTACTACAAAATTCAGATCACAGAGACTACTACATGATCATCGCATGAACTACTACAAAACTCAGATCATAGAGACTAATAAAAATCTTGTCACAATTGATATTATGGGATGCATACAATGAGGACAACCTTTTTGTCATCAAATTTTTTATCACAAAGATGTAACATAGCCTTTGACCATCAGATTCAGAATTTTGGAATTAAAAAAGAATTCCACTTTTCATAGCCTTTGACCATAGCCTAAGAACCTTCTCATAGGTCCCTTAGAACCGCACTTGTGGTGCCTTAGAAAAATCAGTCTATAGTTGTTTGGATGCCCTTCTACATCTTTGGATTACCTTAGATAGATACTTTCGATCATGATCTCAGACCTCAGAATTTTAGGCTTGAAACATAAAGGAGATAATATAGGCTTGTACTAGGCCTCTCCCACAGAAAATTTTGGCTATCCTTTAGGCTTCCACAGATCTGGATCACAAAACAGGGATTCACATAGGAAATTATGCATACCAATGGAGCTTTACACAGTGCCTTAGGAGACTTCACACAACAAGGGTTAGTGAGCCACAAAAATTCAACCTTCTCAAGGGCTTCAATTGTTCTTCAACGCCGCCCCAACTCTGATACCATGCTAGAGGCCAACCACATTATCCTAGTGGTCCCAAATATTGGATGGTCAACCACATTATCAATATCATCCTGTAGTCAGGGAGAGAAGAGAAAGAAGGCACAACTAGCCACCGAATCTATGCAACGTAAACTATAAGTTTTAGGCATTAGTGCTTGCTATCACAAAGACTGTGAAGCAACATGAACATGGTAAGGATGATTGTGATCCAACCATGGTTGAAATGGAAATTATGGACATTGGGTAGGGGAAGACCTTTACCACCAAATGCTAGTATACTTCCTAGTATAGTTTATTGTCCATGTGTTTATGCTTGGGACAGGTGCCATATATTTCTGTTTATGTTCATCGATTATTTCATTTTTATGTATAGCATGTACGGTGATAGTTAATGAATTTGGATGTTTCGGTAATTATCCAACCTATTTTTAGCTTTGCTTGTGCTTGTAGTGCTAAGTTGCATGATACAGAGATATGAGACCTACATGCCCTTGAGTCTCAAAGCCAAAGGATGATGATGTATCTCATGCTAAGGATTCCATTTCTAGAAATGGTGATGAGTTTGATGATTGATAATGTTGATCAGTGATTTATAATAGGCCAATAGATTGTAGCATGTGCTTGGGACTCCATTTAGAGCCTCATAGATTATGTATTATGTTTTTTATATGTATTGTACTCGATGTGATTTTGATATATTCACCCTTACATGGTATATAGTATATACATGAGCATAATTTTGTCTCTGATGGTTTGGAATATTTAAAATATATTTTTTCATTAAAACCTAAATATATGATGTAATTTTTAATAAATAGAGTCATTAACTTCAAACTGGTCCGATCATGGTTACTCCAAGTCGAGTCTGAGTTGACCCTCAGCAAATTCTGTGGCCAAGATGAGTTTTAAAACATTGATTAGAACAACGAAATAGAATATGTAACTTGAAATATCATCCTATATACCTATATAGTTGTGGCAGCTATAAAGTTATTGGCATATGTGACTACTTAGTATTTGGCGAGTTACATTTGAAATCCCAGGCTATTTCATGTAGGGTCTTATAGGCATCATAGGCATATTTCGGTTTTTCATATCGTATCCATTTTTTGTTTCATTTCACACTTCTCATTTCTGGTAACATAACCTCTGATAAGCCACTATCGATGGCTGATGGTACAGAAACTTTTCATATGTAATTCCTATTATTGGTACAACTTTACAGCTTTTCATTACTTTTTTGCAAATGCTCTCTCAAACTCTTTTAGTGGACATAACTTGTAAATCTATATTGGACCACATATAACTTCTGATAAGTCACTATCCATGGTTGAAGGTACAAAATATTTTTAGTATGTAATTCCATGCGGGATTTATCTAAATAATTTTTTTTAAATATTTTTTAGTTTCCGTCGGAAGAGCGATGTTTAGGTTCCGTCAGAAGAGCGACGTTTAGGTTCCGTCGGAAGAGCGACGTTTAGGTTCCGTCGGAAGAGCGACGTTTTATTTTCATCGCAAGAGCGATGCACCCTTTCCGTCAGAAGAGCAACACGTAGGTTTTTTTTTATAATTTCATTCCGTCGGAAGAACGACACACTGTTATCGTCGGCAAAGCGACATTTGGCTTTTTTTTTTAATTTCATTCCGTCGAAAGAGCGATGTATTTTTCCGTCGCTATAGCGACATGTGGCTATTTTTTAAAATTTATTTTCGACGAAAGAGCGTCGGTAATGCGACGTTTTACATTGTCGCTAGAGTGACGTTTTTTCGTATGTCGGTAGAGCGACGTGTTTTCTAACGTCGGTAGAGCGACACTTTGTATAACGTCGGTAGAGCGATGATTTGTATAACGTCGATAGAGCGACAGTTTGTATAATGTCGGTAGAGCGACACTTTGTCTAACATTGAAAGAGTGATGCTTTTGTTGACGTCGGAATAGCGATGATTTGGATAACGTCGGAAGAGCGACAGACGTCTGGAAACGTCGGAAAATGTGTCACTCGTCCGACACTTTATTGAAGTGTCAGAATTGCGACGTAATGGCTATCCATGTTTTTCCCCACCTCAAAGTGTCGCTCTTGGGACACCTATGTGTCGGAATAGCGACGATTTGGTTGTCGGAAATTGGGCCAAATGTGCTAGTGACTTATAGTCATCTGAGTATATAAAGCATGAGATAATCCTTTTCACATGTGAGGGAAAATAAAAGAAATATCTTATGAAAGTTAATATAAGTTCCTAGAAGAAACTTATGGCTTGATACATGGTTTTCTTATACCTTCTCATTTTTGTCAACTGAGTTTGTTCTCCAGCGGGGTCACCATTACATTCTTCTACCAATGGAGTCGCCAAGTGAAACATCAGCAGTCTTCTTTAGTGTCTAGTCTTTGTTCACAATCAAAACCTAGATTTGATCTATGTATAACAAAAAACTCGGGAGAAAGTTGCGTTCAAGATCTTCGTCTCCCGACAGACGCACTAAAAGATGTTAGTGCTGGAATCAACACTTGGACTGCTTCAAGCACCTAACCAGACACATCCTAAACTCTAAGGAAATTTAATGATATGGTTTATAAGATTGGTAGGTGGTTTAAACTCCCATTCACTGAAAGAGATTTCATTCAAATCCATTGTTCTACTAATGAGGGTATTGGGTCTGATGTGGTAGAAAAATAATGATTTTTTAGCCTATAAGGGGAAGAGAATGTGAAATGGAAGAAGAAACAGTGGGTTTACAAGGCAAAAATCCATTGCTTTTGGTCGAAAATAACACAAGTAGCAATTTGTCAATATTTCAACAAGAGAAAGCTATTTCTAGACTTACAATATTCTCACTAAAATATCATGGAAGATAACTATTATAAGTGATGCTCTTTACATTTTCATCATCTATATTTCGTCAAGAAATCTCATTGTGTGAGACTAATAAAAATTGATAAAACACATAAACATGTCAAGGGACTGATAAAAACACATAACAACTTGAGGGATTGCAAACTGCCACTGAAGATAATAAGATATGGAAACACAAGTGAAAATAAACAATACACACACCATATTGATAATAAGTCCTCAGAAGTCTCTTTCAATTTTATTCACTGAAAAGAGTATTGATCATATGAGCCAAGATTCTAAAACCACGAACCTTGTTTATATAGACGTTTGTCACATATATACAAAAATGTAAAATTGTCATCTCCAAAAAAGGAGTAAACATGTTCCCAAAAGTTATTACGATCTCATGCAAGAGATATGAGGCTTATCCTAAAACTTTAATACAAAGTGTTATGACATAATCAAAAGAAACAACATCAAGGCTAACAACTCGAAGTGGTTGTATGATGTGGCAGTCTATGGGAAGACTCCTCTTCTGTTCTGGTTGAACCAACTCCACAAAAAGTGTAAACAATAGTGAAAATGACATGTAATTGTTCTTTGAATGTTGCATGATGCCTTGTGGAAACGTGTTGGTGTTGAGAGTAATGGTAGAAATCTATTTCAGAGAAACTTTGTCGTTGTTCATTTCCTTTAGTTTCTTGTTTTTCATGATAGGGTCTCGAATTAAACATGGAAATAGTGTTGGAGTGGAAAAACCCATATAGATAAGTTCCAAACAAAAGGATCGGGCATGTGAAAGATATGAGAAGGAGATATGTTGAATTGTGGGCTAGTGGGAGAAATAAAAGAGGAGCGGGAAATATGGAGGTTAAACAGGTTATGGAGGTGGATTGAAAGATATAGTGGGGTTTAATTTTATTAGCGGGAGAGATTATTAAATAAATAATGAGTGGGAGGATAAAACATTTTATACATATATCACAATCGAATATCGGGGTCGGAAATGTTTAAGCATAAGACACGAGTGGGAGGGAATGCGATTTGCGATGCGAGTGATGATGTGGCAAGGAGGTTTGGACCGAGGGGGGTGCGAAATGTGGAGAGGAGGACACGTAGCAGGAGGAGCAATGGAGAAAACATCTTTTCATACCCACCCCCCCCCCTAAAAGCAGAATGCAAAAGGGGGGGAAAAGAGGCATCAGAACCGTGGATCAAAGGGCAGGGAATATCAGGAGGTGTAACGGCTGGTGGAAATCGCAATCACATTTCAGCGTTTATAATAGATTCCTGAGCACCTATCCTCCTAAGCTTGCGAATTGCGATATGCGATTGGGTCCCACCAATATCTCACATCGCACTTCAGTGCTTATAGCATGATCCTGAATGCCTATCCTCCAGATCTTACGATGTGTGATGGGGAAAGGGTGACGTGGCAGGGAAAGGTGGGTCCCTTTAGTATCGCATCGGAAGATTTGTGGGGTGGAAAATGAATGTGGCGAGGATTGTTGCGATATGTGATTATCGACGATGACGTGGCAGGAAAGGGTCCCACTCAATATCGCAATCGGGGAAATGACGAAGCGGAAGAGAATACAGTAAGTGAACTTTGCGAAAATGCAATGCGAAAAGGTAGGTGGGGCCCATTAAACAGATTTTAAAATCGGATAAGTGAAAACTTATTTAAGTCAATGAATATGGTAAAATTCGTCTAAATCATAATATAAAGGATTTTTCTAAAACATTTCGAATGTTATGAAACGGATCAAAATGAAATGATGGGTCCCAACAATATCGCATATCAGAAAGTTTGTAGGATTCAGAAATGGTTACGTGTATAAGGTTTGAATATGCGATAGAAGGTAAGGTAAAAAGGATATAATATGATATGGTTGTTAGAGGATGTGCGGAGCTGCTTTTTAACTATAGAAATTGAATTTTAATAGTTAAAAAGGGGTTTTGAAAGAAATGATACGTTGGAATTTGGTTTTTTTGGAAAAATGAAAGGTAAAAGAGGGAAAATGAAATGAATGAAGGTAGAAATGAAATTTTCTCACCACTACACTTTGACAATGACACTTTCATCTTACAACTGAACTTAAAAGGCAGATTGATTCTTTGGAGAATGATGACCAGACTTTGAAAATATTTGAAAAACTCCAGTGCTAACACACCTAATAGATGTTGCTTGTGTTTATGTTGAAGAGTTCTTGATCTCATACTCTTATGATATCTTTGATCTTGTTTCTTCTTTGCTTCTTTCTTCTCCTTTAATCTCCCCCTTAGTTGGTGCATTCAACTCCAAGTTTTGGGATTCTCCCTTCGAGGTCATATTAATGAGCATCATCTATAGACATTATCCCAATCTTGTTTCTCAGATATTCGAATGGTTCTCTAGCAAGAGGTTTTGTGAATATGTCTGCTATCTGTTCCTTTGTGGGGATGTATTCCATCTTTACTATCTTCTAAGCTACTTGTTCTCTGAGAAAAGTGGTATTTTATAGGGATATGCATAGTCTTCGAATGAAGCACAAGATTTTTCGGCGTGCTTATTGCACATGTATTTCCGCATTTGATAGGAATAGGCTCACTTAAGTTTATTTTCATGTCTTGAATTGTTTGTTTCATCCACATCACCTGTGTGCGACACGCTGCGACTGCTATGTATTCAGCTTCAGCCGTGGATAGAGAAATTGATGTTTTTTTCTTGCTTAGCCATGCCACCACACTCTCTCCTAGATAGAACGCACCACCACTTGTACTTTTTATTTCATCCATACAGTTGGCCTAATCCGCATTTGTATATGTTGTCAGTGTAAAGTCTTTACCTCCCGGATACCATAGTCCATAATGTGTAGTTCCTTTCAAGTACCTGAATATCCTCATGGTTGCTAACAAGTGAATTTGTTCAAGTGTTGATTGATATCTTGCCACGAATCCGATTGCCAACATTATATCTAGTCTAGAAGCTATTAGATATAACAGTCTTCCTATCATAGACCTGTAAAGTTTTTTATCTACATCTGGTGATTCATCATCTACACATCACTTGCATCCAGTAGTCATGGGGGTTGAGACAGGTTTGAATTCTTCCATTTGTAACCTTTTTAACTTATCTCTTAGATGTTTTTCTTGTGAAATAAATATGCCTTCGACCTTTTGTAGGATTTGAAGTCCTAAGTAGAAGGTAATTTCTCCAATCATTGACATCTCGAACTCTGACTTCATATCTTCGGAAAATCATTTTACCAGACAATTTTTATTGTTTTCAAAGATGATGTCATCTACATATACACTCACGATTAATAATTCGTCTTCATTAGCCTTTATGTACAAATTACTATCAACTCCTCCTCTCTTTAACCCATGTTTTTGAAGGTACTTGTCCAACCTAAAATACCATGCTTGTGGTGCTTATTTAAGACCATATAGAGCTTTATTTAACCTGAAAACATAGTTAATCTTATTTGATAATGAAAATCCTTCAGGTTGTTCCATGTAAACTTCCTCCTCTATGTCACCATTTAGGAAGGAAGAATCCACATCCATTTGATACACCTTGGAATCATTGTAGCATGTGAAGGCCAAAAACATCATAATTGCCTCCATTCTCGCGACTGGTGCAAAAATTTCTTCATAGTCAAGACCTTCTACTTATGAGTACCCCTTACATACTAGTCTCTCTTTGTTTCTAATCACTTGACCTTGTTCATTCATCTTATTCTTGAATACCCATTTTGTGCCAATGACATTATTTCCAACAAGTCTTGGAGTTAGATCCCAAGTCTTGTTTTTCTTAATTTGGTCTAACTCTTCGTTCATAGCATTGATCCATTATTTGTCTCTACTTGCCTCATTAAAGTTCTTTGGCTTTATTTGTGACAACATAGCTAGATGAACTTCCTCAAACTTTTCTGCTAGTTGTCTTCTTGTTTGAACTCCTTCACTTTTGTCTCCAATAATTTTTCTTTCAGGATGATTCTTTTGAGTGTGTCTTGAGGGTCCTTTTGAGTGAATATTTGTATATTATGATGTTTCATCCTACTCTTCACTCTCTTGATTGTCATAATGATGATGATCTGGAGTGTTAATAAACCCTGTGCTTTTGGTTTTATCTTGTAATTATTCATTGAATCCTACATCGATGCATTCCACAATCTTATGCAGCCCCTTATTATAGCACCTGTATCTCTTACTTTTTGATGAATATCCTAAAAATACTCCTTCATTGGACCTAGCATCATACTTCCCTAATTTTCCATCATTAGTTTTTATAAATAATTTACTACCGAAAACTCTAAAATGCTTGATTGATGTTGGTTTCCCATGCCACAGTTCATATGGTGTCTTGTCACAGTTTGGTATGAGATGTGATTTGTTGAGGATATGTATTGTTGTATGCACTGCTTCTACCAAATAGGTTTGAGAGATGTTTCTTTCTTGCATAATAGCTCTCGCAATTTGTTGAATAGACTTGTTTTTCCTCTATGCAACTCCATTTTGTTGTGGTGTATCTGCGACAATATACTATTTTTTATCCCAAATTCATTACATAGGTATACAAACTCGTCTGATGTGAATTCGCCTCCTCTGTTTGATCTAAAGCACTTTATTTTACACCCTGTTTGGTTTTTTGCCAGTGCCTTGAATATTTTGAATTTTTCGAATGCTTCTGACTTGTATCTAAGAAATTTCACCCATGTCAATCTCGAATAGTCATCAATTATAAACATGAAATATTTTTCTCCTCCTGGTGCATCTGTTCTCGAAGGCCCGCACAGATCCATGTGAACTAGTTGTAGAGGCTTACTACTTGATAGCTTGTCTTTGAATTTGAATGATGTTCGAGTTTGTTTAACCTACATATAGTGTTTTGAGGCTTCTTTATTGTTGGTAGATCTCTAACTGCTTTCTTCTTGCTTAGTTTGATTATGTGATCAAAATTGAGATGTCCCAATCTTCTATGCCATAGCCAAGATTCATCAAATTTGTTAATGTAGCATTCTCATTTTTCATGATATATACATTACTCTTTGTTTGAACCCCTTTATCTAGAGTTTTTCCTGCAATGATTGACCTGACTTCAAAATCTTGAGCTCTAAAGAGAACCTCACAACCTTTGTCGCACATTTGACTTACAATTAGCAGATTTTGTTTTAGACCATCTACAAATAATACATCTTGAGCCTTTCCTCTTCCATTATTCAGACTGACAATTCCTTTTCCTTTAATTTTCCCTACTTTATCATTACCGAATGTGACATTTCCAGATTTCTTTTCATCCAAGGATACAAACTTGCTTAAGTCTCTAGTCATATGTCTAGAGCATCCATTGTCCACATATCATTGACTGTTTTGATCTTGAGCATATAGAACTAGATCACACTTATTAATTATCTCTTTTTCCTTCTTCTTTCTTCATTGCATGCATCCATTTGTTCAATGATTATTCTGAAATGAAGGTTTATTGTCCTTAAGATGACATTCATGTGACTTGTGTCCAATCTTGTGACAATAAAAAAATTCGATAATATTACGAAGAGGAGCATATACACGTGTGAATCCATTATTATCCTTAATTCCTTTTGAATTTCCAAAATCAAATCTTTTGACATAAGCTCTACAGTCTATGGCTTTATGTCCAATTTTTTTACAGCAATAGCAGTACCCGTAGAAGAAATATTTTTACCTGGTAAGGATGATTTTTGGGGATATAACCATCTAGACATTTGAAAATTATGTGTTCTCAAGCAGTATGGTCTATGCTCGTTTTTTGCTTGGTTGTTCATTCCTTTTCTCTCCTGGATTTTTCCAGTAGTGTTGCTTTGGAGCTGTTCATTTGATCTTGAAGTGCTGCCCATATTTTTGTTCTCAAATTGATGATATTTATCATTGTATCCCATGACATCTTTTACAGAAGTGATTGCACTATTATCCTCTACCTTAGACTCACTTGATTCTCCTTCATAGCATAACCCAGTCTTTACAAGTGGAGATATTTGAGCATTTAATATCTTGTCCAATTGTTCAGAACCTTTTATCTCTTAAATTTTCATAGTTAATTCAGTTTGAGCCTTTTCTAATTTCTTCCTCGGACTTGACACCTCTTCTTCTAATCTTTCACACTCCTGATTTTTCTCTTTTATTTGCTGCATCATAATATCTTCCACCTTCTTTACTTCTTCAAGTTCAACTTTCAACTTAATAATGTCTTCTGGATTTGATTCTTCTTTTACATATTTCAGAAGAATCTCTTTATCTTTTCTATTCTTGAGTTTAAGCCTTTCTATTTCATCCAGGGCACTGATCAACCCCCTCTTAAGATATACTTCACCTTCTTCTTCATATTCCAGGAAATATTTTTCAAGCTCTTCCAAGGCCATCAAAATGAATTCAGAGGTTCCATCTTCACTAGAGGATTCATCGGAGCTTTCAGATGCATTGCTATCTTATTGAGCATAAAATGTTTTTCTATTAAACCTTTTCTATTTCTGCATTTTATTCGATTTGTTCTTCTCTTTCCCTTTTGGTTGATTTTCTGCTTTCTTATAGTGAAATTTTGAGGCATAATACCCCACTCTTCCACAATTAAAGCACTTAAATGGAAGTTTTCGTTTGTACTTGATTGTGCCTTTCTTTAATCTTGTAACAAATTTTGCTTCTTCTTCATCAAGACCTGATCATGAACATTCCTTTTCTTCTATGCACCTGCCTACCTTCAAGGTTGCCTCCCTAATGTTTGATCCCTTTTGGAATTCTAATCTCATATTCCTTAAAGGACCCAAGTAATTGGTCTCTGTTCAAAATTTTGAAGTTTGTTGTTTCTTCTATGGTCGAAACCTTAGGATTAAATTTAGATGGTAATGATCTCAATATTTTCAGAACTATTACACTTTCTTTGACTTTTTCCCCTAGACCTATCATGATATTCGCGACTTCAGTAACTCTTAAGAAGAATTTAGCTAATCTTCAACTTCATTCATTTTTAAGGTCTCAAACTATGTTCTATATACTTGCAATTTGGCCATCTTTACTTTTTATCTCCCTCGTAAATATTTTCTAATTTATCCCATATTTATTTGGTTGTCTGACAATGCATTACTTTGATAAATTCTGACTCACACAGACCATTCAAAAGTGCATTCATAGCTTTTTCATTCTCTATGAAATCTAGTTTGGTATCTTTGTCACTAGTCCCTTCCTTTGGTTCTTCATATCGTACCATCACCACAGCCCAGACCTCTATTCCAAGAGACATTAAGTATGTCTTCATTCTGACTTTCCAAAAAGCATGTTTTATACTAGAAAATAATGGGGCTTTATTTATTGAGCATCCTTCTATACTAGCAATTTTGGTGACTTATGACCTCCTTCTAGTTGTTATACTCTTACTTAAGGAACTTGGCTCTGATACCAATTGATATTTAAGATTTGAAATTACCCACAGGGGGGGGGGGGGTGAATCAGTAATTTAACATTCTTTACTTTTGCTCGTTTTTTAATTTATTATTCAACTAATAAGACACAAGATATGAGTGGAAACCCCGAAGGGAGAAAACCACGAATATTAGGCTAAAAGTGATGTGAAGGCAAGCTTCTACTCCTTATTACATCAAATTTTTGTAGGCTCCGACCTACAAGAGGCTACTACCTCCAAGGAAGCTCCAACTCTCACAAATTTTATGCGGGCTACAACCCACAGGAGGCTCTTACCTCAACAGGGAACAACATCTTCCTCTTTGAACTGAAACATATAAGAGAACATAATTTCTCAATTAGAACATCAAGTTTCAGATGCTAGTTACCTCATAGACCATTATGTTATCAACTTCATTGTTGAATTGTTTCTCCTCTTCCATTTTCTCTTCTTCTTCTGTTGTTGCCCATCAATGTCCTTGTTGAAAACCCTTCTCACTTCACTAAAAAAAACTCTTCTTTCTGCTTCATGTTGTGCTGTAAGCAAGCCTTCTTGGTTGTTTGTATTCCTTGCGGAATATGAAGTGAATCATTATCTCTTGGGCTTCCAAAAAATTGATCACTTACTTTATTTTCAGTTTTGAAAATATTTGTAATAGAAAAAAAATATATTGTAACATCTCAATCAAAAATGATGACTAGCGAAAAATCAGACTTGTATTGCCTACATTTTTTGTTTAGTGAAATATATGTATTTCAACTTTGTCTTAATATATTATGTCCTTCTTGATAGCATTTAGCCTTCATATTGATTAGCATAACCTTTGCACTTCACATCACTTTCAGCCTTTTGTAAAATAATATTCAACATACATTAACAATATTTTAGTTAATGACATCAATGCCAATATTTCCAACAAATGTAAATAATTCCTCTACCATAATTCGTCAATACCCATTTTATGGATCTTAAGACATGGATTTTAGAAAACTTGAAGATTTTTGACGAATTTGTAGAAAAATATTTACATTTTCATTTCATTTGTATAAGAAAAGTTTTTATCTCATAACTTTGATGAATTACCTTAAAGTATTTGATTTTCCATTGAGAAGTGTCTTATCCTTCATTTGCTTCCTCCTGGAAATGCTTTCCTTCTTTTATAGATCTACCTACCAATGGATTAGTAAATGGAGTGGTTCTTATTGCACCACTAATGGAAATGATTGAAACATGTTTATCAACAATTCTATTTTACTATCCCGGGGTATGTTCATGCATATAGTACCAAAATAATTTGACCTTAAATTTTTCTAGATCTACTTTACCAACGTGACAAAGTCTTGGAGAAACTCACTTAAGTGAATGTGTAGGTTCTTACCTGTGATCTTACTTCTTCTCCTCTTCCAAGTCATAGATCTTGGTGCAAAAAAATCAAATGTTTATAAAGATACTACAAATTCTCCAATTCCTTTAGAATTTCCCTAGCAACAATGCCAAAAGTCAAGAAATTTATCTGCATAAATTGTGTAACACTTATTATCAATGCAAAGTTCGTGAGCTTGTGAAATGAAAACATTGTATGTGTAGAATTAGATTGTTTGTAGTAAGATATATCTAAAATACTTATTTGTTATCATATTTTTATAAAATCAATTTCATAAATGAAACACACCGCACTACATCAATCAAAAGAAATTTTAAGACGGAAAGGAACTAATCTTACCAACCTATACTACTCGAGCTTATAATGACAAAATGTCGAGTTGTGAGGTGGAGTATGCCCTTCAATGGTGAAAATGGAAGGCCCACACAATGGTGATTCATTCACTAGCATAGACTATTGGTTTGATAAGAGATTCTAGCACAATCTTCGAAAGTAAAAGCAAGGCACACAACTTACTCGAAATTTGTTGGAAGATAAAACATGCACTAGTATCCCACAAGTTGTAGTTCCTTTAGATTCAAAGGCCTACAATGGTTGAATCTTTCGTCTTGTACTTGTCTATCACAATTGATTTCAAGTATTAAAATAAAAGGACATATTTAGAAATGGAAAGAATTTTTTAGCAAGTCTAGTTTGGTGGACTTTACATGCATTGGGGCCTTTTCCAAATGGATGGACACTCCTAATATTATAACTAACCATCAAAAAGTTGGTTTCTTAAGACATTTACTAATCTATGAAAATCAAGACTTACAATTCTTTGATGCAAGACCAATTTTATAAGCTATACATGCAGTAGGGCCATTCTCAATGGGTGGACACTCCTAATATTTTACCTAGTTTATCAACAAGTTTTTTTCAAAATAATTGGCTCATATATGATAAATGACCTGATTTGTTCATGAACAACAATAAAGTTATGATATCTAATAAATCTATAAGGATCGTAACTTTAAACAGAGTATTATGGACAAAGGAAAATACAAAAATTAGTATATAAAGAAAGTGATTAATGAAAAATAAGAGCAATGGTTAAAGAAAAGTATTTACAAAGAAATGATGTAAAAAAATGAGATTGCATGAAAAAAATAAGAGGTTATAAAGTGAATATCAAGATTCAAGGTTTTTTCGTGTGGGGCGGGGGACTTAGTTTTTATGGCCTGTGGTTTTGGATTATGTGTTTATCTCTATGTGTATTCCCACTTATATCCTGCGCTAATATTGGCAATGTGACGAGGATTCCCTCCTTTCTATTTTTGGTGTATCTTCTCACAACTCAGACTTTGTGAAGGGTGACAGTTTGCCTTTCCTCACCCTGGCCTTTGTACTCGTGTCTATATGTGATGGTGTGACATGGTCTACCTTCTAGTAATTTTATTTATTTTTTGGCTCGGTGGAGGTTGACGAGTGTCAATCCGCAGTCGAAGTTTTTTTAGCTATTGTTGTGTTTATTAATTGGCATTAATGATGTATTTGGGGATAGATTTTTGGTTGATTATGAACTAGACAACCCATGTTTGGTCGAAATTTGCCACACTAACGCAAATTTTAGGCATGTAGGCTTCGAGCCATTGTATCAATCTAGCACTTTTGTGACCATATCTCTCAAATTCATTTCATCTCCTCGCGATCAGGGAGATGCTTATCTAGACGTTTTGCCTTCGGAGACGAGTTCCTTTGAGAAAAAAGGTGGTATTCCTGGTTCAAATATTCCCTCTTGATGTAATATTTCTCACAAGAAGCCTCTGAAATATCGAAAAGTCGCAACCCTAACTATTGGCGATGACATTTGCCTCAAGGAAGAGCCTCTCTTATTGGAAAGGGCGATAATAGGTAGATTTGCATGGAAGGAAATTAGTCTGCAACCAGTTTTGATGTGGGTTAAATAGAACTAGGAACCGATGTTGGTTGTCCTTTTGGTTCTCCATATTATTTTCATAGGATGGTTATGTGCCATCCTGCGCTCTGATATTGAGGATCAAGATATTATGAGAATATATTAGAATTGGGGTAAATCGTGCATGTTTTTGCAATGATGGCATTTAGATTTTGATCCCACTAGAGAATTGATGGCATTTTAGAAATTTTGGGTTATCCTCCCAAGCCTCCCGCTAATGTTTCGGTCATAAGGAATTCTGGAACACATAAGTAACGAACTGGGTCAGTTTGTTTGTATATAAGATGGGTATCTGACTAAGCTCGATCATCATTTTTCTTGGCTTCAAATCGAAGTGGATTTCCATGAATCCTAGTCGAAGAGGTTGAACTACTTGTCAAAGGAAAAACCTAGAATCAATTGGTATATTACTAGAGGGTGCCCTTCAGTTGTTATGTTTATAGACGATTTGGATACCTTGTGGATCAGTGTGAGAAAAATCAACATGGGTTTATACCATCTAAGAATGTGTGGGTTTGGAAGAATATGGGTCGAGCTTCAAAGACCTCAGTTCCATGTCTAATGAAAATTCATGGTGAAAGCAATGAGGATATAGTTCCTACAAGTGTGGTTTTGGGTCCTTCTATGGATCAAAATGATATTCTTGTCTTTGTGTCTTATTTGACCCCATGTATTCCCCCTCCTCCCTCAACACCTTCCCCCTCAAGGTATTCTATTGTTAGGGATGAAGTGGCTTCTCTCCTAGCCCCACTGGTCTCCTTGCATCCTTCCTCAATAGTACCCTATTTGGAGCCAATGTCGAATTTGACTACCCCTTCATCCTCAAGATGAGCTACATTCTCATATCACATCACAAATCTACCTTAGAAGCCTCTTCTAAAGGAGGGTTGGCGAAATATTCCCCTCCTGTCATCCATCCAAGTCGGAAGTCTCTGTTATCCAAAGCACAAACTAAAGCCAAGGAGGACATCAAGCTAGGCAATCAAAACGCCATCCCGGGGTCCCTTAGAGCAAACAAATTCCCCGGTGGAACTTCCAGATGATTGTATTCTCTATGAACATTAAGGGTTTTGGGAGCACCCCTAAACAACTTTCCCTCAAATGTATCCTAAGGAAATTAAATCCTGAAATAATTTTGTTACAGGAGACTGTGACTTTCGAAGCAAAGCCCATGTGGTTTTGGAGCCCTGGTTTAAGGGCTAGTCTTTTTTCTCTTTGGATGCATGGATTATCTAAAGGATTTATTTCAACTTGGAACCCTTCCCTTAGAGCCTTCTCATATTTAGCTTCCAACAATGTTATCTTGGTGATTCTATATTTAAAATGCTTCAGTGTTTCTTGGAGAATTTTTAACGTATATGGTCCTTATTCTGATCGTCAATTGTTTTGGGACAATGTTTTTTCCTCATGCCTTATGACGACCATGCCTACTATCTTAGGTGGGGATATGAATTTCATCACTCTAGTTAGAGAAGTATGGGGAAATTATCTAAGAGTTGGTCCCTTGGATGGATATTTCCACCTCCTCCTTGATTTTTCACTATTATTTGATTTGAGTCTTGTCAAATTGTCCCTTACGTGGCGAAATTGGAGGGTAGGACTTAACATTGTCTCAAAGAGGTTAGAAAAATTTCTTGTGTTTGATTCCATCCTCGAGGAAAATATTATATCTAAAACTTGGGTCAAGCATGTTGTGATTTCTTATCACGGCCCTATTCTTCTTAGGCTTGAGCTTTAAGATGCTAAGCCTCTAGCACATTCAAATTTAATGTATCCTAGTTCAAGGAGCTTGAATTTGTAAAATTATTCGAGGATATCTAGACTCACATGAGAGACGATAACTCTAGTCCCTTATTGTTGTATCTTTAAAATAATTTAAAGAAGATTAAAACCAAAATGAAATCCGAGAGGAGGGTTCATAAGGAACAACAAGAGGTTTGTCTTATCGAGATTGAGGCTAAGATTTCTCACACATTTAACTCCAATATTTCAGGGATTTGTTTTTCAGGATTCCCTCGTCACCCTTCGCTTGTCGGAACCATCCAAAATGGATATATTAGCCCATGAGGAAGAGTTGTGGCGCAAAAAAATTAGGGTTACTTGGCTCGATGTGGGCGACAATAAAACAAAGTTATTTCATCAATTCACAAATGCCTAAAAAGTAAACAACACGATATTGGAAGTTAAGAATGAAAGAGGGCATGTTGTAAGAAAATTTAATGACAAAGTTGTTGCTATAGTCAGGTTTTTCAGTTCCTTATTCCCAAAACCTCAAGTTTGTCCCATACTCGAAACATTAGATGTATTAAAATATTTTCCATGTGCTTTTTTTATGAGTCTTATGAGGAACTGGAGGCCAAAGTTTCTGAATTTGAAGTCTTGGGTACAATTTATTCTATTCAGAAGGGGGAGTGTCTAGGTTTGAATGAATTCACTGTGGAATTATATATTGGATTGTATGAGCTTCTATAATATGACATCTTTAAAGTTATTAGCGAATCTAAAAAAATGGCTTGCATGCATGGGGCGCTCAACTCGATGTTCATTTTCCTCATCCCAGAAAAGCAATATGCAACATCTTTCAAAGAGTTCGGGCCCATATCCTACTACAATGTCATATATAAACTAATTTTGAAGGTCATCTCTTTGAGATTGAAGTCCATGCTGAGTTCGTACATTTCGGAGGAGGAATTCAGTTTTCTTCAAAATCATCAGATCCATAATGCAATGGCTTTAGCACAAGAATCTCTTCACTCCATCAAAGCCAAACATTCTCCTACTATTACTCTCAAAATTGACTTATTGAAAGCCTACGCTTGAGTGAGTTGGCCCTTCATCAGATTCTACTTAATTTAATCGGGCGTGATTTTAAGGATAGTCAAATGGGTATTAGCTTGTATATTCTTAGTGAATTTTGTAGTCATAATAAATGGGTGACCATCTCATTTATTTAAGGCTTTCAGGGGCATGTGGCGGGGTTGTCCCCTCTCTCTGTTGCTATTTATTTTGGTGGTTGAAGTATTGAGAATCTTTGTTTTGAAGGCTATCAACTTATGTGATTTATAAGGAGTAAAAATTTCAGATTGATTTTCCTTTGCAACGAACAAAGTTTGTATACTCGGAGGAATGCTCTGATACCAATGTAACGAACAAAGTTTGCATACTTAGATGGTATGCTTTGATATTGTTTGGTAAATTAGTTTTCTTTAATTTACTTCATTAAATGTCAGCTAGGATTTGTGTAGTTGTGAAATGTTTGTGCACTATATATGCTAGGATTTCTTTTGTAAATTAAGTAAATTCTAAAAATGAAACTAATTGTGAAGATGGATGATTAATTTGCATACAATTTGGAAACTAATGACGCACTTGTTCTTTCAATCCAACGTCCTAACTAACGAAGTTGAGCTTTTGAAATAAAATATATATTTAAATTGCAGAAATCCTAAATATCAAATATCAAAAGGAAATGCTTGAAAATTGAACTCATTCTGCACTAGTTGTTGAAAAGAAAACTTTAAGCTAAATTGAAAATAAGATCAAACTAATTTAACTGTTGTGAGAAAATTGATAATGATATCTAATCTATGTAAAAGATAAAATTGCTTCAAAAGAGAATCACAATGAAATCTAATGTGAAAGAAAGGAAATCACAGCTCAAGAATGATTACTAATGTGCGCAATTAACTCCTAAAATGTACTTATATTTAGCATATCATAACTTGAAAACAACTAATAGAAATTGAAATTGAATGATGAAACAACTAACAAAGACTGAAATTGAATGATAAGACAACTAAGTACAGGTAACAAAATGCTTTGAATCAGTAAACTCTTTTTTTTTTTTTTCTATTTATGAGTACTCTGTAACAAAAATAAGACAATTAGAAATGCAACTTTTCAGAATAATAAATTCTAAGAAAAAATTAATGTAAACAACTCAACTTAAAACAAAACCTTACAGCTCGCAGGGGACCCTCCTGGAGTGCAGGATTGATTAATGATCAATGTTCTTCACGCACGCATTAGAAAGTAACATGGACTTGTATTATGAAAAGAGAGTATCAATTTCTTCCACAAAAAAGATTATGAACTTAATAATAATAACCACCACTATTTTGTTCTTTTTCTTGCTCACAATCATTTATACAAATTATAAAAACGACTTGAAAGAGTTTTAAGCCAATATGTTGCAATCATTTCGACACCTGCGAGACCATTAAAACTAAGGGTCCAATCTTTTTATGACTTGCTATTGAAAAATAAAGTCATAGGAGATTTCATATCGATTTATATTCTTGACATATAAGTTAATCCTTCAATCTCGCTCGCTTGATTCTCCGCTTCCTGTGTTGAATTGCAACATGCAATTTCAAAGTTTGACTTGGCCTTTGTCTTCAAAATCTTCTTTCTCGCATAGCTTTCCAAGCGATGGAAGTAGGTGGTTATCCATATGGGAGCCAAATTCCATATTTTGACATTCTTATTTCTTCCTCTGGAGTGTCGCAACCTGTCTAACAATGGATTCTGAATTAGGTCACTACAAGAATACCTTTTTCATAATTTCACTAAAAACAGAGAATTTAAATATGGATGATTAATACCCTGTAGAATATTATCTTGACCTTAATATGCTGAGGTTTTTGTAGAATAGTAACAAAAAAGGTGAAATGTGTTGGCAAAAAGGATAGTCAAAAGAGACATTTCTAAGCTTCAACATTATCCCACACAAAGTTTTTGCGTGTCCTCATGCACCAAAATTTCAAAATTGATTACTTTCCTTTCTTTTCAGTGAATGATCTATGATGCTTGTGCAAGTACATCCAAGCTAGTACTCTTTTTCTTCTTTTTTAAGGCAAACATGGTTTTAGGATTCTTTATTAAAATTCTTCCTTGTAATCCTTTGATCCTGTTTTTAAGAAACTTATTTTGAACTTTAAGCTTCTTATTATTTTTTTACCAATGACAAAGGTGTAACAAGATGTTGTCATTATGAGTCCTTAATATTTCATTTTGGACTTTAGCCTCTTCTCTCTCCTGAATCAAATGTTTGTTAAGGATCTCCAATTCATAAATGAATTGCTTTAGATTCTCTTCAATATTGTGTTCTTTTTTTGCACTTGGTTTTGTGGCTGAGATCTCACCCGTTTCAAATTGAGATTATTTTTCTTTTTTTTGTGCCTTTTGTTCTATAGATTCTACATAATCATAGATCTCTTGTTGAACTGGATCGATTTCTATGGTTTGTCTTGCTGGACTGCTTGTTGGAATGATTGTGCGAGGAGGTGTGTTAAACCCTTCGTTTTCAAGATCTATCATTTATGGTATTGAGTATTTCTTGAAAATTTTGAAATTATTCTACTCCTTCTTACATTCATTCTTGAACTTCTAATGTTTTGCTTTCTTGTTATGCCGATTTTTGTTTCCTTCTTTGTTCAGGTATGGGCTGGCTTGGGCTAGCTTTCATCCTTCTAAGGTCTTGTTTATTATTTTTTTGTTTAAAATTTTCAATAAATTAAGACAATGGAGTATCGTCCTCAAATGGGTCTTTTGGAATTTCAGTCATGTTCTCCTCATAAATTTCTTCTTCGACTCTCTCTTTTTCATGACTAGGGTTTGATTTTCTTCTACTCCTTTTGACCCTATTGTTTAGTTCTTTCTCTGGAGCTTCCACAAAGTGATTTCTTACTAAGAAATACTGCCAATTATCCCATTTTGCTTGCAAATGTGCCTCTAATTTTTTTTTAATAATTACATGATGGTACAAAGATCTATCTATGGACATAGATTCTCTTTGGATACTAAATGCCATTTTCTTTAAACTCTCCAGTAAAAAGTAGTGCAAATTGATTTCAAACACATCAACAAAATTCTTCATAAGCCTAGCATGATAAACAAACATTGTTCCAAACATCCCTTCACATGTTATGAATTTCTGAATTAATAGCAAGAAATTTTTCCATTTTGATTTTAATGTTGTAACTGGAATAACTCTCTTGAAAATAGACAAGTCCATACCTGGTTCTTTTAAGAAATGGACACTGTCATTTTCTTTATTTTTCTTATTTTTAAACCATATTTCTCCACTCCTTCGTAGTCTTATTGCTTCTGCTTTCACTGACTCTGTGAGGATGAGTTTAGTGTCTTCAATTTCAGCCTCTACTCCATTAAATGCCCGAGTGAAGGCTTTAGTAACCTCTGGTTCATACCCACTGAAATTTTTGAAGAATGGAATCCAACCCACCTGTTGTAGTTGCTCCTTAACCCTTGAATAAGCCTAGAGGAATTTCTCACCATTTGGTTCAAAAAGAACAAGAGTACCCATAGCATGGAGAAGTTTTCAGCCTATACTGCTCTTTTCAACTAGGAAATGGAAGAGAATGAAGGGCTTCGGAATGAGCACAACGAATATGGAGCAAATTTGAACGATGACAAGTTTATATATTGATGGAAGAATTCGTGTTGCATCTGAATTGTACTTGCACAATTTCCTATATATTATTTCAAAGGACTGGTGTTATGCACTTAATATTTTGATCGGACCTTTATGTGACAAGTGGTACAATGATGAGGGGTTATGGTCATAACGGTTAACAAATTTATAAGGTCTTCAATATTTGATATTTCATTCATAATTTAAAATCTAAGTTCTTAAATGGAATATAACTCTATCATTCTTACATACCTTAATGTTTCCTTTGATATTGTTCTTGGTGTTGAATTTGATTCTAGTTGCGGAACTATAAATTGGTTGCAGAATGATAAGAATTATGTTTGTCATCTTTTTGGATTTGCTTTCTTTTGGAGAAGTCTTATTTATTGTTGCCATTATTGTTGATAGCTAACCACTTGAAAATTTCACTGAAAGAAAAGAGGGATAAAAGGAAATAGGGACAAGAGAGAAGGGATTTATGAAAATCTAAACTGCCAAGAAATTTTGGTTTTCAATTAAGATTTTATGTATAAACATGCCAACAAAGTTGGTCTTCATGTTTATATAAATTTTCCTTTATTATTAGTATTATTATTATTATTCTTACAGGCATGATATATGTGACTGATACTTATATCAGCAGTATGTTTATTATTAGTTTTCTTATGGCTGTCTTTTTGGACACTTGATGGTTTGATAACAGTTTTATCTGTAGTTTATACTACCAGCATATGTAACATGTAACTTATCATATTAATGGAAAGTTACGAATTTTTCCCTTGTGAAAAAAGTA
Organism: Pinus albicaulis; assembly: GCA_034641835.2. Classification (NCBI taxonomy): domain Eukaryota; kingdom Viridiplantae; phylum Streptophyta; class Pinopsida; order Pinales; family Pinaceae; genus Pinus; species Pinus albicaulis. Next base: position 485,512,365 of record CM076576.1, read on the forward strand.
TTATTATTATTATTATTATTATTATTATATATATATATATATTGAAAAGAAATCACGACGAAGTTGAAGAACGACGAGAAAAAACCCCTTTTTAATCAACTTAAATTCAGAATTCCCTTGCAGAAACTTAAAAAATTCTTCCTTTGTTAGTGGTTTATGATATAATCTCAATCTATGACCATTAACAAGGAAAGCAATTTGTTCATCATCAATAGTCTTGATTTTGACTGCTCCATTGTCAAAAACAGTATCAATCTCACAAGGACCAAGCCAATGAGTTTGAAACTTTCCTTGAATATCTTAAAACTTGGAATAAAAAAGAAGTGCCTAGTCACCTTGTTTGAATTTTTTATATATGATGAACTTATCATGCCATTTTGATCTTTATTGTTGCACTATGCTAGTCCTTGGAATAGCATTTTGTCGAATTTCATCTAGCTCATTCAATTGTGCTAGTCTTTGCTTCTGACCTTCCAGCAGGTCAAGGCCCAATTTAGCAGTTGTTTTGTAGGTCTCCACTTGGACTCAATTGGAAACAAAACTTGCTTCCCATAGACAAGCTCATAAGGAATATGCACAGTTTTGTTTCTCCATGTGGTTCGATATGCCCATATTGCTTCTGGAAGTTTTTCTGCCCAATCCTTTCTATGCAAATGCACAATTTTGGTAAGAATTGCTTCAAGAACATTGTTAGTAGATTCCATATTCCCATTGGCTTGTGGTTGATATGGAGTAGAATTTCGATGCTTGATTTTATACTGCTCCATAATATTTTGTACCAACTTGGATGTGAATTGGGTTCCTTGATCTGTTACAATTTCTCTTGGAACACCAAAACGAGTAAAGATATCCTAAAAAGAAAATGTAATTGCAAATAAAAGAGACTTAGCTTCTACCCATTTTGTGACATAATATGTGTAAACAAGTATGTACATTTTCTGTTTGGAAGGAGGATTTATAGGTCCGACAAAATCTAGAGCCCATTTTTCAAAAGGCTCCACAAGTACCTGTGGTCGCAGAGGCATTTCATCTGAAGGTATTGGCTTTCCCATTCTCTGACAACTATCACATCTTTTGACATGTTCCTTGGCATATTTGAAAATAGATGGCAAATAATATCCCAAAAGAAGGATTTTGTATGCAGTTCTTTTATCAGCAAAATTCCCTCCACATGGTTCATCATGGCAAGCTTTTAGAATTTATGGTACTTCATATTCTCGAACACTTCTTTGAATGATCAAATCAGGTCCAGTTTTGTATAATTTCCCATCTATCCAAGAATAGGATGCACTGGTTTTGATAACTTTTTGCTTTTCTCTTGTTGACAATTGTGGTGGAAATTTTCATGTAGCTAAATAGTTGGAAATAACTACAAACCAAGTCAATTTAGTAGATAATGAAAAAATATATTCATAAGGAAAGTTGTCTTTTACAAGAATATCAACATTATTATTTTGTATTCTGAAAAGGAAATCAACAATTGTGTTTTCTTTTCCATGTCTATCAATAATAGTAATGTTGAATTCTTGTAATAGTAACAACCATCTTGTAATTCTTCCATTAGGAATTGGTTTGTTCATTAAATATCTAATGGCAGAATGATCTGTGTGAATAAAATTTTCATAACCCGTAATGTAATAATGAAATTTGTTAATGGCATGTACAACAACTAAAAACTCCTTTTCAGTTACAGTATAATTTAACTCTGTTGGAGTCAAATTTTTACTCGTGTGATAAATAACATAAGGACCTAAATCTTTTTGTCCCAATACAGCTCCTAAAGTTGTATTTGAAGCATCAGTAGATATATGAAAAGGGAGAGACCAATTATGTCCTCTTAAAATTGGTGCTTTAGTAATTCTTTGTTTCAGTGTTTCAAATGCTTTTTGACAATCATAGTTCCATGCAAATTCACAATATTTTGTGAGAAGTTTGAAAAGTGGAGAGGCCGAGAAAACTTCTAACATATCTTTGACAAGCAAGAATTGAAATTTTATAAATGACTTCTACCTTAGATGTGTCTACCTTAATTCCATCACCTGAAATATGGTGACCTAAAATAATACCTTCATTAAAAATCATAAAACATTTTTCATGGCTTAATGAAAGGTTTGCTTCTTTACATCTAATAAGAACTTTTTATAAATTTCCCATAGCTTCTTCAAAGGAATCACCATACACAATAAAATCATCCATGTATACTTCCACACAATCATGAATTAGATCAGAAAAAATACCTAAGGCTGATCTTTAAAATGTGGCAGGTGCATTACATAATACAAAAGGAAGTGCCTTATAGGCATATGTTCCCCAAGGACATGTAAAAGTACTTTTTTCTTGATCTTTTGGTGCTAGTTGGATTTGATTGTATACACTAAAACCATCTAAGAATGAAAAATGCTTCTTTCCTGCCAAGGTATCTAATACTTGATCTATAAATGGTAGTGGAAAATGATCTTTCAAAGTGGCTTTGTTTAATTGTTTGTAATCAATACATACTCTCCATTTACCACCCTTATTTGGAACAATCAATAGAGGTGATATCCATTGACTATCTGATATTGGATAAATGAAATTCACATTCAACAGTTTTTGTAATTCCACTTTAATAATTTTCCTTAAATTTGGATTCATTCTCATTTGGGGTTGTCTAACTGGTTTGAAATTTTATTGAATATGAATGTGATGCATACAAGTTTTAGGATGAATTCCTTTCATACCAATATATTCCCATGCATAAGAAGAAGAATGTTTTTGTGGCATCATTATTAACTTTCTCTTTTGAAGTTATTTGAGGTTATTGTTGATATTTAATGTTTTACTAGGAAAGACTTCTACTTGAGAATTGCCAAATTTCTCCATAGAATGTAAAAAAAATTGATGTTACATTGTTCCTGAAAACTTGGATTTTGTTCACATTAAGAAGAAGAATCATTGTTATTCATTAAAAATTTTAATTGATATTCTTCGTTTAATTGTGAAAAGTATAAATTGTTGCATGTTATCAAAGTCTTCATTATCATCATCTATCCATATTTCACTTTCTACTTCGGTTATAGTTTTTACAGGAGTGTACAATGTGAATTTCTTAGTGGAATTTCCATAAGATATATACATATCTCCTAATCTATAGCTTATGAATGCATTTGTTGTAGCCAACCAAGGTCTGCTTAAGATCAATGGATGGCCTCCTAAGTTGTTCTTTGGAGTTAAAAGCATAAAATCTACAAGATACTCCCAAGAATCTAGAGAAACATACACATCTTATAATACTCCATCTGGTTTAATAACATATTTATTTACTAGTTGTAATAATGTTGGAGTACATTGAAGATTTGAAAGTTTGAGTTGTTCCATGGTTTGTTTACTCGTGATATTAATGGTTGCTCCTACATCAATTAAAGTATTTTGGATCTCAATACCATTGACATGTATTTTTACAATGGGGCTTCCTATATCTAAATATTTTTGGACAATAGTTTTCCCCATCATAATATTAGCAATTTTCCCTACCAATTGAATATTTTTAATGTTTTTTTCTTTTTCTTCTTGGTTTTCTAATACATAGTTTCTTGATGGTTTTTGTAAATATTGGTATTTCCTTTATTGCTTGAAGTAAAATAATTTTGATGCAAACATTCTTAAGTTCATTTAACATATCATAATCTGGTAGAATAATTTTCCTTTCCATTCTTTTATCGATTTTGAGGCTTTCGGGAAAGGTGGTTCTTGTAAAGAAAGATAAGGTTGTTTTATTAGAGGAACTGTAGGAGCTTGTTTTATTTGATCATCTTTTGATTGTAAAGGAACATCTTCCCTTAGAGGAGTAATTTCTTGATCAAGGCTTTCATCTTTTTCACGAATCTCATCCTCTTTAGATTCTTGGATGATAATTGTTGGCTACTTCTTTTGGAAAACAATACCAGATCTAAGTTGAACATCATTTAGACCTAGTGGTGTTATCATACAAGCTTGAAAATTTTGTCCTTCAACATTATAAATAGCTTGTCGATTTTTATTAGTTGGGTTAGGAAGTGGTTGAGGAAGCAGTTGTTTTGGTTTTTGAGGAAATAGTAATAAAATTTGTTGGTTTGGATTTTTAAATTGAGAAATTTGAGTGGGCAGAAGAAAATATTGCGGTGGAAAAGAAGAATAAGGTTGTTGGAATTGGGGATATTGAGGATATTTACCATAATTATTTTTCCAACCTTGTGCCCAAGATGGATTTTGAGATTGTGGAGACCAAGTTTGTCGAGGCATAGGTGCAGTTCAATTATTATGTGGTTGTGCATGTGATTGAGTATTAAATACCTTGAGTCATATTTGGTTGGTGGATTTTGCCATGGTATTTTAGCAACAAAACAGAGAGATTCAGCTTGGCTTGTCCTAGCATCATCTTGAAAGACAAATTTAAAACCAGGTATCGAAGGAAATTCCTTAGTATTATTATTATTAGCACATATGACACAAATTTATACACTATCAGGGGGACATTCTCTCAAGGCATGTTTCTTTCTACATCTTGGACAAAAGATAGATAATGCAACATTTTTAGCCTTTTACTTATTTTGTATTTTAAGAGTATCTAGTTGTTCACTAAGACTCCCTAAAATCTTTGTTTTAAAATTATCAAGCAAATTTCCTATTTCATATATGCTTATGTCCCAGCTGCAGATTTGTTAATTCTGGTCATGACAGGTTCTCTTGAATTTTTCCCAGTTCTAGCCTTTCCCCTTGAAATATCTGTACACAGTTCACATATGTCTCTAAATGAAAGCTGATAAACATATCTTTGCCCATGAAATTGAGGATATCAATCCAATCATCTCTAGTATATTTTAGCAAAAGAGCTTTCAAAGTTTCATCATCTAGATTATGCATCTTATCCCTTTTAACATTGGAGGCAAATATTTCAACTAAGTCTTCAAGATTTTCCTCCTCTTTTTGCATCATTTTAAAGACTTCATATTTAAGGTTATGGGGCATACAATAATCCTTATATTTGTCTCAGAACACATTTTTCATTGCTTCCTATGTTTTGACAGTATGTATTCCTAATCCCATAAACCATTTTAGTGCTCTATATTTAAGAGTGGCTGGAAACAATTTTAATTTTTGAGAATCAAGTAAGTAATCATAAATCTACACAATACTTCAAACTCGAAAATAAATGTTTCATGATCCTGATGTCTTAGTCCATGGAAATAAGGGAGTATGGAGGGTGGGATATACTTCATTATGGTTGTGGTATCAACATCTACGATGAGAAATCCAAAAGGTTTTGGATCCCCTCTGCCACCTCTTCCACCTCTTCCTCCACCTCCTCCTCTATTTCCTCCTCTGCCTCTCCCACCTCCAATCCTAAGTTCATCATTCACATATGTGCTTCTCCTTCTCCATCCCCTGCCATTGTAAATTCTTTAGAGCGAATATAGGGTTCTATGATTGGATTATATAGCTCTTCTTCTCGTTCTTCTACTAATGGAATATTAAAGTAAGATAATTCTTCTTATTCACTAGGAACTTCTAGTTAATATCCTAGAAGTTGTTCTACAGTTAAAGAAAGAAAGATTACTCATTTTGTTGGGGATGTAGGTTCTTCAACTACAACTTCAGTAGAGGAATTTGGTGAATCTTTAGGTTGGATTTCGGATATATGCACCTTAGGAAGTCTATGTTTACCTGCAAATGATGGAATGTGAGTATCAGTGGATGGCGTGGAACTATGAGGCCTAGGTGGAGTGAGTGGTGATGTTGGAATCGAACTTCGACCTCTACTTACAAATATACCCTTAGAATCTCTTTCTCTATGCATAAATATTTTTTATCATTTTTCAATTTTATTGAAAAAAAAGGCTCCTAAATAATGTACAAGAATAAATCCTATATACACTTCCCCGGAAACAACAACAAAATGTTTGGTAAATTAATTGTATTTAATTTAATTCATTAAATGTCAACCATGATTCGTGTACTTGTGAAATGTATGTGCATTATATATGTTAGGATTTCTTCTGTAAATCAAGTAAATTATAAAAATGAAACTAATTGTGAATGTGGATGATTGTTTTTCATACAAGTTGGAAACTAATGACACACACGTTCTTTCAATCGAGATTCCTAACTAATTAAGTTGAGTTTTTTAAATAAAAGATCTATCTAAATTGCAGAAATCTAAAATTTCAAATATAAAAAAAGAAATGCTTGAAAATTGAATCATGAAAGAAAATAACTTAATTCTACTGCTGGGGAATTGAACTCATTCTGCACTAGTTGCTGAAATAAATATTTAAGCTAAATTGAAAATAATATAAAACTAATTTAAATGTTGTGAGAAAATTGATAATGAAATCTAATCTATATAAAATATAAAATTGCTTCAAAAGAGAATGACAATGAAATCTAATGTGAAAAAAATGAAATCACAACTCAAGAATGATTACTAATGTGTGAAATAACTCCTAAAATGTACTTCTATTTAGCATATGAGAACTTGAAAAAAACTAACATAAATTTAAATTGAATGATACGACAACTAACAGAGACTGAAATTGAATGATAAGACAACTAAGTACAGGCAACAAAATGTTTTGAATCAGTAAACTCTTTTTTGTATTTTCTATTTATGAGTACTTTGTAACGTAAATAAAACAATTATAAATGCAACTTGGGAGAAGAATAAATTCTAAGAAACATTAATGTAAACAACTCAAAACTTAAAACAAAATCTCACAGCTCGCAGGGGGCCCTCCTGGAGTGAAGGATTGATTAATGATCAATGATTCTTCACGCATGAATTAGAAAGTAACATGGACTTGTATTATAAAAAGGGAGTATCAATTTCTTCCACAAAAAAGATTATGAACTTAATAATAATAACTACCACTAATGTGTTCTTTGTCTCGCTCACAATCATTTATACAAATTATAAAAACTACTTGAAAGAGTTTTAAGTCGATATGTTGCAATCGATTTGACACCTACGAGACCAACAAAACTAAGAGTCCAATCTCTTTATGACTTGCTATTGAAAAAGCAAGTCATAGGAGATTTCATATCGATTTATATTCTTGACGGCCAAGTTGATCCTTGAGTCTCGCTTGCTTGATTCTCCGCTTCCTGTGTTGAATTGCAACGCATAGTTTTCAAGTTTGAATTGGCCTTTGACTTCAAAATATCCTATATTTTGTAGCTTTCCAAGCCATGCCAATAGGTGGTTATCCATCTGGAATCCAAGTGTCATCTTTTGACAGTATGCTTTCTTCCTCTGGAGTGCTGCAACCTGTCTAACAATGGATTCTGCTGCAGAAACTGATATCAGTCGCAGAATGTGCAAAATTCAGTCATTACAAGAATATATTTGTCATAATTTCACTAAAAAGAGAGAATTTAAATATGGATGATTAATACCCTGAAGAAGTTGATCTTGACCTTAATATGTTGAGGTTTTTGTAGAACAGTAAAAAAAGGTGAAATGTGATGGCAAAATGGATAGTAAAAAAGAGACATTTCTAAGCTTCAACAGATACGAATGTAACAAACAAAGTTCTTATTTTAGCAGTATGCTCTGATACCAATTTAACGAACAAAGTTTGTATACTCAGTAGAATACTCAGAAGATCTGGCATATGTAAATATCCATTACATGACAATATAATTATATAGAAAAGTAACGAACAAAGTTTGTATTGTGAAATAATCTTAAGAATACTTAAAAGACAAAGACATCCATTGTAGGACATGTAATTAATATATGTAAGAATATTTTAATACAAGTGAGATGATCTCAAATGAGGGCGAGGGTCTGCTTATATACCTAGGCAGATACCTCTTCACCAACGGTCGCGTCTTTAAGGACATACCTCTTCATTAACTAATTACTAGTTAATTAATCGTTATTTATTATTATTATTGTTTACATTATATATATATATATATATATATATATATATATATATATATATATATATATATATATATATATATATATATATATATGACATTGTTTTCCTCTTCAAAAAGATTTGTCCTCAAAGCTTATTGTAGACAAGGTGTATCATTTATTTCTTTGTCTTTTAATATTTTCCTATCTTTTAGAGTTATTTGATTTGTCATATTCGTTGATACATGATGACATGATCCTTTAAGTGATAAACAAAATTGTTGCACTGAGAAAGGATCTAACCATCCTAAATCAATCTCTTGTGGAATCTTGCGGTGACTGGAAACTTGTGATGAATTTCTATTACATTAGTGGATTGTACAAACTCCAATATTCCTTGGAACACAAGTTTGTTGTTTATGTTTTGAGTGATACTGGTACATAGATTGATTGAGAAGTCTGCTCTTGTGATTCAAATTTCAATAAGGAGTTCTTCTCGTTTGACTTTCCCTTATCATGCGTGTGTTAATTTCTTGATTTGCTTCAGGTACTATTGTTGTTGAGCTGGTTACTAAATCATCACTTTGAATTTCCATTGTTTGAATTGCAACATCTAAATATTTTTTCCTTCAATTGGTTTGTCATTTTCTTGAGTTGCAATATTGACTAAATCGATATTTGTTCCTTTATCTTCAACTTGGACTATTACGACTAGAGACTTCAATAATTATTCTTGGGTAAATTGTTCTAACTTGTCATTTAATGACTTCTTGTCACTTTTAAGCTTATTTATATGCGTAAGAAGGTTTTGGTTATGATTCCTTAAACATAAAATCTCTTCGCTTTTTGGATTTTTGACTTCATTCTTAGTATCCTCCTCATCTTTTAAACTTTTGATTTGTTCTAATAACCTTTGATTTAGGTATTTTAAGCACAAATTTCCTTCTTCCTTCTTTGATAGACTCTCATTCAATTTCTTCTCCATTTTTTCATTTTCTTGCTTTATTTTCTACTTCTTAACCATGGACTTCTTGATTTGTTCAAGCAATTTTTTTATTTATGGTCCCTTAGGCGTAAAATTTCCTTGTCCTTTTCTTTTGATTTATTGTAAAACATGTCTTCGAGATCTTTATACCTCTTTTCTGATGCATTGTTTTTTTGTTCAAACCTGCCAATTCTTCCTCTAATCTTTTCATTTGTGTCATTGAATTACCTTGATGTTCGTCGGTGCTAAATAATCATCTACATGTTGGACAACATAATTTGCAATTACTTTGAATGTATATATCTCCAATTTCCGTGACCCAAAATGGACATTTAGTCCAAAATGTTGACTTATTCATGGAGCTCATCTTTCATTTAAAGTTCCCTTAATAACTTTTATTGAAACTTTTGAATTAAATTAGGGTTTTTTATATTAAATACCCTCTATTTTTATTTTACTCATTTTTTTAACTTTTTAAATACTCCTTTTATAAACTTTATTTAAAATATATATTCCCTTAGATTAAGTCCTGTTGAAGTTTTAGTGACCCAAACTTTTTATTTATTTATTTATAAAATACTCTTGTATTTCTAATCAACCTTAATAATATACTATGTGATCCATTTTATTATCTGACGATTATGATTGGTTAATAGTGATTCAATAACCCACCTATTTTAATTACTTTATGTTTTGGTAAAGAATCACACCTTGCACGTACGAGTCACCACCTTTGACTTAACAAAGCGGCTGCACAAATTGGTATGGAATCAATTCTGACTTAACAATTGTACGAATTGATATGGAAGCGAACCAGTAAGAATGAGTTGTGGCTTTGACTTCACAACGAGACCGTGGAATTGTACGAAATGGATATGCAACGTGCAGGTAAGAAATGACATTGATAGGAAATTGTATAAACACCCATAAAACTACACATATGTATGGAGAAATGGGATGGATTTCATAAGTCATAAAACTAATGCTTTAATTAATTTGTTATTGTGTAATCTGCATAGGTTTACCACAGGAGGCAACGAGCATTGATGGCATGTGTTGGTAATGGTTGTGTGCAACAAAAAGAGCAAATGCAAAATAGACGGAATGGTTGTCGAGAGGCGGTGGGGTAGATTTGCAGCAAAGGACGAAAATGATCCAACGACAGCAGTGGTGGAGGAAAAAATGGACAGTGGGGGTGGATTTAGCTAGCTTCGACTAATCGAGGTAGTGGATGACAACTTGTGATTGTAATTTTTTTTTTATGGGATTTGGCAGTCGATGAACAGGGATCAACGTGACGAAAATGGCTGGAGCAGTTGTTGGGACGACGGGGCAAAAAGGTGGCATGTATATGGGTGGTGAGAAGACGACAAGCATTGGATGGTTGTTGTAGGTCGTGGGCGATGGCGACGAATGGTGGATAGTCGACTGTTGTGAACGGTAGTATGTCGACGTCGTGCTGGGAATTGGTCGAGCAACGACTGTAACAAACCCAACGACAACTACAAAAGGTGCATGTATGTTTTTTTTTTAACTCTTTTTTTAATAATAATTTTTTATTTCTTTTATATAATTATATATATATATTTGTTTTTTTTTTCTATAGTTATATTTATTTTTGTTATATATATATATATATATATATATATATATATATATATATTATTTTCTTATTTTATTTAATTTTTTACCCTTTTTTTAATTATATATTTTTTATTCTTATATTTTTTTAGCTCTTTTTTTTTTCTTTTTTTCTTTTTTAATATATATGTATATAAATTTATTTATTTTTAATGGCCAAAGGCCTAATGGTAGAATCGAGAACCTCCAACATTATGTAGTGAAACACTTTGATTACGACAACAACAAGGTTGACGAAAACTTAATGGCCAAAGGCCGGATCAGACTGACTTTGTGCAGTGGTTGAGTGGCTAGAGGATTGAACAGCTCTGATACCAATGTAATGAACAAAGTTCATATACTCAGAGGAATGATCTGATACCAATATAACGAACAAAGTTCATATACTTCAGCGGTATGCTCTGATACTAATGTAACAAACAAGGTTCATATACTCTCAGAGGAATGTTCTCATACCAATGTGATGAACATAGTTCGTATACCACAATAATCTTCAAAATACTTCAAAGACAAAGAAATTCATTGTAGGACAAGTAATATATATATATATATTTGAATACAAGTGAGATGATTACAAATGAGGGCGAGGGCCTGCTTATATACCTAGGCAGATACCTCTTCACCAATGGTTATGTCTTTAGGGACATACCTCTACATTAACTAATTACTAGTTAATTAATCATTATTTATTATTGATGTTGTTTACATTATATATATATATATATATATAATTCATAACATCCTTATCACATTTACAATTTTTGGATGACATTATAATTTTCATAAAAGACACTATTGTTAGCATAAATTCTTTGAAAATAGTTCTCAACTCTTTTGCCCTTATAATAAGAATGTTAATTCACATGGAGAAGTCCACATTTTCTTTCAATAATATTTTGAATGCGGTCACAGATTCTCTTTTGCAAACCTTTCCTTTCCATATTAATGAATCTTGGAATGCTGTGAGGTATATGGGTTTTTATATCAAGCCTAATGCTTACAAGAAAAGCGATTGGATGTGTTTAATTAAAAAAGTGGAAGTAAGAATAAATGTTTGGAAAAATCGTTTTCTATTGAGAGGTAGTCGTATGGTACTTGTTAAGTCTATTTTGGAAGGAATTCATGTCTACTAGACATTGATCATCGTTGTTATGAAAGGAATACTAAAAAAAATCAAAAAATTGAAAAACAATACCTTTGGTTTGGTAGTAAATCATCGAAGGCGATTCATTTGGTTAATTTGAAATCCATTACTAACCCTAAGTCCTTCATGATTAGGGAATGAAAATTTTATCCTTTTTTAGTCAAGCTCTTGTTGCTAAAATCCTATGGAGGCTCCTAAATAAAAGGTCTCTTTTTGGAAAGACATTGAAGGATAAATATTTTGGAGTTAAATTTGGAATATAATGGATTGGGAGCCCTAAGAAATTAGTTGCAAATTCTTATATTATTTGTAAGGCCTTTGTAAATGCATTTCCAATCATAGGAGAATGGATCGCCTAGAATATCATTGATGGTAGAAGCATCTGATTGGGGTTGGACCCCTAGGTTGGCTCTGGGGAGAAATATAAAATTTTAGAAAATACCATCTCTTCTTTGCAAGTGGCAGGGGTATTCCCTATAGCAGATGAGAGATCTCAAAATGAACAAAAATGGGGGACGAGGGCATGGAAATTCACACAGGAGCTTGGGTAGGCTGGGACTAAGGAAAAATATTGGACTAACTATGTGTGCATCTTAGTCTGGAGAATGATCAGGATATCAAATGAAGATGAGGACCATTTCATATGGTCTAGGAATCCTTATTAAGGCTCATTCACAAAAAATCTTGGATATAAAACTATCATGGAGGTATAGTGGACCGATGAGTCGGTATGTTGGTGGAAATTACTTTGACATCGCAAAGGTCCACTCAAAGGAAAACTAGTGTTGTGATTAGCCTTATCCAACAAGTTGCTCTCCTAAAATAACCGCGTCGAGAAAGGGTGGATAGAACAATGCCCTCTCCACAAAAATGATCAGGAATTAATCTATCATTTGTTCATTTCTTTCTCTTACACCTAACAAATCTAAATTTTTGCTAAGAATACATTTAATCCCTCGGCTACTTCTTGGGTTAAAGAGTCTCTGATCGAATGTGTTTCAGATTGGGTTAATGATTCAGCGGTTTCATTCTTTCTATTTTTCCTTAATTCTTTTATCCGCAATGTCTGGTGGGCCAGGAATATGGCTTTATTCGAAGAAACAATCATTCCAGCAAAGGTTGTGGTGGGTATCATTGTTTCTACCTAAAAATGTTTTAGAGCCGAGGTAAAATGCAGAATCATAGAGCCCCCATTATGCCTCCCTTGCACAAGTCTATCCACTGGGGCTTCTTCAATGGAGTGAGTTAAGGAACACCCCCCTGCCCCCCCATATGTGAAGTTGGAGTTGTATTATTTCTAAATGATCATCATTATTTTTATATTAAGTATGCTCCTAGACGTGGGACCAATATGAGAATAGAATTTTTAGCACTTCGGGCACTTGTTTAGGTGGTAGATCAAAAAGAAGTGAAACATATGTAGATAATGGGGGATTCAAAACTTGTCATAGACTAAGGATGTGGTCGGGTTGGGATAGAGACCCCTCACCTAGAACACATTCTACAAGGAATAAAACAGGCTATGAACAAGTTGAAGTGGTTCTCTTGAAATCATATATACAAAGAACTGAACTCTCTCCCAGATAGTCGGACCAAGGAATATTGGTAAGGCATCCCAAGGGTCTTTGAATACTAGAAATTCATGAACAATCAATTTGTGGGGGTTGTTTCCCTTCACCTCTAACCTTGTTCCCTTTTGAGGAAGATTTTTGTAATTTATGCAAACTGTTTCAGCGGTTGTTGCTATCAAGAAGAATTTTTAGATGTTATTTTTTTATATTATTTGGTCTTTTTAGGAAGAAAACTATGTTAAGAACTGGGAAGGATTAGGCCTTAGGATTCCCTTGCAATGTATATTTTCCATCAAGAAAATACAATGATTTTATTTTTAAATTTTTAAATTTTCTATCAGAGGAAAGAAAAAAGAAAAAAGAGAATATAAAGTGAAATAAAAGGCCACCATGATCTATTTGGAGTGAGATTAGTTCTACCAAGAACAAGATAGAAAACTACTCCATAATATCATAAACTAAATCAAAACATATTGCTTCTAAAACTAGAGAAAATAACAATATATGCGAAAGGAAATATCAATAAGTTATTCTATTCCATCGTAGGTTGGACATATGCTCGAAGAGTCCTCCCTTTGCAATGTAGAAGGCACTTTTGTTTATACAAAAACTTGCTTTGAAATTAAGATAGATCTACCTATCTCTCGTGTAGTTACAACCATTCGCTAATAATTAACAAATATATATTCTAGATATCTTCTCATGAATATTTCCTAGATATTTCATAACGAATCTTCCATGATTCATCTCCTTTCAAGATACTTGAGTGATCCTTCCAAATATTCATCAAAATTTCAAATTATGAAGAGATAATTTGAATTTGAACCTTTATGGTAAAGTTTTACATTGTTGGAATCTTCAAATGTGCCTATAACCATCACCAAATTCACCCAACTTTCAAATATAAGTGAAAACGTGTTATTTTTCTAATATTTAATCATAAACTCACTCAAAATACTAAAAAAAATTCATTGGAGAATATTGAGCCTATTCCCATATACAAGCATACAAATTGATTGAAACAAGGTTATGGAAGAGAAGAAAAGGATAAAAGTCAAGGAAATGGTTATGAAAAGACATTAAAAGGGATGTGAAAGGATGATAATTTTCATGACTCAACATAGGGTTTAATATTATATAACTTAGAAATTATTTCCAAGGGGGGGTTTCCATGAATGTTATCAAACCTTGTATTGATTAACTTACCATTTCCAAGGATCTACATTAGCTTGGCTTGTATAAAAGGCATAACAACCTTGCACGTTTTCCAGCACAAGGAGATTTCCCTTTCTTCCAATGGAATATTAAGGCAAATTATAAAAAATACATATTTATGAGTATTGTTTTCCACCATTGTGGTGCTCCAATGACAAGTCTCCACTATACCTTATTGCATATTTCCAAATTCATGATTGTTGGATCTTTTATTATAAATTCTCATCACTCTTTGGATGTTATGGCTCTTTTCTAATAGATCAAATGATGTTTTTTGGAATTAACCTTACCTCCTTGCTAGAGAAATATCTTGATACCCCTAACAACCTTCTGCATGATATTTAATGGGGCTATAATTGCTAAACACTAATATATTGGCAAACATGTTTATTAAAATAATTCTCCTAGTTAGGCTCAACCAATGTGATCCTCATTGTTAAAAATGTATGTCTAGCTTTCTTAGTATTCCTTGCCATATTTAGGAGGTCGAGTTACTTAAAGATATTGACATACCTATATAGATAAAAGAGGTCCAAGCTACTATACCTCGAAATACCAACATTGTTGAAATGATTTAAAGTTGGGTTGTTGATAGATTCCAACCATATATTTGACTTTTCCTATTGTTGACTTTCCTATTGAAAGCATTGAGAAAACTATCTGGAACTACTTTAAAAAAAATTCTATAACGGGAGAATATCCCTTAGCAACAAAGTGCCATCTACGAATAATGAGTGGTTAATCCCTTTAACCATACATGTAATTATTCCTTGGATCCATCTTGTTACTATTTCATGCTATAATTTCCAATTGAACACTTTAGCCATCATAATATATAGAAGAGGGGTAAGTGGAAAACCTTGGTGGAGGTCTCTTTTTCTTATGAAAAAGGAGGTAGGTATACCGTTCACTAATGGAGTTATCTAAGGTGAACCTACACATGCATGAATCAATGAGACAAATGATTCATCAAATCCAAACCTTCATAGGACCTGCAAGAGAGAAATATTATAACTTCTTGAAGGCATTTTCCATATCCATCTTAATTATCATTTCCTTCTCCTTAATAACCTTGTTGGAGTGGGTTGCCTCTCGAGCTATTACTAGATTATCCAAAATTTTCCTTCCTTGCATGAAACCTCCTTGCTTTTCAAAGATAATGTTGGGAAGATTATTTTTCATCCTAGTATCTATGACTTTGGTTAGGATCTTGTATGATGAGTTTCACAGGGAAATGCATTGAAACCTTGAAAATGAAGATAGATTTGTCACTTTTTGTATGAGAGCCAAAGTGGAAGAGTTAGTGCCACCTCCCCTTTCTTCTTTCTTAGAGAATAGTTAAACATTTTCTTTAAATCAAACTTTACATTGGACTATCATGCTCTAAAAAATGTCTAGCCCTAGTGCTTTGTATAGTTCAAGTTTTCAAACTACTTGAAAAACCTTTTCTTCTTCAATTTCCATGGTCAAAACAATGTTATCCTCCTTATAGACTAATATTGGAATGCATTATAAGAGCTCTCTCACTTGTCGAGGATTTTTGCATCTTAATTTGTATAAACATCTTCAAGACAAGCTTAGGCTACCTCATTTATTGCTATAAAATCATTTAGGTGCATTCTATCCTCAAAATTGTTTTCTTTAACTCTGTTTTATTATCTCCTAGGTTTGGTTTTCTTATGAAAAAATGAAGTGTTTTTGTTCATTGCTTGTAGCCATAAGCTGATTTGAGTCTCCACTCATATTCTTCCTTTCTAAATGATACATGAAAAATCTTATCTATAGCCCCATCCTTTATTAACATTTGTTCAATGACTTATAATGTTTCCATATGTTTTTGTAGGTATTCTCATCAGTTTGTTGTTGTTCTCCATTTTAGTTCGATGGGATACATGACAATTTAACCTATTGATTTGGTGCTTCCTTGACTACTTTGAGCTTTGATTCCTAAATAAAGGAAAGGGAGCCTGTAATCGATTGAATCCATGTTGTTACTATTAAATTCATAACTTTCAGATTTTTGGACTTAAAGAAGGTTGAATCTAAAAGGGATAGG
This sequence comes from Pinus albicaulis, assembly GCA_034641835.2. NCBI lineage: Eukaryota > Viridiplantae > Streptophyta > Pinopsida > Pinales > Pinaceae > Pinus > Pinus albicaulis. The sequence continues at coordinate 485,528,859 of CM076576.1, forward strand.
ACCTAGATTATAAGTAGCACCAAAGGACAATACCATGTGCTTATGGTCTTATACACTTGAATGTACTAACTTTGAGGATATAACTCGATCCCTCAAAATGAAATCACTATGAATTAATAATTCGTCCAAGCATGTAACTATGTACCCTAGCCTTATGATTCTATTATTCTAGGTGTATTTTCCCTCTGCTAGCTTAACATCAACTAAATCCCATTGTGAAATTGGGTCTTCCATCTTCTCTTACAGAAGGTCCTTGACTATATTTCCTTCTCTTTTTTCTCTATTAGAGAGGAGTATCTTAAAATTCCTTGCTATTGCACTATATTTGACTAGATCATTTTCTTTGTGTGATTAAAGGGTTTCCCAACATTCAATATTTTCCAACTATTGAACAAGCATGTAAATATAGAGACTGAAAAACATACCTAATGGTAGATGTTGCAACCTCGTCATAATCTAGTGTTGAGAGCAATGAGATAATTCTAAGATGGCATGTTAAGGATCCCACATGGTGGAAATTTCTCTCGATGCCCCTCTTGCATTGATTGCTATACCCTCACTAATTCTCCATTGTTTTTTACTAATGTCCAAAATTTCCCACTCTTCTAATTCTATCTCCTAGATAATGACTACTACAGGTTTTTCAATCCTTACGAAAATCTCTAAGGGCTTTTATATTATTTTTACTTCTTAGTCCTTTATAGTCACAATAGACCAATATCATTATTTATTAAGTGGTGTTTTTGGGTCGCTTTCTTGAATTTTCGAAGGTGCTTGAAATCCATGTCCTTTGCTACCTTGAGATATTCCTTCTACACTCATGGTATATTTAATGGTCGCCTTGATTCCCATCACTCTCTTTGTTTGCTTATTCCTCTTTCTTTTTTTCCTTTGTCATTTTTCTTCCTATTATTTTTGTTTGTCTTTCTTTTTCTTTCTCTTCCTTCTCTTTTGTTAATAATAAAATAATTTATTAGCCCATGAGGTGTAGAATAAATAGTGATGGGGTGTACTATTAAGGCACTCTGTGATGTGAAGGTCACTAGTTTGAAACTCCATGAGCAAAAATCCAACCATGTTAAAGGTTGGTATGGCCTAGGTTAGGTATGGTCCCGACATGATTTTGATGGCTTAGATGCCCCTGGGTCGCAGTTTCTCAAGCCAAAGGTTAAGTTTGCAGTCATCTCAGGCCTCACACAACTTAGCAAACAAAATAAAAATAATAAAATAATATATTATTAAAAAATCATATAAAAAATGTTTATTAATAACTAGCACAACCATATAAATTAAATTGTTGATCAACACTGATAACCATCAAAATACATATGTGCCATTTGTAAAGGTGAGAATTTGTAACCCCAGGATAAGAGTGGAGGTCAAAATAGGAAAAATGGTTTGGAAAACCTTGATTTCATTCAGATGGCACACTCTATCTATTCTCAGACCTAACATTCTTGCCTCCTAAAGGTGGATTTATGCAAAGCGTATGACTGCATAGATTGAGAGTTCCTCATAATGATTTTAATTGAAATTGGCATGAATGCTGTCAATTATAGATGGATCATGGCCTATGTCAAGACAATTAACTTTTCTATCATCATCAATGGCCTACCGTCTAAATTCTTCTCGACATATAGAGGATTGAGGCAGGGGTGTGCGTTGTCGCCTCTCTTGTTCCTATTTATGATCAACACACTTAGCAAGAAAGTGAATTTTATTAAGGAGAGAGGTATTATCAAGGGGGTAAAAGTCTCTAGTCAGCAATGGGTGACGCACATTATGTTCACAAATGATTTATTATTTGGAGGTCAGGCTAGTATGGAAGAATGAACAACCATCCACAGCACCATTAAGGAGTTTGGGTCTGCCTCCGAGTTGCTTATGAATGCATCTAAATCCCTTTTAATTCATAAGGGAGAGGGGGATATCAGCATTCAGGAAATAAACGTCCGATTAGGGGTGTCCAACGAGACCTTAGATGAGGGGTTTACTTATTTGGGGTTCATGGTAAAACCCACAGGTTATAAAAATATGGGTTGGAATTTGATAGTTGATAAATTCAAAAAGAAATTAGACTATTGGACACATAAGTGGATGACTATGGGCGATAGACTCATCATGCTCAAGTTTGTCCTACAAAACCTCCCCGTATTTTGGATGCATTTATTCATGCTACCAAAGGAAACCCTACATCGTATCCAAACAATCATGAGCATGTTTTTATGGTCTGGTGCAAGATTGGGCTCTACCGCTGAGCATAAATACATCTGGTTTGGTGGTCCATCATTGCTAGACCTTTTGAGTTGGGTGGATGGATTATTATTGATTTGTGCAACTACAACAAAGCTTTACTCATTAAAAATATGTGGCGTGATGTTGAGGGCGATGGTCTTTGGTCTTGCATCATTCAATCCAAATATCTTCATGGGTTGTCCTTCACCAATTGGATTACTAATAGCTCCAAAATGAAAACCCAGAGCTCCTTCACTTGGGAATGTATGCATTAGGTTCTGCAACTACTTATGGTTTTTGTGAGATAGGATGTTGGGGATGGCTAGAGTACAGGTAGGATTGGATGCCATTGTTGGAATGAATGCATGTCACAGTTTATCTATGCAGATTTTACACCATTTACACAATAATCAAATTTCACTACTGAATCAGGTTTCACATCCGGAAGTACAAAATTTAGGTAGTATGTTCTGGAGGTCGGCGAAGGAGCTGGGGATGCCTACTGTCCTACATAAGTAATGGGAGATATATTACAACACCTTGAGGCATGCAGGGATTACCTTTCCGAATGGAGAAGATAAGATGTGTTGGGTCGGAAAATTATAGAAAGGAAGGCCGGTGGTCAAGGATATATATCTACAACTACCCTTTTTTGATAGGGGGACAACGCTAGCAACAAAGTTCCAAAGCATTTGGAAGTGGCATGCTCCAATCAAGCTTAAATGTTTTGGATGGCTTGCCTACCATAATTGGATTTTGACTTGGCATAACTTGCAAAAAAAAGGTTTACAAAGACCAAGTATATGTGTTCTGTGCAAGAGGGGAAGTGATGAGATTAATCACATGTTTGTGAACTACCCATACACTACAACCATGTGGGCGAGTGTCATGGGCTATTATAATATCTCATATAAAGGCTCCTATTCTAAGCTCACTTTACTGTTACAAGCATGGGCAAAGGACAGGAAATGCATGGCTTTATTGCTTTTTGTGGTATGGATAATCTGGAGAAGACACAACTCCATCATTTTTTAACATAAAAAAATTGTTGCACATATGGACATCAAAAAAACGATTGCATATTTCAAAGAAGTCAGAGTTAATTAGACTAGAAAAAGATGCAGAGTCTTTAGACCCAACGAAATCTGGCAAATGTTCCCTGTGGGATTCTTTGATGGAGTCAGTGCGAAAAGGTCTTGTGGGTGTGGTGTTGTCATTTATTTGAAAAAGGAGGTTTGTTATCATTTTTGGTGGGAGGGGGGTAGAGGAACAAACAATAGAGTGGAAATTATCGCCTTATGGGGGTGTTGAGCGTTGCCTGATGGCTGGTATAGATCAGATAAAAATCTATGGGGATGCAAAAGGCATCATTGAATGGGTGAAGGGATATATTGATTTCATCCCACCTATTCTAAGCAACTGGATGGCACGCATCAAAGCATTGATTAGGACTTTCACAAATGTCAGCTTCGAACATTTATATAGGGAACATAATGGAACAACCGATCTACTCTCAAAAGGAGGTATAGGTAACGAAATTGGTAAGATATTTTTCAATGCACATGTTCATGGATCAGTCGTAAATGCAGGTACCTTCAGTTACTCTTAAAACAAAGCAGTAGAATGAAGCAATCAAAGCAGGAAGTTGAGGTTCTGATAGAGTTTTTATTATGTGATGTAAATTATGTTTCTTAAGAAGAAAAGCCTCATTTTGAACACATTCTGTTTAATGTAATTCTTTGTAGCAAGTTTATGATGACAAGCAGTGAACTAGTATGGTTTATTTTATTTATTTATTTATTTATTTTTTAGTGTCTCTGGATTGATAACAGAGGAAAAAATTGAATGCATAAGGCTGATAAGTTACAAGACTATTGTACTACCTTTTATTTTAATATAAGAAGTAGCGGTTTTTTTTTTTTTTTTTCGCCTGAATAAAAAGAAGTTTACGACGAAGAATATTCTTAGCTTATTAAATGTTGACCATCCAAAATATTTTTATTTTTTAAAGAATGGAAATTTTGGAAGGTCTATTCCAAATAGACCATGCCTATCGACATAATAATTGTTATGTAATAATATATATAATTTTTTTTGAAGTTAGGTACTTTGCATTATGTCAAATGAGGATTACATAGACCAATTTTTTTTGCTACTAGTCTGCCTGAAGGGAAACCAGACCTGTAACATAAGTTCAAAGTCTTGAGGTTGCTAAAACCTTGTCTAACAAGAGCATCTTGTAAATAAAAATTTACAAAAACAAGTTGGTTGTGCCAGACCTTGACATACATCGACATGAGAAGACAAAAAAGATTATTAGTGTTGTAAGCAAAAGACCAATTAGTCATAACAACTATTGGGAAAATTTTCCAGGCATCTGCGCTGGTTGGTCACTACCCTCATTCGAGGAGAATGAGATATTGGTTGATCTTCTAGTTAGAATGGTTAACTTGTGGTTGATGAATTTTTTTCCTCCAACTCTGAGAATTTAGTAGAATTCTCATGTTGAGTCATCCTTTACTTCCCTATGCGCCCTGAAATATTCAAATGACATTTGACCTTATGTCGGCTTCATGGCATGGTCAATGAAGTGACAGGAGCGCATGTAACACAACAAGTATAGTGGGAGTTGTATTCCCTTTCTTGTGAGCTGGCACCATATCAAGGCAGAGAGCGGCTAGAGGAATACTAGCTCCTGGGCACCCTTCTTGGGGAATAAGGTCCTTCGTATCCAGATATTAACAATGAGTTTGAATGGATTCTGGAATGTCCTTACTCCAATCTAAGTCAAGGGGATGAGCTATTATGCTAAGACCAAAATTGGCTAGCTTGTTAGCTAGTTTGTTACCTTCTCTGTGGACATGTGAGAGGAGGGGAGCTGTGATTTTTGCTAGGATTTTTGCAATATTACCTATTCAAGCTTCCAACCTCCAACTCTCAAAGAATTTCGAAGTATTTGGTCCACATTGGATTTTGTGGACGATATTGATACTGGTCTTGGAATCTCCTTCAATAATGAGCTTGTGAATTTTTTTTTATATAGAAATTAAGAGACCCTGCTCTAGTGTCCAAATTTCAACTTACTGTTAAGGCATATGACACCTGCATAAACATGTAAAATCTTCCCATTAGCATTACGAAAGACTCCACCATAACTAGCTTGGCTTGGATTTCCTTTCGAGGCCCCATCAAAGTTAAGTTTGATGAAGACCTCTGAAGGGGGGGACCAGAAGGAAGGGATGGAAGGGAATAAATTGGGGATAGAGGGAGTCTACCATAAGGAATATGGGGAGAGATCCATTTTGGTTGGAATGAATTTTTTTAGATTGATTGCATTCCCAATATTTGGAGGACCAAGGAAGAGAAGACATTGTTTCCCATATTTTATTTATGATAGCTTGCCAAATAAAGTTTCTGGAGGCCCCAATATTCTTAAATCTTCGTCTATTACACTCCTTCCAAATCTCCCATAGGATGAATCTTGGGATGAGTTGCCATGCTCTGTTGACAAAGGGATTAGTAAAAGGGGAGTCGCGTCATGATTGTAGAGTGGAGAGGACATTATTTTATATTTTTTTGATCTATAGAAAGAACATAACAAGGTGGTCCTAGATAGAGGTAGATAAGTTGAAACTACTGAAGTTGATTGACATATTTTGAATTGGAGAAATAGAGAAGACATATTGAGGGGCCCTAAATACCATGAATTTGGAGCTTGTCCCATGTCAAAGTTTTTTTCCATAATAGAAGCCACAAAAAAAGAGTGATTTTGGGCTAGTGTTTGAGATTCCATATTTGATGCCATTTGCCTTGATCATCCTCATTGTTGTTTCTTGTGAGAAGACTACAGGCTTCAAAGAGGTTAAAATTGCGTGAAGGATGATAACCCCAATGAAGAATGTCATTGACCTCTTGAACCGCAATTCTTTTGTTTGCTAATTCTTTCTTGATAATTGTGCTTTCATTTTGGGAGGGAGGCTCAATCCATTCCTTGCACGACTTCTAATTGTACCATTTAGAATTTCAGGGGGATGAGTCCCAACACTGTGCAACTAAGATTTGGCCCTTGGAGATGAGGGAGTCCTTGATTGGGTGGAGTTGTTTATTCTAAGCTAATTTTGGTCATTGATGCCACGAGTCATCCTGAAACAATGCACTGTTCCCATTTCTAATTTCCCAAGCAACATTCTAGATATGAGAACACCCTTGATGTTTCCTGTCATTCTGATGAGGTTATATTCTTGGGTATTAGGGGCATACTTATGTTTCCATATTTTTCTCCATAAAGCGTCTGTTTTTTTATCCATCTCCACCAAGTCTTATCACTTAAGGCTCTACTAGGTATATAGAAATCATGGATACCAAGGCCTCAATCTTTTTTGGGATGACGGATTTTGTCCCATACAACTAGAGCCCACTTTCGGTCTCTTTTGACACCCACCCTCCCCTAGAGGAAGTTGTGTTGAATATTTCTAATCTTGTTTAGGATGGTTTTTGGGGCTGCCATTGCTAAGAGAAGAGAGGTGGGGAGGGATTGAAGGGCATATTTGAGCAATATTAAGTGACTAGCTAGATTGAGAGATTAGAAATTCCAAAGTGAAAGTTTGGCTTCAAATTTAAGAAGAAGATATTCACACAAATTTTGTCTGAGAGGATTTTTAGTTAAAGTGGCTTCCAAGTATTTGGGTGAAAGAGAGATCCTTTGAAAACCAAGCAAATGAGATATGTGAATTTGGATAGCTAATAGGGTATTAAAAAAGAATATTTGAGATTTTTCCATGTTAATGGAGGTTCCTAAAGCATCATATAAGTCTTGAAGGATTTTTTTAAGGCTAGTGGCTTCTTTGACAGTGGGGATGCCCAAGAGAAGAGCATCGTCCACAAACTATCGGTGTAAAGAAGAGAGATCATGAGAACCAAGAGAAAGACCTTTTAGTTGGCTAAGCTATAAGGTTGAGTTGATAGATATACCCAACCCTTTAACCATGAGGAGAAAGATGCAAGGGGAAATGAGGTCTCCTTGCCTAATACCCCTTGAGGGGATAAAAGTGGGAGAGGGAGACCCATTAACTAGGATGGAGAAGAAATTTTTGGAAGTGAGGGCAAGAACCCCATGAATCCATCTTTCTGCAAACCTAAGACTAATGAGCATGTGAAAAATAAATTTCCAGCTTAATTTGTCAAATGATTTTGACATATCAAGTTTAATGAGCATACCTGGAGACTTATTGGAATTAAGAGAGTGAATGTGTTCATGGGCTAGTATTATGCTATCCATAATTTGTTTGCCTTCTACATAACTAGTTTTCGTAGGAGAGATAAGTGAGGGGAGAATGGGTTTTAGTCATTTTGTGATAAATTTGGAGATGATTTTATAGATAACATTATGTAGGGAAATAGGCCTGAAATTTGAACAAGAATCAACACGTGTTTTTTTAGGAATGAGAGATATAAACATAACATTAAAGGCTGTTAAGATAAAGGAGTAGCGTCGAGAGTCTTCTACTACTTGCCAAACATCATACCCTAGAATTTTCCTGCAAGCTTGGTAGAAATCGGTGGTAAAGTTGTTGGGACTTGGGGACTTGCATCTAGGAATTTCCACAATAGTTACTTCCACTTCTTGCATGGTGATTTCCTTCAAAAGGAGATAATTTTGTTCCCTTATTACAAATTTGCAGTGTGCTTTGTTATTTTCTTGATAGCAGGCCTTTTGTCTGAAACTGTTTCCATGAATGTGGCTTGGAAGCGATTCATGAGTTCTTGGGCTATTGCATCACGACTTTCCATTTTTTGATGATTGGGTGTTTTGATGCTTGATATTCTATTACTTTGCTTGTGGTTCATCATGGATATGCGGGAGAATTTAGTGTTTTTCCCTCTCCTTAAGCCATTGTATTCAAGATATTTATCATTAGAGGATTTCCTCTTGCTTTAATATTTCTTCTAGCTGAAGGTGAGTGACTGCTTCTTGATGTTCGAGTTCCTCAGATTTTCCATTTAATATTATTGCTTATTGGATGGTGGCCATCTCTTGTTCTAATTTTAGTTTTTCTTTGTGGATGTTACCAAAAATTTCGATACTCCAATTCACGTAATAAGACATAATTAAATAGACCACAACTCCTATAAAAATATTTTTTTTGCTCATACTCAACAATCAAAATTAACCAAGTTGCAATCAATTAGCTAAAAGCAATAATACCTCATACCACAAGCTACATAGGGAAAAGATGGCTTCAAACCTTAATTGTGCTTCCATCCAAAGCCTTACCCAATGACTAGAGCTCTTTTGAACAACTCCTCTTTAAATCAAGTTAGTGTTGTCATGTTTTGCATAACAACTTGTTGTGATATAACTCATGCTAAGTAGGAATCCTTCTAACCATTTTTCTTTTTTCCTATACTATCACATAGGTTACGCTGAGCAAGGTAGTTAGTTTCTTGCTCCTTAATGTTTGAGCAATTTTGTTGGAGCCTTTCTAGATGATTGTGGTAATTTGTTTCATAAATCACTATAGAACTATGTACACGAGACCATTCTTAATTACCCCATAATGGACCATAAACAATAAAAACTTTCACTGTCATCAAATCACACACCTACCTTTTAAGTACAAGGCTTACAACCCATGTTAAGTGAAACAATTTAACATCTTACTCAAGAGATTTTTTTTACTATAATGATAATTTCACCTTTTCCATGTACCATCAATACATGCTATTCTTATCAATTTCTTATTCTTATATGCATAAACAATTCACACTCAAAGCTTTCTAACTAACCAAGACAACCTATTTCATCATTTATTACAAAACTATGTATACATGGGTCCATTCCTAATTACTTTGTAATCCCATTGGATTTAGGAAAAAACACGCTTTCCCAAGAAAGCTAACTTTCACTCTTGCACAATATCATGACCTATCATTTCAAATATAAACTTACTATCCCATGCTAAATTGAAACACTTTTAACTTGCAATCCCATGCTAAGTCGAAACACTTTAACCTCACTCTCTTTGCTCCATTTAGCATGCTTAACCTCACACTCGCTTAGTCAATGTGGGCGAGACATGAAGGCTGGCTTTGTTCTGTCGAGCAGATTTAATTTATTTTAGGGTTTATAAATTAGTTCTTGTGGTAAAGAGGAATCGTATGTATGTAAGCAAGACACATACTCATACGCATAGGCTACTTATTCGTATAATATATTCTACGACGTTCAGGATATATCTATATATATTGTGGCATTCCTTCAATCCCTTACCATATATGCTCATGGTATTCATTCAATCCCTTGCCACCATTGGTCAGAGTCCGTCGAGTCCGTATGCTTATGGTATTCATTCAATGCCTTGCCACTATTGATTAGAGTCCGTCGAGTCCGTCGATTTCGGTGCATCGGAGCGAAGGTGCGTTGTGGTTACCGAACTTCCTGTGCTCATGAGGGACTAGGTTTGATTCTTACTGTCTGCTATATAGCAACTCCAGTACCTGTGCCCAATTACAGATTTAACGTTCGCAACAATACCAGGACTTTGAGGCCACCACAGGGCTTCCAGTGCATATAATTGGGAACCTAAAATGTCCAGGGCTTCGTTGTTTTACAGGTTTCGATAGGATTCGATGTTTCTTCTGGGATTTGTAGAAGATTAATCTGTGCTTCTGGTCAGGTAAGATTTTTGTTCGGCTCGAGTGAATTTGATATGAAGTTTTTTTCTTTCCTATTGTTGTGACTAATCAGGGTTAAGAGGGTTTTACGGTTGTGCAGTGTATTTAATTCTGATGTTTAGGGTTTAATCTTGGATTGTTCAGATGCGTGGTTGTATGTAGATTCTTACAGCTGGTTTGCTAGACTGGATTCTAATCACAGTGCTATTCTAAACTGAGTTAGTGCAATGTTGGCCGGGGCGGGAATTGATCCTGTGCTTATTTTCTCAACTGAATTACCATAATAGCTTGATCCCGTCAAAGGTGCCCTGATTTCATATTATATATTTGGAAATGGCAGTTTAGTTTAGTTAAATTGAATTATGTCTTCAGTCTGGCTCTGTTGAGAATTTTTGTCTAATTTTATATAGCCATAGTTACACTACATATTTATTTTAATTTCATACCATTACCTGTAATTTAATTCAAGTGATGGATTTGCAAACTACTCTTTCAAAATGCCATTGTTGGATTATCATTTATAATACCTGATTTTCTGGTATTTTGATGCACATAATATAAGACTTGGGAGGTACATTTCCACTTTCTCACAGCTGAATTCCAGTAAGGGTCTGCTGATCGCCAATATGAATTTTTACCATTTTGGGATGTTATTTGTTGTAGTCACATGAGATTTCTGAACCTAGTGTTTATGTATATACTGCCATAGTTATTTGAGGAGGCATAATGTATTAAGAACATTTTCACCGTGTTTAAAAATCAGAATTTTTGCAGGATTGCCGGTGTTTGCTGTTAAATTTCTTAACAAAAATGCCTAGAGCAATGTCTCGATCTCCTTCTAAGAAAAGGTCCCCAAATGAAAAACACATCAGGAGGCACAGCAGGAGGGACAGAAGTCGTTCTCCTTATCGATATTCTCATATTAGGTACATTTATTGCAGTTATGCTTATATATCTCAAGCACCTTTTCTTGTTTTATTCTATTGGCATATTATTGTCAGGACAGTTCCAGGGAACTCATAAATGGAAAAAAAAAATCAAATTCGTATAGAACAAAATATTCGCAACTATGTTGGAAGTTTGCTGTTGTTTTGGATAGAAGCATAAAACTCTTGGATGCACATTCCCTGTTTATTGATGGCAATATTTTTCTTTCTACATTACATTGAAATGCTGGTGAGCTTTAAGTTAGGCCATTGTTTCAACCAATCCTAACAAGGCCTGGGTCACAAGGTAGATTTCTATGAGTGGAGGATTGTGATTATTGAAAGACTGCTGCACATATTCATCAAAGCTATCTATTATATCATACAGAAATACATAAAGTTAGAGGCAGGCTCTCTAATTATATCACAATCAATTGAAAATGTGCAAGTGGGAACAAAAGGTGGCAGTCAACAACCTAATTGTAAATTTTGATTAAATGAGATTGAGCAGACATAGGGCATGTGAAACCCCTAAAGCGACGATCCAAAATGGATAAAGCTCAAGCACATTGATAGATGAAGTTTATGGTCTGATGATATTACTTACTTTCTATAAGATTCTCTCTCTGATTTGAATTATTTGTTATGTGGCAGGCGCAAAAGTCGTTCACCCTCTGAAAGACGACATAGAAGTCGTTCAACATCTCCAAGACGAAGAGTGCACAAGAAGCATAGAAGTAGGAGTGTTTCAAGGTCTCCAATAAGAAAGTCTCGAAGCCCAAGTCTTGGATTGGCTGAGCGGAAACGGGTTCTTGAGAAGGCCCAACAAGAAGAAGAGAAGAAGAGGTGATATCTTGCCCTTTGAAATAACACCTTAAAATGTGGCTGTCATGGTGATATAATATATGCTTTGTTTATCTAGTTTGAAACAAAGGAATTTTTATGGCCAATGCTAAGTATTTTTGAATTTGGCTACATTAAAGGAATAGATCTAAACTAAATTTTGTTTCTGAGTTGATACATGATAGGCTGAAACTTTAAAGCAATTGAAATCTATAATGGGGTGTTTTGTGCCATTCATTTATAATTCTAATCTAAGTCACTTGACACAGGGACACGTGACATGATGGAATATATATATATATATATATATATAAAGCAATTGAAATCTATAATGGGGTGTTTTGTGCCATTCATTTATAATTCTAATCTAAGTCACTTGACACAGGGACACGGGACATGATGGAATATATATATATATATATATTAAAATTTAGATATTTCTTACACAAATTCATACAAATTCATTGATTCAAAGTTCAAACATAGATCTTCATCTAGATGTAAGTTTTACAAAGATTTAAGAATAAGATACATGATACATTGATACATCATACAATCATACGTATTACAAAGTAATAGACATATTCATCAATGATCCAATAGGAGGAAGACAAGATGCTATAGTTTTCTCATTAAGTCATCAAAATCAAAATGTGTTACATAAGTATTAGCCTCTAGGCTCTAGGTAGTACACTGCCAATGGCAAATAGAAATAGAAAATACAAAACAACTACAAGTCTACAAGCCTCGTGAGTCATCAATCCTCATCATCATAATCAACATCACTGCCCTCATCATGATCATCATGCCTACCACTGCTCTCCTCTACTGCATCCTCCTCCTCTATATCCAATGTCATTTCTGCATCTGCTGGTGACGGTGTGAAGGATGACCCCTCTACTGTATCGCCATCATCAAATGTGACAGGCTCTAGCACTGGCTCATTGAGATCCAAGTTGGCCAATGCCAACTCAACACTGCTGTCCAAACCCATATCATCAGGAAAGACATCGCACATCTTTGTCTTTCCCTTCAACCAATCCTCCCTCTGCCTGTCGATGAGACGAAGGTTGGTGTGCACATACACCATTGTCTCTGCTCTAGACTGTTCAAGCCCACTTTTCTTCACACTATACAAATTCCCATATGTGCTCCAATTCCTCTCGCAACAAGAGGATGAAGTGACCTAAGAGAGGAGCCTCATGGCTAACTGCTGTAGAGGAGGGCTTGTTGCCCCATGAGTTGCCCACCAAGAATAGGGGTTCTTAGCCCCCCTGTCTCGAATCACGTCATAACTTGCAAATTTCCCAGTGCCAGTGGAAAAATCTGCAAAGGCATCCTCCACCTCATCAAGGGATGCCCTATCTTGAAAAATCCTCCTGAATGCATCTTTCCTCCCCTGTGAGATTTCACCACCCATGTGAGGAGGGAATCTGCGGGAAGGTCCATCATTCAGCCACTCATGGCTGTAGTATTTTGAGTTCAAGGAGTGAGACAAACAATGTAAAGGTGTGCAATTCTTGTCCCATCTGCTGACAAGAATATCCTGTATGTCGGTGAAGAAGGCCTCTGGTGATGTCTCATACTCTGGGCACTGACTATGTAAAACAATGTTCCTTATAGACTCAATCATGGAATCCCATTCCTCATAAATCTCTCCTAGTAAGTTGGTCTGTATCTGCAAATCGAAGCAAGGAAATGATAGGGTCCATGATCTGAATAAGTAGATTTACCTTCTCCCACCAGACATCATCCAACACTGTGTCCTTCACTTTCTTTGAGGTTGTTTGATTCGTCTTTCTCCAAAAAGACCAAAACTCTAAAATAACCATGGCCCCAAGAGCGGTCTTGACCTACCTCAACCTCTTTAACATGATGAATGAAGAGGCAAACTGTGTAATCTGCAATCTTCAACAATGATAGATTGGTGTACTCCTTATAGATAGTGAGGGCATTTTTATGGTTTTGTACAAAGTTGCAGATATGCTGTGCATCCTCAATAATGCTTCCAATCCAAAGCACATCAGAGGCAATAGATTTCAGTGTTAAGTTCAATGAATGGACAATGCAAGGTGTCCAAAATATTTGTGGATATTTTGCTTCCACAATCATGCCAACAGCCTTGCAAACAGGTGCATTATTTGTAATGATTTGCACACAAGAATCGACACCTACATTTTCAATAATTTTAATAAATAACTCACCCATATATTGTGCATCCTTGTATTGTCCAAGTGCATCCACTGATTTCAAGAAAACTGGACCATTCAAGGATGCCACCATGAAGTTGATGAGTGGGTGCTGTGCTAGATCTGTCCATCCATCAGAAACAATGCTAACTCCAGATGTTGGCCATCCTAATTTAATAGGCTCAAACATTTTGTCCACCTCTTTCTTTGCCTTTGTCAACAATGTGGTTTTAAGCTTCTCTGACCCAGGAGACACATACCCTGATGGAGCCCCTTGACTTAGAGCTCAGCACATCTCAATAAATAGAGGTGACCGTGCAACATTAAAGGATATGAAGTTCTGATAGAAAAAAAATGCAATGGTGAGATCAAGCTCTGCCCTCTTCTCTTTTTGAAAAATATTGTCCATTGGACCAAGTGCAGTTGTCTTTCTTTTTGCTGCTTTTCCCCTACTAAAACTCTCAAAAGGGAACTTCTTGTTGCTTTTCCTCAAGAATGGAAGGGGGTCATCATTCTTGTTTTGTTTTGATTTTGATGCCCACATTTGCTGCACCAACAAATGCCTCTTTCTTCATTTCCTTCCTCCTTGCTAATGGTACCCGTGTACAAGCTGAAATGCCACAACTTGGCAAAGCCAACAAATGAGCTTTCACACGCTAATATGTGCCTCATGAAATGGTTGTGGCAAAAACTACATTTCCATGCAACATTGCCTCCTCCCTTTGCCTTGCTGCCTGACCTTGCCTTTCTTGTAACATATTTCCACAATGGGTATTTGGGGTCTTGAGCAGTGTTTTAAAAATTAGACTCGGGTTTCAAAACGACTAGGGGTTGGCTTCGACTCTGACTTTGACTCGGTATCGACTCAACTGTTTCGGTTTCAATGACTCCGTGTTTGTAAAAAATACATTAAATATTATTTTTTTATAAAAAAACATAATTTTAAATATTTTCATTCATGTTTCCAAACACAAAACATGAATATATCCATTATATCAAAATTGCACCTAGTTCACTATCCAATACATGATGATGATATAGAGATCAAAACAAAAAACATAACAAAGGAGGCTCTAAATGGCCTCTACAACAAAACATGAATAGTCAATACTGCTAGACATCTGACAAGACAATATCCTCTGCCTCAAACTCTGAACCAGAGGGGGAAACCGCTCGCTCCTCAACCTCTGAATCAACATCCTCAACTAGAACTGTAGCACGTTGAGCCTGAGATAGACGAGTTATGGGCCTTTGTCGTGGTTAACTAGAGGAAGTGCCTACGACTGCAACTGGAGGACTTGGAGTTGGGACTGGGCCTGCTACTAGTGGATTTGCATTGGCTCCAAACGGTTTCTCTTCTTTGTGTGAATCCTCTCAAACACAGACCAATTGCGCTCACACCCAGAAGCACTGCAAGTTTGACTCAAAATGCGGATTGCAAATCTCTGCAATTCAGGACAATGGCTCGGTGTACGGCTCGATCGGCTCGGTGTACAGCTTGGTTGGCTCAATCGGTTCGGTTGGCTTGGTTTACGACTCGGTCGACTCGGTCACAAACTGGCCTCCAGACCAGTTTTTCCATCGAGTTGGTTCGACCGGGGGTCTGGCTCGGTTGACTTAACCGATTCCAAGCCGGTCCGGCCGATTTTTAAAACTATGGTCTTGAGTTTGTTTTCCCTAAACATTTGAAGTTGCTGTTGCAGCCCCACTTCCAATAGATGGAATACTTGCAGACCCTGATGAAATAGGGACAAGAGGGGCATCTCCAATGGGGACATTCTTCCCCTCTCTTTGCCCCTGACTTGCTGCCCTTGATTGAGCCATGAATATTGTAAGAAATAAACAAAAATGACCAAATATGTAAAACATATGCACTTGCAAACACTAACAGCAAACCAAATGCAAAAACATAGAGAGACAGTGCACTTACCGGTTGCTCAAATCTCCTTGAAAACACTCCCTTGCTCCTTGCTCTATGCTCAAGTCACACACAAACTTTGGTGAGAAACAATGAGCAAAAACCCTTTTTTATAAGTCACCATACGCACTTTCGCGCTGGTTGAATCTAGCAAAACTGGATTCGATTGTGTCTGTACAAGACACGGTCGGGATTCGATGTGTCCTGTACGAACACGATTGAATCCAGGATTTCAGATTCGAATCCGTACGTGTCGTGTCAGAGTCGTCCGATTCGGGACACGTGGCCCTATATCAATGAATCCGGTTTCTTAGATTCTAACTGATATATATTTTGATAGTGGACATGTTTAATTGACTTAGTGACTTGGTATCTCATGCCAATCAAAAAACAAAGTCCATCAATTCTTATGGAGCTTTAATCGATTATTTTAGTTTTTTATGGAATTGAAGTGCATATATTTTTGATTTTGGAATAATTCATTACATTCGATATATATGGATTTTTTTGTTTTTATTTCCTAATTTATATTCTGTTACAAATTATGGAGGTATACTTTGCAAATGGGGTAGCAAGTTGGACTTGATTGTGGGGAAAACTCCACACTTAAGCATGCTTGAGCCAAAGGAGTCTTGGGATGGGTGACCTCTTGGGGAGTCCTAGTTATTGGCTGCAAGCCTTGGAGGTGATGGTTGATGCTATGCAATTCATTTCTCTAGTTTCAATCCCACTTCTCGACGCTTGTGAGTATCACTCGATGCAGTGAGTGTTAAGTGATTCTAAATCATGAGAAATTGGTTAGTTGCAACTAATACTCATGGATACGAGTCATAGATTAACGAATTACTCTACATAAACAATCCCAAAATTGATATCTCATATGTTGGATTGCGAAAGCCCCTCGATGCTTAAGGGAAAAGAGCGAAAGGAGCTCTAACTAAGTAGTTGATAAGGTGTAATATATGCCAAAGTTTTGCAAATGGGGTAACAAGTCTAAGTGGGGTTGATGGCGGGGAAAACTTTGCCGTTAAGTGCACTCGAACCAATTTTTTTTTGTGATGGGTGACCTCTTAGGAAGTCCTAGTTATAGGGTACAAGTCTCGAAGGTGATTATTGATGTTACGTGTTTCATTTCACTAGTTTCAATCCCACTTTTTCACCCATGTGAACTTCACTTGATGCAATGAGTGCTAAGTGGACTATTCAAAATCATGAGAAATTGCTCAAGTGCAAGTAATACGTGTGGACATAGGTCATAGAATAATGACTTATTGTATGTAGATAATCTTGAAAATGATATCTCATACTTTCTTGTTGTTATCATTGTAGAGTCTGGACTATGTGGTTATTTTCTACACAACAAGGTATTCTTTTGGACCTTAGTAGTTTGTTTAATGGATAATGACTTACGTTTGTGCCAAGGACTTGCCTTTATAAAGATAAGTTGATATTTTACCTTTTATCGTGTTAAAAGTGATTAGATGAAGGCATGTTCAATACCCATGTATATTTTTGTAGATCCCTTTTAAGTCATCGAGTAACAGTTCTATTGTTAGTTCTCTCTATTGTTTGTTATCCAAGTCCATCATCCATGTGGAGGTTTGTTAAAATTGGACAACTAGGTCCAAACTCCATGTTGTGATGCTCAGATGAAGATACCGATATTTTTATTGGATTCCTCTTTCGGAGAGGTGTAAGATCCATATAAAATTTATCTAAATCCGATGAGCAGAACATTTTTTTTGAATTTATTATTTATAATAAATTATATGTGTAGGTCAGCCTTAAGGTTTTGCACCCCCAGCAGATGTGTCACACACCTCAATGATGTATATAAATACAGTCAAAGTTGGAGAGCATTTCACACTCACTCATCACACATCTTCTTCTCTTCTCTGATTTAGTACGAGCTCCTTGGAGGACGAATTCAGCTCACACGTGGGAAAAAGGATGAGTTTGTACAACCAAGAAGAAGGACACAGATTGCTGCAGCTAGGGTTTCCAAGGAAGTTTGACCAGCGTTGACTTTGGTCAACGCATGGTCCAAAGAGGCTGAAATTTATTGGAGACTTCGATTTTGGGAGGCCGTACACATTGGCACAAGAACCGAGGTCAAAAGGTTGGCCGAAGTTGGAGCTGCGTTGACTTTGATGTTGCTGCCCTGTGTTGACTTTTCAGACAGCATTGACTTTTCTGGAGTTGACTTGAGTTGACTGGGTGATTGATTTGAGGATTGTTGTGACACATTCTGGGTTGGCTGATCAAGGAGACTTTGCTGGTTGAAGCATCCTGTTGACCGCCGTAACGCACCTTCACATTCTCCTGTTTCTGGTTTGTCTTCTATAGATCCACTAGTATGTTCTATCAGCATTTTACTTAACTGTTTGGGTGATTGTTGTAATAAAAGTAAAGTTGCATCAAGCATAGAACATCTACAAAAATTTACATGGTATCAGAGGTGAGGTGAAGACAAGCCCTAACTTTAGCAATCACCATCTAAGAAAATGGGTTCCACAAGTTATGAATTCAAGGAGAATGACAAGCTGACTGGAAGGGATGACTTCCATGCTTGGAAGATGATATTAGATCTCAAATTGGAAGACCATGATCTCATGGACCATGTACTGGGTAAGATATAAGAACCTCCATCCAATGCTACTGCTGCTGTTAAAACCAAGTATAAGAAGGGGGAGATCAAAGCAAAGCTGATGATCAGGGAATCCATTCATAAAAGCCTGGTGGCCTACATCTCTGAGTTGGGTATATCCAAAGAGATGTATGATAAATTGATCCTAATGTTCAAGGTAAACAATGTAAACCAAGTGCTATTCTTCAAGAATCAATTGAAGAGTCTGAAGAAAGGCAGGGATGAGTCTGTCCAAACATTCTTTTTGAAATTGACGGAGATTAGGAACAATTTGCTAGCTATTGGGGAGACAATAGCCGATCGTGAGATGGTACTCACCGCACTTGGAGGACTCCCATATGAATGGAAAGTATTCACCACTACCATTCTCAATAATAGTACTATTCCTAACTTTGACGAGCTACTGTCCAGATGCATGCAAGAAGAGACAAGAATGAAGGAATATGAAAATGACAGAAATGCTGCCTATGCTGCTCATTCTAGGAAGAAGAACTTTGGTGGTCCTAAGAACAAAGGAAGAACAAGGGCCCAAGGAAAGAAGGGTAAGTGTTTCACTTGTCATAGGCCTGGTCACTATGCTAGAGAATGTCCCTTCAAGAAGGATTCTCCCGATAGTGATGACAACAACAACAATCGGAGGAATGGAAATCAAAGAAACGACAGATCCAAAGGAAAGATGAAGGCTCCCTCTGGCGGAAACAATCAACCTTCTAAAAGGTCTAGAAACTCCAGGTATGAGGAGTCAAATGTTGTTGATAAAAGAAATGAATATATTCTTGTATCTGCTCTCTCTGCTGCATCCCCGCCCGACACTATGGATGTCTGGCTCATAGATAGTGGTGCCTCAAGACACATCACTGGGTTCAAGGAAGCACTCTCTGACATGGTTGAGAAGGATACTAATCTGGAAATTATCCTTGGAGATAATGCCACATATCCCGTGAAAGGGACAGGGACTGTGACCCTCCACTTGTCTTAAGGACAAGTCCTGCATTTACAAGATGTACTCTATGTACCAAATTTGAAGAAGAACCTTGTGTCTATATCAGCCATGGAAGACAAAGGGTTCAATGTGACTTTCACTGATGGAAAGGTGCTCATGTGGAAGAAGAGCTTCAAGGAAGCTATCTCGATTGGGTTTAGAGTTGGCACACTCTACCAGGTTGGAGGAAGTTCGCTGGGAGCAATGACATGTGATACTATCCGACAAACCGAACTATGGCACCGAAGGTTTGGACACCTTCATTACAAGGCCCTTCCCGAAGCAAGGAAGGTGGTGACAGGGATGCCCGACTTTGGAAATAATCATGAAGGTGTATGTAAGGGTTGTGCCGAAGGAAAGAATACAAGGGGACCTTTCCCCTCAAGTGTCACAAAGACATCTGATATTTTGCAACTGGTCCATTCTGATCTATCTGGTATGCTACCTGTGACATCCTTGGGAGGATGTTCTTACTATATGACATTCACTGATGACTTCTCTCGCAAAACCTGGATATACTTCTTGAAGAAGAAGGATGAGGCTTTCATGTGATTCCGTACGTTGAAAGCCTTGGTGGAAAATATGACAGGGAAGAAGATCAAGATTTTGAGGACCGACAATGGCACTGAATATGAGTCAAATGAGTTCAAGGACTTTTGTAGAGAAGCTGGCATTAAGAGGGAGACTACTACTGCCTATACTCCTGAGCAGAATGGCGTTGCTGAACGAAAGAACGGGACCATTGTGGAAGCTGCCCGTGCCATGCTATGTGACCAGGGTCTACCGAAGTTTCTGTGGGGAGAAGCTGCGAATACTGCTGTATACATTCAAAACCGATGCCCTCATTCCGCTCTGGACTCCAAAACTCCCGAAGAGGTTTTCACTGGTAAGAAACCTGATGTCTCACACTTTAGAATTTTTGGATGTTCTGTTTATTTTCATGTGCCAAAAGAAAAGAGAAGTAAGCTGGATGCTTCTGGGAAGAAAGGAATGTTTGTGGGCTACAGTGAAACTTCTAAGGCCTATAGAGTCTATGTACCTAGTCAAAGGGAAGTAGAGATATGCCATGATGTCACTTTTGACGAAGATGCTTCCCTGAAGAAAGTAGTAGATCTTCCAAGATCTGAGGAAAATCATGAAGCTAGGCCTGGAAATCAAGAAGAACCGCAGGATGAGACAATGCCTGATGTTGAAGGACAAATGGACCCTATCGATCCATCTCTTTCACTAGGAAAGAGACCATCATGGCTCAGGGACACCCTCGAAGATGCTGAGAAACATGCTGCCCCAAGGGGGACATTCCGTGAAAGCAAGAAGCCGTGCAGATACCAAGGGTATCTGGTTGCCATGAGTACCATTGTACAATCTGAACCTGGATCTTTTGAGGAAGCCGTAAAGCATCAAGTCTGGAAGGATGCTATGCACGAAGAATATGAGTCCATAATGAAGAATGATGTATGGGATGTGGTTCCAAGACCAAAGGACAAATCAGTTGTCACCGCGAAATGGCTCTACAAGATCAAGCATAGATCTGATGGAAGTGCTGAAAAGTTCAAGGCAAGATTTGTTGCCCGTGGCTTCTCTCAAAAGGAAGGAGTAGATTATGATGACATATTTGCACCTGTGGCACGATATACCACCATTCGATCAATCATAGCCCTTGCTGCTACGCAAGGTTGGAGTCTTCATCAAATGGATGTCAAGACCGCCTTTCTGCATGGTACAATAAAAGAAGAGGTGTATGTAGAACAACCTCTGGGATTTGAAGTTCAGGATCGAGACACTCATGTTTTCAGGTTGAAGAAAGCCCTCTATTTGTTAAAGCAAGCACCCAGAGCTTGGTACGAGAGGATGGATAGTTACTTGATGAAGCTGGGCTTCACTCGAAGTAATGCTGATCCGAACCTTTACTTCAAGGGTGTACAAGAGAAGCCTCTCATTTTGGTGCTGTATGTGGATGACCTCTTCCTGACAGGTGCTGACCCTCTCATTCATCAATGTAAGAGGGAGCTCGTTGCTAAGTTCGAGATGAAGGACCTAGGACTGATGTACTACTTCCTAGGCCTGGAGGTCTGGCAGAGACCTGGAGAGATTTTCCTTTCTCAAGGAAAATACATTGTGAAACTTCTGGAAAGATTTGGTATGGTGGACTGCAAGACAGTGTCAACACCAATGGAACTCAACTTCAAGAAGTTGAGTGGCAGCGCTGCTGGGCCCGTATTGGCCAATCCTACTGAGTATCGTCAACTCGTAGGAGCTTTGATGTTCTTAGTGAACACCCGTCCAGATATATGTTTTGCAGTGAACACTTTGAGTCAACAAATGGTTGAGCCTCATCACTTTCACTGGGTTGGTGCCAAGAATCTTCTGAGATATCTTAGGGGCACGATAAACCATGGGCTGAGATACACTGCCGGGAGTGTGACACTCCGTGGATATACTGATGCCGATTAGGCTGGCAGTGTGGTGGATCGTAAGAGCACATCGGGATGTTGCTTCAATCTTGGTTCTGCTTCGATCTCATGGATGAGCAGGAAGCAGAAGTCGGTGGCTTTGAGCGCCGCTGAGGCCGAATACATTGCAGCAAGTATGGCCTGTTGTGAAGCAGTTTGGTTGCGAAAGCTCTTTAGTGAGTTGTTTGGACATGTGCTAGATACCACTGTGATACTCTGTGATAACCAGAGTGGGATTCGTATGACTGAGAATCCTGTGTTCCACGGCCGATCCAAGCATATTGATATCAGGTACCACTTTATCCGGGATATGGTACAGCGAGGCGCCGTAAGGCTCGATCATATAGGAACTGATGAGCAGGTCGCGGATATTCTCACTAAGCCCTTGGGGAAGGTCAAGTTCCTAACCTTCCGTGAGAGTCTTGGTATCGTGGAACGACCCTATGATGTGGGTCCTGTTGGACGATGAGCTCTGGGAGCTCTAGGGGGCTTTGGGGATAGCTTCTCGGAGCTATAAGCACTCACGGGGCTAGGCTTGCCGAACCTTGTGGTGCTTCTGCCCCACCGTTGTGATTATTGAGTTGGTTCACCTCTCATTATCTGTGCCCCGTATGCATCCTACCCATTGAGTTCAGGGCTCATGGGAAGTACCTCTTATTTGGCCAATGAGATGGGAAAAGCTAGAGACTAATGTAAGAAGCCAGTGGGACGCGTGTGCAGAGGTGCAATCCTCTCTATCTAGGATGGCACGGTCCAACCACTTGATGGGATCCGGTGTGGTGAGGTTCGGACCTCGCGACTTGGTCGGATAGTTAACCGGGTTGGTTGGAGCAAATTTGTGAGTCGATAGGGGTTTTCCTGCTGCAGGTTGAATTGTCGTGGGGGATGATGTCTTTATTGGCGACCATGTACAATTGAAATAAAGAAACCATGAAAGCAAATTCTGAGCGGGATGACGCACGATGTTGATTGGACTGATAGATGGAGTTCTCCCTAGTTGAGAGGGAGTGTTAAATTTGGACAACTAGGTCCAAACTCCGTGTTATGATGCTCAGATTAAGAGGCTAATATTTTTGTTGGATTCCTCTTTCGGAGAGGTGTAAAATCCATATATAATATGTCTTAATCCGATGAGCAGAACATTTATTTTGAATTTATTATTCATAATAAATTATATGTGAAGGTCGGCCTTAAGGTTTCACACCCCCAGCAGATGTGTCACACACCCCAATGATGGATATAAATACAGGCAAAGTTGGAGAGCATTTCACCACAACTCAACACACATCTTCTTCTCTCATCTGATTTAGTATGAGCTCCTTGGAGGCAAATTCGGTTCACACGTGGGAAAGAGGACAAATTACTGCAGCTAGGGTTTGACCGAATTTACTGCAGCTCATTGTAGCTAGGGTTTCCATGCTAGTTTGACCAACGTTGACTTTGGTCAACGCATGGTTCAAAAGGGCTGAAAATTGGAGACTTCGATTTTGGAAGGCCTTACACATTGTACGGACAGAGGTCAAAATGTTGTGCAGAAGTTGAATTTCACGATTGACTTTTATGTTGATTACTGGGTGACTTTTCTGGACGGGGCGTTGACTTTCTGCAGGTTGACTTGTGTTGACTTGTTAGCCCGGTTGGGAAGTTGTTGTGACACATTGCAGGTTGGGTGATCAGAGGCTGGTTGAACGAGTCTTGTTGGCCATGTGCTGCTGCTCCACATTCTTCTGTTTCTGGTTTGTCTTCTATAGATCCACTGGTATGTTCTATCAGCATTTTACTTAACTGTTTGGGTGATTGTTGTTATAAAAGTAAAGTTGCATCAAGCATAGAACATCTACAAAAATTTACAAGGTCAGGGCACATTCTCTATATTTGGAGGCTATTTTCAAATTGGTCTCTTTTCTCTATAGAGTTTAGACTCGTTGATTCAACTCCGGGGAGAGCTCAATACTCATATCTGGCTCGTAGCTCCTTTGATTCCCTTGCTATCATAAGCTCATCTAAGCGGTTTCAATATAGTTTTCATAGACATCCAAGTTGTTTCAGTGGGTGGCCATCTCCTAGGACTAGGAGATGAACGACTAATTCTTTGATCTCTGTCAATCAAGCATCTTGCTCCTCTCCTTCCCTCCTTTTAGGTACTTTCCAAATGAATTAGGCCACATCATCCTATCAAAACAACTTGGATATGATAAATTAGAGAGGACATTTATAGATGGTCACGTGGGTTGCATCTCAAGAGGGTCTTAGACCCAATATGGCTTTATACCTTGTGCACTTCATGCAATTGAGAGGGGACACTTATAAATCAAAGAGGACCTTTATAGACAATATATTCAGGTCACGTGGATTGCTCCTCAAGAATGTCTTGGACCCAAGATGGTTTTCTACCTATGCGCTTCATGCAACTAAGAGTTTGCCTTATTGTTTGACCTACATATATGTGTGAGTAGAGAATCAGGATTCCCCTTGGTTAGTGTGAAGTCTGTTGCCATTGGCTTTGGGTTGAAATGAATGACCATCTTCTTCATCACAATAGGATCACCCAACTTTGTGTTTCTATTTGTAGTGTACCTAGGGGGTTATATGGGGTACTTAGGGAGGTACCCAAGGAAAATAATAGTGGAGGCCATTCAATGTAATGTGGACTGGGTCCGTTATATTATTAAATAAGGCCCACTATGGTAGTCTTTTGAATAAATGTAATGGGATCTCATTAAAGAAGGTCTAGTAGGTTGTTAGGAGTTTGTTATGATTGAAGTTCTCTCGATAATTATAAATAACGATGGAGAACTCCATATGAGATGTGTGGAAGATTATTGCAATTGAGCTTGGCTCATTAGAAGGTTGCCTCCTCAAGAGGTAAGTGAATTGGAGTGGATTCTTTCCATAAAAGTATCAATTGTAAGGTGTTCTCCTACCTTGAGGGTTTGATAATACTAAAATGTGGAGTGTTTTTAACATATTCTTGGATATCTTGTGTGTGATTTCATATTAAGATCTTAGGTACTTAAAATAGTGGAATTAAATCCCTTTCGTCGGCCAAAGTGGGGCAAATTTCGTTTTTTCTTCTCTTTTTGCGGATTTTTTCCAAGAAAAAAGGGAGGGTTGAATTTGCAAAAACAAGTTGCAGATTTGAATTCCTTAATGAAAATCACTCGTTAATTTTTTTCTCTTTTGGAGTTAAGAGATCAAGATATTGTTGATTTAAAGTAAGATTTTTTTTTGCGATGATTGTGACTATGAAGCTCAACTTTTGAGAGTGGCCTTCAATTGCCATCATACCAACACCATTAGACAGAGGATTTTCAACCATTTGATTTGATATATTATATGTTGTACTTTCAATCCATATTTAGTACACTACAACCATTGCAAGTTTCACCCCCAACCCTCATGGACATGGAGATGCTAACGTCATTAAAAACCATTCTCTAGTTTTGGAAAAGACTCAAAGAGATGCAGATTGTTGGAGGGATATTTTTGTAGTAACTATTAACATAATGTTCTGCTGCCATCTGTGCACAAGAAGTAGTTAGTATTCTCGCACAATAACGACCCCTCCTACCTCCACTAGAATCTCCTCCTCGAGGCATAATTCTTCAACAACAATTAGTATAGGACCAAAGGTTGAAGAAAAGAGGATTGAAACTACCCAATAAAGAGTAGACAACAACTCAATCCTTAGATAGGGAAGGCTGAGCTAGTCCACCGACAAATAGAACAGAGAGCACTCACCTTGGAATAGAGGCCAACTCAAAACTTAGTGAGAGAAAACTAAGACCTAGACTTTCTGCGGGATGAGTTTGAACCTCATCCCACCCTTTCCAAATCAGCGAAAACAAGACATCAGGTGAGTTAATTTTGTCTTGCTTAGGATTCACAATCGAAAAAGAGGACCCTAGATAATAGAAAAGAGAGATCCCAACACTACAACAAAGACTCGACCATAGAAGCTTAGCCTTGCTACAATTATAGCCCCAATTTGAAAATCAGAAGCATCAAAGAAGAATGCCGAGATAAGTGAGACAAGGTAAGTTCAGACCAAGGATTACCTTTTTGAGATGAAGCTGTTGAGGCTTAAGATGTAGCTGAGTGGAATAACAGGGTTGAAATTGAGGCCTTCCACCCCCTCTGTGAGATCCTGATTTCAAAGGGATTAAGACAAAGGCTCTGTCGCTGTAACAAGGAGTTCAAAACTGAGACCGAAATTTGCGGCATAAGAAAACCTAACCATTGTAGCCAAGTTGGTAGAGATATTGTTGAATACCATTGAAACTATTAGAGAATATTTCCTAGAACTTATTCACCAAATTTGGATCTCAACAGAACCAAAAAATGTTGACATGGAACTTATAGAGCAAATAGAGGACTATGAGGGGCCTTTGTTCTTACTACTACCAAATGGAAGGCTCAAACTCTCCTCAATTGATGCTAGTGAGCTACCACTCTAGTCGAAGAGAAAACCACCAAGCGTACTGCCATAATTAATAAGCAACAATGAGCTACCTAACATTTTACTTTATAAGTGCATACCCAACCATAAAAGTTAGTAGCGTCAAAGATACCTAGTGCAATAATGCCTTAAGGAGGCAGATTTTTTCACAATCCTTCACCATTGAGAATCAATTATTGCATTATATCCCCTCTTATCGCCATGAACTCTCTGTGAACATCTCCTTCGTGCGAGTTAAGAAACCCTTGAGTGCAGAAGCATTGTATTACTGAACCATATAAAGATCATCATGACATGTTTGGGGCATTAGATGACCTTTTCTAGGGTCAAAACTTTGTAGACATATTCCTTAGACTCAATCAAAATTAGCATGAGGAAGTGATGCCTCTTGCAAGTTGAACTATGCTTTGACCACCATGTTATCTAGTGGATACTACATCAACTCCCATTACTCACTCGTGGAGCTAGTGATGTGTGGACTTTTGAGGGTCTAAAACCCTAGCCCTAATCGGGAATTGAGGGATGTAGAAACGTAACCCCAAACGTAAACGACAAACATACATGGTAAGCATTGGGTCGTTAGGAAAGGAAGGGGTTCCATTCTTAATGTATTGATTATTGTTCCATAGTTGACCATAGCAAGGGAATTGGATATTGGAGTAGAACAAATGAAGTAGAAGATCTTGTAGCAACTTTACAAGGCACAATGTCAGTTGCAACTCCATGTTGGGTTTCCTAAGGTACATCTTTTGTTCATTGTGTGAATGGTTTGGTATTTATTTTAGCTTCTTTATTTCAATCTCAACTGCTTTTTGTATTGTGAGGGCTAAGCTAGTAATATTAAATCTTAATTTTAATTAAAACACCACATAACAAAGAGTTTGCGGGAGCTTGTAAGATATGTTGTGATGCACTATTGTGAAGTAGTATACATGATAGTTTGTAGAACAACAACAATTCGCTACCATAGAGAAACTCTTCTCATCTTAAGAAATAAACTATAATGGAAAAATGATTTTACAAGGAAATAATTTGCATAGCACAGATTCCCTATACACCTACTTTGCCCTAGATACAAATTACATGGTTAATCATTCGTACTACACCGAAATTCCACATGCATTTAATAATAACGGACACCATTTATATTTCATAGGCATATGCTTTGCTCAAAATATAAGCTACATGACAAGTCATTTATAATTCCCTTAAATCTCATAGGTGTTGATTTTCCATGAAATCCTGCAATTGCTATGATGAAAATCTGAAACTAATTTCTTTTCACCAAGGCGCAAAATTCCTCAACAATAGATAAGCAGCGGAATAAAATGCAGAGATAAAGAAAACAATCACACAAAAGACGCACAATTTTTCTTTGGGAAACCGAATAGGGAAAACCCACTTCTTGTTGTAGAATTTTATTGATAGAGTTATGAGTGATTAGATTTCTTATAAGGCAAATAGTGACCCTGAGAACACACCTGTTCTCTGCTATACTCGCTGGACACACCCTGCATCTTATCAGCTTCTGCTTGTACTTGTTTGCAGCCTTCCTGTCCCTTTTCCCTTGCACGGTCTTGGCCCCTATTATTTAGGAAAACCTCCTAAATTCTAGCTCAAATCCGGCTACAAGAAGTCTCTCTATCATAGTGTATTGTATCCTCCAACTTACGCACCCTCACAACAAGGCTCTCACACACACAAACTTGTGCATATAAGAGTCTACGCCTTCGTCCTTCTTTTATAGGCTCGATCCATGCTAAAATTGGCGAGTACAAATTTAGAACAACAATTGTGATTGACTTGTTAACTGAGTTTAACTTTTCTCGAACTTGTCACTATCTTGACTTGTTAACTTGTCTCTAACTCGTCCTTGCCTCAATTAGAACTTAAAGCTCCCAACTTGTCTTATCTAAATTTATAACTGCCACTCAATCTATAGTCAAACTGAAGGAAGGATCCTCATAATTGGTCCTCCAACTCTATGCATGAATTCCCCAACTCCACGAACTCATCCATGGTCGAAGGAAAGACTGATCGTGGTTTTTCTCTTGCTAAATCACACACAGAGAAGACCTTCTCTCGCTACTATTTTCAACACTCCTCTTAGTGAGGAAAGTGCTTCTGGAAGAACCTCGTCCACTTGGATCTGTCTCCAACACTACCATGTTATCCACTTTTGCAGCTGCTCCCTCTGAACTAGAAGACTTCCATGCTTTCTTGTGCGAAATTTGATCCTAAGACTTGTTCTTTCCAACCATGCTCTGCGAGTCCATCACTTCAGATATAAGTGCCATGTACCTCGTGTACCTCTGTGGTTGAAGGTGATACTGGAAGATCCAACCCTCTCCTGATCTCCCTTAAAAAAAGCTTCGGACCGATTGGCTCGAACTCTCCCTATACTGGGAGTCATTGACTGAGTGGCTGCCTCCACTCGCCCTGGGCTCTGTTCCTCATCATCCTGCTGGTTGGCCCAATTGCTAATTAGTTGAGACTCAAATTGAGATACTGGCTGAGGCTCCATCTTGAGAGCTCTATCCTACCCTCTCTCACCCATCACTTCTCTACTCTGAGAGCTTTCTGCCTTGCTACTAAAGGCTGCACCTGTCTCAACTTGTAGTAAGTACAAAGTCTTCTTCCTTACACCTATTTGCTTCTTACATCTAGAAGCTAAGTGCTGGAGTTAAGCCTTACCTCTACTGAAGATAACAGCATAACCCTTGTCCTCAAGGGTAGCTACCGAAACAAGGTTCTGCTCAAGGCCTAAAATATGGAGGACATCTCTGAGATGAAGAGGATTACCCGTCTCCCTCTGAAAATTGATAGTACCAACTCCTCTAGCTGCATACATACCATCATTTCCTAGCTTGATATGAAACTGCATGTCCTTCTCCTTCAGGTGGTTGAAATACTTATTGTTCCCGGTCATGTGGAAGGATGCTCCTGAATCTATATACCATGCACTGCTATTTGCGGAGCTTGCCATGCAAGCAATCAATGGGAATTCTTTCTCGAACTAGGTAGAAAATGCATCTACCTCTACTGATGCATCACATGATCCTTCTTGGTCTCCTTTTGATTAGGACACTTAGTGGCATAGTGTCCAAACTCAAGGCAATGGAAGCACTTGATCTTGCTTAGATCCTTGTTCTTCTTCTCACCCTTTTGATTGAACTCGACCTCTCCTCGGCCCTTCTTGCTCTTGGCTTCGCTGCCTTTGCCTGCCAAGGAAAAGTTCTCCTTGTCCTCCTTCATCGATCTACCATCTCTTGCCTCTCTCCGAATTTCCTCTTAAACCCAATCACTAGATAAGATTTTCCAATTGGGAAAAATTTCTCTGCCACTCACTAAATCTTGGAAGCTATACCAAGACTAGTGAAGTCCTAGAAGAGCAAAACTTACAAGGTCATGCTTTGGTACAATCATGTCCACACCACCTAGCTCATCTCGTACCTGAGTGAACCTTGACATATATGTGACGATGGGCTTTCTATCGCTCATCCAGATACTCTTTAGCTTCTCCTTAAGAGCAAGCTTCTTGGTATCACTGGTACTGTGATATAGATCTAAAATAGTTTTGAACATCTCAAAAGCTGTCGTCTTCTCATTAATATGAGGAACTATATGATCTTTGACCCCTTCTAAGATAATCCTCCTTGCCTTGGGGATCTTGTGGTGGTGGTATAGTGTTCTTAACAAACTCTCCCACCCTATTATCCTCCAAAATTATCATGGTCCTTCCTTTCCATGAGGCGAAGTTATAGGCTCCCTCTAAATAGTGGTCTGAGCTCAACCCTTTGAATGCCATTTTGCTTACCCAGAGAGCTCTCCTTCACAAATCTGATCAACTATGCTCTTAAAAAATGCAAAGATAAAGAACACATTCACACAAAAAAATTCTTTAGGAAACCCAACAGGGAAAACTCACTTCTTGCTATAGAATTTTATTGATAGAGTTTTGAGCAATCATATTTCTTACAAGGCAAATAGTGACTTTGAGAACACATTTGTTCTTTGCTATACTAGCTTGACACACCCTGCATCCTATCAGCCTCTGCTCCTACTTGCTTGTTGTCTGCCTGGCCCTTTTCCCTTGCGCAGGAGATCTCCTATTTCCTAGCGCAGTCTTGGTCACTATTATTTAGGAAAAACCTCTTAAATCCTAGTGCAAATCTGGCACAAGAAGTCTCTTCATTGTAGTGTATTGGCTCCTCCAAGTTTCACACTCTCATAGCAAGGCTGTCACACACACAAACTCGTGCATAGAAGAATGAATAAATTTGTGCCTTTGTCCTTCCTTTATAGGCTTGATCCATGCTAAAATTGGCGAGTTTAAATTTAGAAAAACAGTTGAGATTGACTTGTTAACTGAGTTTAACTTGTCTCTAACTTGTCGCTAACTTGACTTGTTAACTTGTCTCTAACTCGTCCTTGCCTCAATTAGAAATTTAATCTCCCAATTCGTCTTATCTAAATTTTAACTGCCACTTGATCTGTAGTGAAATTTAAGGAAGGATCCTCGTACTAGGCCTCCAACTCTACGCATGAATTCTCCAACTCCATGAGCTCGTCCATGGTCAAAGGAAAGACTGATCGTGGTCTTTCTCTGGCTAAGGCACACACACAAAGAAGACCACCTCTCTTTACTATTTGCAACAATAAGCATATAAGAATAGTGTGCACAACATTTAATGTAATGTAATTTTTGCCCTAGGGTTTCTTTCTTTGACTAATAAATCAATAACAAGATGCATTCAACTATTTATATACAACAAACTTTCATTTATAAGTGCATAAAAAAACTCTTCAACAATAATGCATTTCATTCAATAAACTTTCAACGAATTAACATTAACAATTCTCAATGTAGTCTGGATTTGATTTGTTAGTAAACAAGTACTCCACTGAAATTTAATACTATCAGTTCTACTGCTTACAACTCACTCCTTAATTACAACTAACTACGCTACTCCTTAGAATTTGACACTGTTTCCCACAGGAGGCCCCGTGCTATCTTGATGCGTACTGGTAACCTTAGAGTTCTGGAAGCTTAACAAAAAATACTAGAAGCCAGATTGTATCGTCCTCTTTAGTCTCTCTGCGATAATAATTGGGATTATACCAAGACTCCACTTGGTCGAACTGTCACAGGGCCATCGCCCTGTCAGCGAATTAAGGGACCTTTGCTCCTCTGTTGGATCGTCATAGGGCCCGTCTCACGTTAGTGTGTTAAGGGATGTTGCGAATCCGCTTCAAGATAAGGCGGCCATGGTTACACCTTGATGGTACTATGATGTTGATTGGGTTGTTGCTTTCGACCTTAGCCGCACCAAGAGTTTACTTCTTAAACAGTCGTGCATTCCTAGGGTAAAGTCGTTAGCTATCTCTTGTGTAATTTCATGCCCTAGAAGCACCCAGATTGCCCACTCCGAAATACGTGAATGTCTTTCACCAAATAAGAATGTGTTGTAGATCATGTTTAGGTGGGGAAAGACGCAATCCTCATCTTAACCAGATCTTTAGTGGTTCGATTCCTTTCTATACGACCAAAGCTTTTGTCTTATGAACTCGGGTATATAGTTTGATCTCTAATAATATCTTGACATGTTCTAGCAGCAACTCTCTCTCTCTCTCTCACACACACACACACACACATATGTGTGTGTGTGTGTGAGAGAGAGAGAGAGAGTTGCTGCTAGAACAGGTCAAGATATTATTAGAGATCATATCTATATATGTGTGTGTGTGTGAGAGAGAGAGAGAGAGTTGCTGCTAGAACAGGTCAAGATATTATTAGAGATCAAACTATAGTCGGATAAAGAAGTGGGAGATCTTTTGTTGCATAGAAAATTTCCACGAGAACCTTGACCTTGCTGTGCCAAACCAATCCACTATTCAAGAAGAAACACTGTGCCGGAACATAGTAAAGTTTCCAATTCTCTAACCAAACCAGAACTGCTCCAATGACTCGTGTCAAAACAATAAGAAGGTTGTCTAAGTAGGGTGGGATCAACTCCATTGAAACTAGACAAATGATTAGATAGGGTGGGATCACCTCCACTGAAGCTAATCAAAGAGAAGGGATCCTAAACTCTCGGAACCTCAGCTCAAGAAAATAGAGATCTCAAACCCAAATTGATGATCCTAAATGACTCCAACTCCCTTTATTTATAGAATTCTCCATGGGTTTCATCCAATGTGAGGGGTTAAAATGTGAAATTTTCAAGTCTATTGCAGCAACTTGAAATTATTCTTCTAACTGATTAATATTAAGTGCATCTTATTTGCTATGACAAACAACGAATAAAATAACAATTGCAATTTTCACCATAAAAATGTTGCGGAAAATAAAAATGACACCATTATTTTTGGACAATTGTCCTCGAAGAAGCCCAATGTGGGAAAATCGATGCAACAGATGGGGGTTTTATTATTATTATGCAGCTGTTAAATTTCTAGGTACAATCTGGATGCCCAAACATGCAATCCTCAACAAATAATCTGGCTAAAATTATTAGAGAGAATTTTCTCTCTCGACACGCAATCCCAACACAACTTGCTTAAGAAAACTGGCCTTCCAAGAACCCTTGCGTAGGCCTCTGCGCAGTGCTTGCACAGATCCTGACATGCACAACCTGAATCTGCCTTTGATCAAGTTGTCCTGCTTGTTGCTTCCTCTGAAAGTGATTCTCTAGCCCTCTGGAAAATTATCTCGGCCTCCAGCAAGTGAATCAACCTCCTACTCAGCGAAATCGAATTGCCTCACTGAAGCTACCTGTGCAGCCTCCAGTGGAATAACTCGGCCTCTTGCTGCTGCCTCTCTAGAACTAGAAGTCTCCTCCGGAATCTCTGTTGCTACTGCAACTACACCTGTGTCCCTCTGGCTCGAACTTCTCTCCCTTGCTTGATCTTCTCTCCCTTGCTCGATCTCTACAACTGGGTAGCTTGATTTGCCAAGGAACTTGCATTACTGGTGTGTCTTCTCCATCCCCATCGAGTTGCTCTTATAATCTCTTGTTGGCTGACCAACGAACATGATTAGATCCCCATCAACGACTAAGATCATCTCCAACTCGATCCACGTGAGTTTCTATAGAAATCTCACCTATTTCAATTAATTATTCTTAATTAGTCTCTTTTCCTAAGTTAGACTTAGGAAATATTTAATTATTGATTAATTAACTTAATTGAGCCATCTCTAGGTGTTTTCTCCTGATTTTTTTTTGGGTTTTGGAGATCTTCTTCCTTAGCCTCTCTGACCAAAGTCGAGATTAGAACACCTGTCTGATGCTACAAAAACTAACAACGACCCAAAATCTATACCTAATGTTGACCCAAACATTGGATAATTTGGGTTTCCCCCACTTATCATGACAATAGCCTATGGGGTTGGATAGGCTATTTTGTCCTCCTGTGGGCAATTAATTCATTGGGGACATTGCAGTCCCCCATTCCCGACATTGCCTAGGGGTGCTGAATAATTTCCCCTTCAATCTCCAAGAATAAAAAATTTCCTCTCATCCTCACAACTGTCATTTTGAACATACCGATATCACCGTTTTCTTCTTGCAGCACAATAATAATACTGTTGGTGCAGCTGTCTGCCACGGCTATAACAAGTCCTATTTTCGACAAAGTTTCTCCTCTCAACGTGGTAGTAGCCTTCAACAACTTTAACAAGAAGTGGTAGGAGATCGACTCCTCTTCTGGTGGTAATGAGCTTACAATACTCTCCACAGACTACCCATGTATGGTTGATGCCCTTACTTCATTCAAAGGTGGCCCTTTCTACCTTTTAAAGTGCTGCCTTCCATGTATGTCTGGTAATTTAATAACCTCTTCCTTGTGCGATTGAAAGCCCCATCAACCTGTGAGGGTTCAATGACAATACAACTCTATGCAATTTTGCAATTTCTTGACCATGGTAAGAATGATTTGGCAGCTTGTAATATAGTCATAACATTTGTCCAACTTTGAAATAAACCGAAAAACACTTCCACTTCACCCTTTTTTATAACTACTGTTATCCCAATATATCTTGCATCACATAGGATTGTAGCAACATGGTGGTTATTAAGTGCATCAAAGATTTTATAACATAATTTGGTACTTAGCTCGAATGCATGAGGCCCCCTTGGAAGATTAGGAAGGTCAGCTTCACGGTCCTGTGATTTAGCAGCCTTTGCTACCAAACTCTTTCCGTGCCTTTTACGATGCTTTTGGCATGTAACATGTCTTGCATTCACTTCTTTTATAAGGCTGTCATGCACTTCAAGGAAATTTGCTGCTGCAATCTGTTTTTCCTTGTGGCTTTTATCACTAGTTTCTGCTCCATATTTGTGCAATCCCCTTTCTTGAGGGTAAGATTCTTGTGTGACTTCAACTGGTTTGTTGGGTGTGGTCCTAAGGAGCCTTTTCCAGAGTGTAGATTCGAGAACAAAATATATCTAGTCTTCAAAGAAAACGATCTCATCTTCTACCTTGTACTCGTTATCATGGATGAGTTGATCCAACAATTTTTGGAGTACTCTACCAAGAGGTGAGCTCTCCAATCTCTCAATGAACGTGCATATGACAGGTCCAACGTCCTTCACACCAAGCTTTCTTCCCACATTCTTAATTTTGTTAGAAGCCTTAAGGTCTTTGCTTTCAACATTTCAAAACCACCGATGTGCAAAATGTTTGATACCACCTTAAAAGAAGGGTCAAAGTCCTGGACATCTTCATTTTCTTCCTCATTGTTTTCTATGTTGCTTAATATTTCTTCCTCTACATCTTGGCAGTCTTTAGCACCCTAAGTTTTTGAAGCCTCAAGCACTTGGCCTTTAGCAACATGCACACCATCGTTTACCACTTTCTCGCCAACTTCTCCATTTTCCCCATAAGCATCACAAACATCATTTTTCCCAAAGTGTCCTCCAGCCACATTTGAAATTCGAATGATACAATATTGCTATCAGAAAGGGTGCCCCCTTCTTTGAGAAGATCATCCTGCTCCCTGAGATTTGATCAACTTCTTTCTTCATTGGTAATATGGTTACCTTAAACACAACTACCACTAGGAATGTTTTCTGCCCTAATGAATTGCTTTTGCTCCATAGCTTCAGACACTACTGGTTCTTTAAGATTTTCCTTCTCCTGAGGTATTGCGACCCTTCTGTTCAATTCTTCTATTTTTGCAAGAGCCTCGCTGTTCAACTCCTGCAATCTTTCAAGAGCTTTCACTTGCTGCTTATTGTTCTCTCTTCCTCTTCTCTCTATAACTATTTTTTACGTTGTGTCACAATTTCCTTTATCTTGGCATGTTTGGTCTCAAAATCCATGTCTCCTTTAGTGCTCCGCACTTCACATGATGGCTGATCGTCATTGTGCTTAAGTAGATGGGTGTTATCCCTCAAAATTTTTATATGGGGCATTAATTAACCCTGCTGATGATGATGTCATAAGTGCATGTGTCCTTGGAGACGTCGTCCTTTCTTGAACAAGTTTTTCTTTCTTTTTAGGAGGATATAGCCAAGACCAATCTTTTGGGTGTTCCTTTTCCCATGCATCAACTTCCCTTGCTAGGTTCTTGTGGAGCTCTTCCAACTTTTTCCAAGACTTTGCATACTCTTTCCCAGAAACTGATTCCAGCTGCTCCATCTTTAAACAACTCTCCAGGCTCCTAGTGCTAGTTTGTCCGAGAACATTAAATTGAACAGGAACATGGTGATTGTTGCCTGCATTAATCCTAAGTGGGGCGAAAAGCTGAGACATCATCTGCTGGTGCTACTACTTGGCCTTTTCTCAAAACTGTTCATTCTCCATTGAGCCTTACCTGAAGACCCTGGGTCTGTGACATCAACCCAATTGCTAACAGGCTAGCTGGGTGAGCCATCTCTGATACCACTATAATGTTGTAGGATAATTTTTTCCGTAGGGTTTCTTTGTTTGATTAATACATTAATAACATAATGCATTTATCCATTTATATACAACAAACCTTCATTTATAAGTGCATAAAAAAAACTCTTCAACAACAATGCATTTCATTCAATAATCTTTCAGGCTATTGACAACTAACAATTCTCAATGTAGTCTGGATTGCATTTGTTTAGTAACAAGTACTCCTGAAATTTAATACTATCAGTTCTACTGATTATGACTCACTCCTTAATTATGACTAACTAAGCTACTCCTTGTCATTTGACACTGTTTCCCATAGGAGGCCCCACGCTATCCTGTTGTGTACTGGTAACCTCAGAGTTATGAAAGCTTATCAAAAAATACTAGAAACCAGATCGTGTCATTCGCTGTAGTCTCTCTGCATTAACGAATGGGATGATATCGAAACTCCTCTCCTCAGTGGAACTGTCACAGGGCCGTTAACCGTCAGTGAATTAAGGGGCCTCCGCTCCT
Organism: Pinus albicaulis; assembly: GCA_034641835.2. NCBI lineage: Eukaryota > Viridiplantae > Streptophyta > Pinopsida > Pinales > Pinaceae > Pinus > Pinus albicaulis. The sequence goes on from CM076576.1 coordinate 485,565,583, forward strand.
CTGTTGGACTATCACAGGGTCCGTCTCAAGTCAACAAATTAAGGGATGTCGTGAATCTGCTTCAAGATAAGGCGACCATGGTTAAGCCATGGTGGTACTGTGTTGTCGCTTCCAACCTTAGCCGCACCAGGTGTTCTTAAATAGTTGTGCATGCCTAGGGTAAAGTCGTTAGCTATCTCTTGTGTAATTTTGTGCCCTAGATGCGCTTGGATTGCCCAATTTGAAATATGTGAATGTCTTTCACCCAATACGAATGTGCCGCAGAACAGGTTGAGGTGGGGAAAACTGCCAATTCTGTCATCCCAATGCTGTCACTACTGTTATGCCAACATAGTCAATACTGTTAATGTCCATACTACTATTATGCCAACACTGTCGGTTCTGTCATGGTCATGCCAATACTGTCAATTCTGTCATGTTCATACTGTCACTACAGTTATGCCAACACTGTCATGTCAAGGCTGTGTTATCCATCAAGCTGATGTAATAGCAAGGACTCTGAAACATATCAATAACTGTCAACATACAAAAATTGCTGTCTTCACTGTCAAAGGTACATCACTGTCTTGCACTATACAGTAAAGAGGTCACTGTTAGTCCCAAACATGGCCATTATCAAGTTTACAACCATACCACTGCAATCCAGGATTCTGATATGTATTAAAGTCACATCCATTTGTCACCATCTCCCTGACGTATTGTTGTCAAGATTTATGTTACTGACTGTCATAAGCATACAACAGTGAGCAGAGACATACATACAACTGCTGTAACATTGCAGAGCCATACCATACTATGCCATTACAGTCAGACCATAAGAGTTACCAGAGGGAGACATATATTGCAGAGATCCATGCCATATAAACGCTGTAACGAAGCCATACATACCATATACTTTTTGTAGACATCCATGCCATATGAATGTGCAACAATTCCATACATATCACAGCCATACGTACTCATTACAGAGATGCCGAGACCAATACATATAACAATGTCGTGACCAACCATGCTGAGACTGACCATTGCATCGTGACATAGAACAGAGGTCCGATGACCATCTGAGAGGTGCGAGGGCAATGGACCGAGATCAATACCATACAGAGCCATATGCCATTGTATAACATAGTAATACCATGCCATCGAAACCCTGTCACTGTTCAATCCAGCGATGGCTCAAAACAAAATACCCAAACAATTTAAGCTACGCACATATGATTTCAGTGATGCCAATCCATTACAGAGATAATGTGATGCGCATAGAAATTATAACGATGCCCATGCAGAAATATGACACCCATTCAAACTGTGCAATGACCATATAAACTTTGTGATTCCCATAAGGAAATACGATGCTTATATGAACTGTGCGAAGCCCATAAGATCTGTGCAGTGCCCATAAGGTTTGCGCAATGCCCACAAAGGTCTGTGCGATGCCCACAAAGTGATGTATTACCCATTCTGCGATGCTCATTCAACTACGAGCCACAGATCAAAGATTTCCATGCAACTCGTCAAGTGATCATGTTAGGCACATCGATGGGATGTACACACACACGCACACACACACACACACGCACACACACACACACACACATATATATATATATATAGAGAGAGAGAGAGAGAGAGAGAGAGACTCGATCCATGAAGCAAGCCGATATGACCTCAATTTGGAGGGAAACAATTAATTCAAAATTTAATTAAAATAATACTAAACAAAATTTCCATGTGCCTTGATTTACCTTATTAAATAAGAGTGCTCAACACATTAATATTAATGTGCCCATTATAAATTCTCTTTTGAGGTATAATAGGCTTCATTTGGGCCTTAGGGTTTTTCCTTGGGGTAGCTAGGATTTCCTTTGAGGAAATTCGCCCTGACACTGCCCAATTTTAACAAATTTATCCCTAAAGAATACACATTTGCCCTTTATCAAGGCCATGATTAAGGTGTCTGCTACTTGCTTGTCTGTGGGAATGTACTGCAGCCTCACTGTCCCCTTTTGCGCAAAATCTCTAATGAAGTGGTACTTGATCTCAATATGCTACTTGTCATTCTTGTCTCTTCTTGCATACAAGATCAAGCATGGATCTGATGGAAGTGCTGAAAAGTTCAAGACAAGATTTGTTGCCCGTGGCTTCTCTCAAAAGGAAGGAATAGACTATGATGACATATTTGCACCTGTGGCACGATATACCACCATTCGATCAATCATAGCCCTTGCTGCTACGCAAGGATGGAGTCTTCATCAGATGGATGTCAAGACCGCTTTTCTACATGGTGCAATAAAGGAAGAGGTGTATGTAGAACAACCTTTGGGGTTTGAAGTCCAGGATCGGGACACCCATGTCTGCAGGTTGAAGAAAGCCCTCTATGGGTTGAAACAAGCACCCAGAGCTTGGTACGAGAGGATAGATAGCTACTTGATGAAGTTGGGCTTCACTCGAAGTAATGCTGATCCGAACCTTTACTTCAAGGTTATCCAGGGAAAGCCTCTCATTCTGGTGTTGTATGTGGACGACCTCTTCCTGACAGGTGCTGACCCTCTTATTCATCAATGCAAGAGGGAGCTTGCTGTTGAGTTCGAGATGAAGAACCTAGCACTGATGCACTACTTCCTAGACCTGGAGGTCTGGCAGAGACCTGGCGAGATTTTCCTTTCTCAAGGAAAATACATTGTGAAACTTCTGGAAAGATTTGGTATGGTGGACTGCAAGTCCGTGTCAACACCAATGGAACTCAACTTCAAGAAGTTGAGTGGCAGCGCTGCTAGGCCCGTATTGGCAAATCCTACTGAATATCGTCAACTCGTAGGGGCCCTAATGTTCTTAGTGAACACCCGTCCAGATATACGTTTTGCAGTGAACACTTTGAGTCAACAGATGGTTGAGCCTCATCACTTTCACTGGGTTGGTGCCAGGAATCTTCTGAGATACCTTCGGGGCACGATGAACCATGGGCTTAGATACATTGCCGGGAGCGTAACACTCCTTGGATATACTGATGCTGATTGGGCTGGCAGTGTGGTGGATCGTAAGAGCACATCGGGATGCTGCTTCAATCTTGGTTCTGCTTTGATTTCATGGATGAGCAGGAAGCAAAAGTCGGTGGCTTTGAGCACTGCAGAGGCTGAATACATTGCAGCAAGTATGGCCTGTTGTGAAGCAGTTTGGTTGCGAAAGCTCTTTAGTGAGCTGTTTGGACATGTGCTAGATACCACTGTGATACTCTGTGATAACCAGAGTGGGATTTGCTTGACCGAGAATCCTGTGTTCCACGACCGATCCAAGCACATTGATATCAGGTATCATTTCATCCGGGATATGGTACAGCGAGGCGCTGTAAGGCTCGATCATATAGGAACTGATGAGCAGGTCGCGGATATTCTCACTAAGCCCCTGGGGAAGGTCAAGTTCCTAAACTCCCGTGAGAGACTTGGTATCGTGGAACGACCCTATGATGTGGGTTCTATTGGACGATGAGCTCGAGGAGCTGTGGGGGGCTTTGGGGACAGCTTCTCGGAGCTATGAGCAACCACAAGGCTAGGCTTGCCAAACCTTGTTGGTGTGCTTGGACCCCACCGTTGTGATTATTGAGTTGGTTCACCTCTCATTATCTGTGCCCCGTATGCGTCCTACCCATTGAGTTCAGGGCTCATGGGAAGTACCTCTCATTTGGCCAATGAGGTGAGAAAAGCTAGAGACTAGTAGCAAAGACTGATGGACGCATCCGAGATTGTCGTACTCTCTATCTAGGATGGCACGGTCCAACCACTTGATCTGGGATCAAGTCTAGTGAGGTCTCGGACCTCCCCCTGACTTCGGGTCAGATGAACCAACTTCGGGTTGGTTGGAGACTCTTTGTGAGTCCGATAGAGGTTTTGACCTCTGAGCTGAATCTGTCAGCCGGGAATGATGTCTTTGTGACTGACCCACTTCTGTTCTGAAATAAAGAGGCCAGCAAAGCAAGTTACGGCGGGATGACGCACGATGTTTGATTGCACTGGTGGATGGATTTCTCCCTAGTTGAGAGGGAGTGTTAAATTTGGACAACTAGGTCCAAACTCCATCTTGTGATGCTCAGATGAAGATTCCAATATTTGTATTGGATTCCTCTTTCAGAGAGGTGTAAAATCGATCTAAAATTGATTTTAATCTGATGAGCAGAATATTTATTTTGAATTTATCATTTATAATAAATTTAAGTGCAGGTCGGCCTTAAGGTTTTTACCCCTAGCAGATGTGTCACACACCTCTCATGATTGGTATTTATAGGGTCAACGTTGGAGCATTTTCCACTCATCTCAACACACATCTCCTCCTCTTATACGAGCATCTAAGGAGCAAGAAGGACGAAGTTTACCGCAGCAAGAAGGACGAAATTTACTGCAGCCAGAAATCTGCGGTTAGGGTTTCTGGGGAAGTTTGACCAGCGTTGACTTTGGTCAACGCATGGTCCGAATTCGCTGAAATTTGGTGGAGAGTTCGATTTTTTAAGGCCGTACTCATTGGCACAAAAATCAAGGTCAAAAGGTTGACCGAAGTTGGAGTTGCATTGACTTTATTGCTGGTGCCCTGCATTGACTTTTCTAGGGTTGACTTTGAGCTGAATGGGTGATAGATTTGAGGACTGTTGTGACACATTCTAGGTTGGCCAACCAAGAAGACTTTGCTGGTTGAAGCATCCTGCTGACCGCCATAATTCACCAACACATTCTCTTGTTTCTGGTTTGTCTTCTATAGATCCATTGGTATGTTCTATCAGCATTTTTACTTAATTGTTTATGTGATTGCTGTTATAAAAGTAAAGTTGCATCAAGCATAGAACATCTACATAAATTTACACTCTACCATCAAGTGATTGATTATGTTCACTACAAACAAATGTCCGGCCCTCGGTGTTGAATAGATACATGAGAGAACCAATCAATTATTTACACAAGGTAGGGTCCACCGCCTTTGATTTGGAAGTATTAATATTCTTCCGCTGATCACAAGTGGCATATACAGTACCCAGCAGTCCTCCATCCCGAAACACCCGAAGGTATTAACTGTGGTATTTCCCTTTGCCCAAAAAACACCTCTCTCCTTCTCTTTGCCACACCTTCAATCTCAAAAAGTAGTGCATCATCCCCAAATCCTTCATTTCGGACTCTGTTGCAAGGTCTCGCTTGTAGTGTGCAATGAGCTCTTCAGACCCTGTGAGAAACATGTCATCAACATATGACACCGATATAAGAGGATCACCCTTCACTGAATGTAGTACAGGTTTGGGTCCGCCTCACTCTTGGTAAAGCCCACACTTCGCAAATAACTTTCAATTTGTGCATACCATGCTATGGGAGCTTGCTTGAGCCCATATAATGCTTTCTTCGACCAACACACATGGGAATCCCTCCCATGCACCTCAAAACCCTCTGACTGTGCTCTGTAGATATCTTACTCAATAATCCCTTTGAGGAAGGCTGCCTTCTCATTCATCTGGTGAATCCTCCAACCTATTTGCACTGCTATCGAGATGATCGCCGCGATGGATGAGTATCTGGCTATTGGAACGAAGGTCTCGTCATTGTCGATCCCTTTCTTCTATTAAAATCCCTTAGCCACAAAATAGGCTCTGAACTTCACGCTGCTATCCACAACATGCTTGATCTTGTACACCCATCTGGAGCCAACCATCGACTTACCCATTTGCTGTGGCACAACCTTCCATACGTTGTTCTTATTCATGATGAAAGAATACTCTTCCACCATGGCATCCATCCACTCTTGATGCTGGAACCCCTTCCAAAAGCTGGCAGGTTCAACCTCAATCAGTTTACTTATCAACGCCATATACCCTGAATAGTGCTGAGGAGCCTTGCTATGTCTGACTGAATATCTTAGGGTACTATCATACTCCTAGGCCTCTCTCCTTTACCCACTTGGCCTTCTTCCTCCTTGTGCCTGGAGTCTCAGGCTTGGTTTGAGGAATCCCTTGTTCCTCATTCTGATCTCTTTTCTCGACCTGCTTTCTCTGCTCACCAACACGTGTGACTGTAGTCTGAGGAATCTGCACTGACTCAACGTTTGGTGCCTGCTCCTCTTGAACCTCAACTGTAGAAGAACTCATACTGGCAGAATTTTAAAGAGCCCTCTCTTCTTCAAACTTCACATCCCTGTGCACTATTGTCTTCCTGAGAGCAGGAATGTAAACACGATAGGCTTTTGAAGTCTCGTTATACCCCACAAGGATAGGATTCACTGCAGTAGGTTGCAACTTGGTCCTTTTCTCCTCGGGAACTTGGTAATATACAAAGCACCCAAAGATGTGAATGTGCCCTAAATTTGGTTTCTTCCCTGTAAATGCCTCCTTTGGTGTCAAACTTCCCAACACTTTGAGTGGGCTTTTGTTCTGTAGATGTACACCAATGTTGCAAGCCTTTGCCCATAGAAACCACGGTAGATCCTGATCATGGAGAATGGCCTTGTGTTGAAAAATGGTAGCTTCGGTCGGTATTTTCATCATGCAAATCAAAGAAGAAAAGTTGAATTTATATTTTGGTTTATGACCCCAAAAATGCTCAAGTTGGCCCCTCTAAGATCAAGTCAGCCCTCCAAGAGACCCATCTTTTCACATGGATGAATCACTGTATATTGAGCCTATTTTCTCTCATCTAAGACACACTTCAGATCAATCTTTTGCTCTGTGGAACCTTGCAGATTTGAGGCTCATTCGCTCTGTGGAACTAGTGCGGACCTGTGGCACTATTCTTCCATGGAATAGTGTGCACCTGTGGCACTAATCTTCTGTGGAATAGTGTGGACCTGTGGCACTAATCCTCTATGGAGCAATGCAGAACTGTGGCATTAAACTTCTACAGAACCTTGTGGACCTGTTTTGCTAAACTTCTCTGGAGCCTTGTGAGTTTGAGGCACTGGTTATTCTATGGCTTATGCGAGTTCTAAGACTGAGGAAGAGGCCGAAATTTTGCCCTCTGTTGCAGACTCTAACTGTGGACCTACGTTGACTATTTCTCTCTCCTTTGTTTTGTCCTGGGAAATATTGAGGTCAGAGATTGTTTTTTTGATTGGAATATTCTGATGTTTTTTGATGAATTGAACTCTCTTTCATAAAGAAAGATTTGTTGGGTTTTCCCCTTGTGGGTTTTGCCTTGGCTGTTGGCCTAACTTCTGGTGTCTCTTGTCTCATTGTTTATTGTGATCTCTATTGCTTTATTGAAGAAGATAATGGTTGAAATTTTTCACGTATAACTGCTTAATGATTGAAAAGTGCTAAAGAAATCTAATTGTGTCATTGGAGGTAGTTATCAATTTGAAAAATTATACTAGTCTTGATTGCACTAGAAAATAAACTTGGTTTCAGAGCTATGGTGAAGAAATGAGCATTGAGGTCACCTTTTAAAGGAGCCCTAAGTAGGCCTAAGTTTGGAAAAGTCCTAGTCAATTTGCATCAGAACAAAAGACTTGTTTGTGGAGGGCTGAAATTCTTGTGACTATCATTTCAAAAAGGAGAAATTTGTTTTGGATTAGGCCGCTGACCTAGTTTGTTCAAGGTTCTTATTGAGATAAGGTCAACTTGCAAATTATAACCAGATCATGCATCATTAAGGAGAATCAATGGATCAAATCCCTCAAAAACCTCAATCTAAGGTCGAGAATAATGAAAATGACCGAGTCTTTGCACTATCAGATCTATATGTTTAAGAGGCTGAAGTATTCCTGAGATCACACTCTAAAAATAAGGTTGAAACCAACGGAGCTGGTTATAGTGAATGAGCAACCTTGAAGTCATTAAGCCCTAGTTCAAAAAGCCAAGAAGAAGATCTACCCTCTTGCCTGAAGAAGAACTACCAAATCATCATAAGGTTGAAAATCTGGTGTGAAAGGATCTGTTCGCTTAAGGAAGGGTGAAGCCGTAATTCATCATAGTAGCCCGAATTTAAATTACATGATCCTCTGTTGCAAAGGCCGAGGAATTTAGAAGCTGAACCATTGTAACCTTGGAGCAACAACGGGAAAAAAGATATCTCTGTTTGACCCTATAAAGTCTAATATTGATGAGGTATGTATTCTTGCTCTGTCAAAACCAAGCATAGGTATAGTATGTTTAGTATGAAAAGTTGGATTCAAAGAAGCCTTTGAAAATTAGGTATAATCTCTGGTAATATGGTATTTTCAAACTCAATATGAGTTGTGGCTCAAATTAAGACACTGTCACATAAGAAAAATATGCGATCTGTAATTCTTCTCCTTGGAAATGCTAATGAGGACATTAGCAAATCCTACTATGGCAAGAAATGTTGACTGATAAGAATAACTTTAAGATATTGGAGGTAGGCGATGTTACTTATCTACTGTAGTATTTTGCAACATATCAACCCTGCCCACGAGCCTCTGGTATAAATGGAGAATGAAAATCTTTTGGCCTAGTTTTATGGAGATGGCATAAGGTTTAACCCTGAAATTCCAACCTCATTCATCATCACTAAAATCTCCTAGCAGAATCAGGATTTAATTACTCGACAGATGGCCATCTCTAATAAAAGTTAAAGAAGGATTGGAATTGTCGTGCAAGTAGTATCAATTTGATGATAGTCCAGAAGATCATTGAATAAAAAGAATTTGAAAATTGTTTGGATAAGCAAATCCGAGGGTTTATAGAAAAAACCCCTAGGATTGGATCTAGATCATCGTTTCTGCTGGAAGAAGAAAACCCTAGATTGTGATGAGAAAACAAGGTTGATTTGCAAGATGGATGTGAATAGTGTAAGATCAAAAGGGAGCTGTCATCCCACCATAATCTTCAAAAGGGTCTAGTCAATATGAAAGCCAGAGAGAAGTCGACTTGAAAGCTTGTGCGATAAGCATTTGTCCTCCGAAGTCTGTTTGCTTAAAGTGGCATTTGCCATCAAGTATTGCTTAAGGATTTGTGTATAACATACTACAATGAGAAAACTAAGACCAACGTTTAATGACTCCAATGCATTTGCCATTTGAAAGATTACCTCTTTCAGAAGTCTGAAGTTTTGCATATGATGTGATGAATTTAATGATCTACATATAAACTGCTGTGGATACAGATCTGTTATTATGTGAAGCCATCAAATTGTTTTCAAGACAAAATCTTGATGGAACAAATTCGTTGGAAATTGTAAGATCTCACATGATTGAAGGAATAAATTTGTTGGATATGTCAAGACCATGAAGACGAATCCCTCCCTCAAGGTTAACGATCAAGTTACTTGCAGCTCACCTATTGATTGACAAATAAGTTGATAATATATGTGCTGACCCCTCTTGCACATGAAGACCTAGTTCTATTGCAAAGTTATCTAATAATGATGAGTTTCATCATTCTAGGGTTTAGGTATTAAATTAGAGTCTAGAGTTTATGAACCCTAGTGTACAAAAGGGTTTGAACAAGAACCCTAGTATGTATAATGTGAGTGCTTTGTTAATTTTGGGTAACTAGGTCCAAATTCCATGTTGCACTGCTCATATGATGATGGTCATATTTTTGTTGGATTCCTCTTTTGGAGAGGTGCAAGATTGATCTAAAGATCATCTTGATTGGATGAGCAGAACATTGATTTTGAATATATTTTCCACATGTGCAAGGTCGGCCAGATTTATCCCACATGCCTAAGAGATGTGTCACACACCCTCATTGATGAATATAAATTGGAGAGACTTGGAGGTCATTTTCTCATCATCTCATCATGCATTCTCTCATTGTGATCTGATTGGTTCGACAGCGTTTGGAGGCCTTTTTCCCCTCGCACTTGTGGAGCGAAGCTGTTGTTCACTGCGCTGTTTTGTTTAGGGCTTTCTGTTTTATGTGCTGATCTGTTTAGGGCTTTTCTGCTGCAACGTTGACCAACGTTGACTGTGGTCAACCCTTGGTCGTTTGACCTCAATTTTTTGCAGAAATTCTGATTTGAGGAGGCCGTACAGTTGGGCACTAAAATCGAGGAATTTCGCGCTGTTTGACCAAAGCCCTAGTTTGTTGCGTTGACTTTTTTGAAGCTGCCTACGTTGACTTTTCTGCGTTGTCCTTGGTTTGGCTTGCGTTGTCTCGTGATGAGCTGTTTTTGAGGGTTGTGGGTGTGACACATGAAAGTGTGGCTGACCGAGAAAGACTTTGTTGGTTGAAGCATCCCGCTGACCGCCGTAACGCAACAATATCTCATATCTTTGCTGGACATAAGGAATTGTAAATCTGATCTATATTTGGCTTGTCTTCCATTGATCTATTATTGTGTTCTATCAACATTTTACTTTCAAGTTTATGTGATTGCTATTTTGTATTGGGCCTAAGAAAGATTGAAGTAAAAGTGCATCAAGCATAGAATACCATTGTTATCTAAATTTAACATGGTATCAGAGCTGAGGTGAAGACAAAGTCCAAGAATCCAAGCTGGTGTTAGAAGCTATCTCTAAAGGAGGAAATCCTATCAAGGACAAATGGCCTCCTCAACTTACAAGGGTTTCAAGGCTGATGATAAATTGACTGATAAGTCTGATTATCATGCATGGAAGATGTCCTTGGATTTGGCGCTAGAAGATCAAGATGTCATGGACTAGGTATAGGGGAATATTCAAGAGCCTCCATCAAATGTAGCTGCTGCCACGAAGTCGAAGTATAGAAAAGGGGAAATCAAAGGGAAATCAAAGCAAAGATGATTATTGGGGATTCTATTCATAAGCACTTGGTTGCTTACATTTCTGAGTTGAAGACATCTAAGGAGATGTATGATAAGCTGGTGAACATGTTCAGGGCTAGCAATGCTAATCAAATTCTCTTCTTCAAGAATCAATTGAAGAATATCAAGAAGGGTAAGGATGAATCTATTCAATCTTATTTTATGAGGCTCACTGAAATTAGGAATAACCTCCTAGCTATTGGGGAAGCAATATCTGATTGAGAGATGGTTCTTATTGCACTTGGAGGTCTCCCCCGTAATTGGCATGTATTCAATACCACTATTCTCAATGTTAATGTGATTCCTGATTTTGATGAAATCTTGACGAGATGCACTCGATAGGAAACAAGAATGATGGAGTGTCTCTAATGGTAATGGAAGTGACCCTACCGCCTTCGCCGCTCATGCAAAGAAGAAGAACCATGGTGGCCCGAGAAATCAAAACCATGGTAGAGCGGGGCCCAAAGGAAGGAAGGGAAGATGTTACACTTGTAACAAGACTGGTCACTATGCAAGAGAGTGCCCTAATAGAAGGGACTCTCCCAGGGATGATGACAACAAAAACTCGAGAAGAAATGGCAGGAACAACAGGTTCCAAGGAAAAAGGAAGGCTCCCTCTGATTGTAATGGAAATGGGCAACCTTTCAAGAGGTCAAGAAATTCTAGGTACGATGAGTCTAATGTTGTTGATAATAAGAGAAATGATTCTATTCTTATATTTGCCCTCTCTGCTGCATCTCCACTTAACACCCTGGATGTCTGGTTAATTGATAGTGGTGCTTCAAGGCACCTCATTGGTTATAAAGAAGCCCTTTTTGATTTGGTTGAGAAGCATACTAATCTGGAAATTATCCTTGGAGATAATGCCACCTATCTTGTGAAAGGGACAGGGACTGTAACCCTCCATTTATCTCAAGGTCAGGTGACCGATTTAACCACCGAGGTCCAAGGGTTCAATTTTTCTTAAAATATCCATTTTTCCCTTGATGGGGGGACCTCCAAAAAATGACTTCTTCTTGACCCACAAATTTTTGATTATTTTCCACTTCGAGAGAAATTAATTTCTCTATAATTATTTTTTGACTTAAAATTAATTAATTTTCTGGCTTAGGATTTTTATTAATTTAGCCAGAAAAATTAAATAATTGACACTAGAGGGGATTTAATGATTTTTCCATCAAATATTTTAGCCATGGTGTCTGACTGCAATAGACCATGCACTGAAATATTTTTTACATAAAAATATTACAATATCAACCCTTGAAAGGAGAAAACGAATTTAGACATAGACCCTCAATAATTTACCCAATTCTGCGACAGTATGTTTATAATAAAATAATTTAGCCATGATTTCTAAACACACTTTTACAATAGACTCGATATAACACTAGGTTTCACCTAAGACTTTATCAACGAATTCTACCCTAGCTTTGGGTTATAGGTGGAAGAAAAACTCTGCCGATTAGGCGTGTTTACAAATACACATTTTGGGGAGGTAAAAAAACTTCCTAGGATGATATCCTTTGCCAAAATCAGAGGCTTACCTAGGTGTTGTTACATAATTAAATGGCCATACTAGCATCATTTACAATAAGGCTTGTAGAAATTGGGTTCACAATGATAACTTCATCCTGGCAGATGATTTTGATCGCTGAAAATTTTATCCACTTCTTTATACACTGCTCTCTCGGACCGTTGACAAAATTGTGTACAACATTTCCGAAGTACTTTTCTTTACTTGGGTTGCTTGAAACTTAGTATAACTGCTATGAATAGACTTGCTATTATGGAGTGAAGAGTGTCTTACTGGGGAGAAATCTTGTAAATAGTGGAATTATTATTCCTGTAGCTGTCCAAGGTAATGAATTGTCTTTTATGATCTCTAATTGTGAAAATGTTAGCAAGTTTAAATAAAATTTAAACGAGCCTATTTGCAGGAATACATTTCTTCTGCCTTGCAAACATGGCTTTTTATTCTTATATATAATATTTTCTTTCCTTTTAAAAACTGCTGGTATACAGAAGCTGCATTTTGCTCTTACCTCTTGCTACCATTTCTTAAAAATTGAAGCCTACTACAGCCCATGTCCAAAGATTTCTTTGTGGAGCCACCTATCTTAGATGTTGCATTTCATACTTGGTTTTGTAAACATTTATCAACGTATTTATTATTCATTATGTTATCTGAAAGTGGAACTTTATAAATCAAACTCCATTACATTATGTTCTTCAAATAAGCCAGAGTAATTAAGCTACTCATTGTTCCACATGCGTCCTTGAACAACATGGAATTGGCAACAACAGAATCATTATTTTTTGTGATATATCATATGAGAAATATCTCATAAGTAGAGTGTTATAGAAGCCTAAAGAAATGTTCGGCTTGAGCTCTCTTGGTAGAAACCCCGATTGAAAGCCAAGTTGCTTATTTGTGTTCAAACATCAACTCTGGAGTCTGAATGTCCTGATCTAGTTGGCAAACTGTCGGCATATAGTGCTGCTGGTCAATCACTGAATGTTAAAACGTAGTATATAAAGACACACTATAGTTGTGTGGTATCCTTTCAAATGTCATTATAAATGACCCTTGTAGAGGATATTTACTGTGTTCTACCTGATATATATGGTGCATCCGTAATCAAGTGTTAGTCAAAGGCTCATGCATGTTCTGACAGTTGTATGACCCAGAACACCTTGTGGCTTATTTTGGACCACTTAAAAATGTTACCTTTCTTTCAGCCTAACATTGATCAAGCTGCATGTTATCTCTTACATAACACACCTGTTTCTATAGATTATAACATAATTATCCAGGTCACATACATGTCAAATTCCTTAGGTTTTTTCTCTTATCTTGAATTTATGTACAATTTCAGATGACCTAGATTACATGTTATCATATATCAGAACAGAATTATCAAGCTTATATACATATTAAATTCCTTTAATTTTCTCATATCTTGAATATATGTGAAATTGGAGATGTCCTAGATATGCTATTTATTACATAACACCTGTTTCTATATTAAAACAGATTTACCAAGGTCAAGTCATATTCATATGAAATTCCGTTGTTTGATTTTTCTCATATCTTGAATTTACGTGCAATTGAAAATGTCTTAGATACTTCCAAGTTTTGTGCTTCATGATTATTTCTTTCCTCGTCACTTGTTGCTTCTACTGTGTTAAAATAACCACAATGCATTTGCCACATCTGTCACCCATAGTATTAAAAACTGGAACTAGTGACCAGGTCGGTGGACCTAATGAACCGGGTTTCGAACGGGAACCGGTCAAACCAGGACTGGTCAGATCTCAATGAACCAATTGTAAAAAAAATACATTAAATAATTAATTTTTAATAAAAAATATTTTTAAGATTTGCAACCATGATTTGAAGCCAAAAGAGACAAAATATGCAAAGTTTTCTCATGTATATAGTATATACCATGTAAAGGTGAATGCATCAAAATGGCATCGAGAGCAATATATATCATCGACAAAATACATAAGCAATGAGACTCCAAATGGCCTATAAAGCCCAAAAACAATGCTACAAGCTATGAGGCCATTGGCCTACTACAAGACTACAAGTCTAGACTCTACAGTGCATCACCACTACTAGACACAGGATCATCATCAGGAGCTGCATAGATATCATCTGGTTCAGAGTCTGAGGATGCCTCAACCTCATCTGCAACCTCAGTAGCACCGCCACCAATAACAACAAAAGTGGACCTAATAGGAGCACGAGTTGGTTGAGTTGCACGACTAGTGCCTTCCATTGGTTGTTTTCCTTTCCTTGATGCAACTACTAATCTTGGTTCTGATGGCGCCACCAAATTTGCTTCATCCCCTGCTAATGCCATATCAATATCAGATCTTCAGTCTCCTCCACCCATTCTGATGTTGGATTAATATCGTCCAACACAATGGGATCTAGATCAAGTGTTTTCTTCATCATTTGGTTCCTCCTTAGTCGAAGGTTATATTGCACGAAGACAAGATCATTTAACTGTTTTTGTTCCAAATGGTTTCTCGTCTTCGTGTATATGCGCTCAAAAACAGACCAATTGCGCTTACAACCTAAAGCACTGTAAGTTTGGTTGAGTACTCTAATTGCAAACTTTTGCAATTGAGGGTATTGGCCGCCAAATGACTCCTACCAATGTGCTGCAAAGAAAAAAACATTAATTAGTAACTTAGTTAATTTCATTACTTATTTACAAACAATTTAACTTGGAAAGAAAAACAAATTGGAATCACTTACCTGGTTGATCCACAACTCTTGCCATTTTTGCCAAATTTTTCCAAAGGTACCAGCTGCCATACTAAAAAGAGTAAGTTATCTATGTATTTCCAACTGGTCTGCATGGATAGGGACCATGCGCTCCAAGCAATCAATCAATCCAGCTCTGACCTCCCCATCCTGCAAATCTCCTAGCCACGCTGTTAAATTAGGACAACTAGGTCCAAACTCCATGATGTGATGCTCAGATGAAGATACCATTATTTTTATTGGGTTCCTCTTTCGGAGAGGTGTAAGATCGACATAAAATTGATCTTAATCTGATGAGCAGAACATTTATTGAATTTGTTTTTTCATAATTTCAAATATGTACAGGTCGGCCTTAAGGTTTTACACCCCTAGCAGATGTGTCACACACCTCAATGATGGATATAAACACAGTCAACATTGGAGAGCATTTCACTCACTCACTCATCACACACATCTCCTCCTCTGATTGGATACGAGCATCTGAGAAGCAGTTCTCACGTGGGAAAAAGGACGAAGTTGCTGAAGCTGGAAAACTGACGAAATTTTTGCAGTTAGGGTTTCTAGGAAAGTTTGACCAGCGTTGACTTTGGTCAACACATGGTTCGAATTGGCTGAAATTTGGTGGAGAGTTCAAATTTTGAAGGCCATATTCATTGGCACAAAAATCGAGGTCAAAAGGTTGACCGAAGTTGGAGCTGCGTTGACTTTATTTCTGTTGCCCTGCGTTGACTTTTCTGGACTGCATTGACTTTTTTGGGGTTGACTTTGAGTTGATTGGGTGACTGATTTGAGGATTGTTGTGACACATTCTGGGTTGGCTGACCAAGAAGACTTTGCTGGTTGAAGCATCCTGTTGACCGCCGTAATGCACCAACACATTCTCCTGTTTTTGGTTTGTCTTCTATAGATCTACTGGTATGTTCTATCAACATTTTACTTAACTGTTTATGTGATTGCTGTAATAAAAGTAAAGTTGCATCAAGCATAGAACATCTACATAAATTTACATGGTATCGGAGCTGAGGTGAAGACAAGCCCTATTTGTAGCAATCATCGGAAAGGATAATGGGTTCCACAAGCTATAGCTTCAAGGAGGAAGACAACTTGACTGGGAAGGATGACTTCCATGCTTGGAAAATGATATTGGATCTCAAATTGGAAGACCAAGATGTCATGGACTATGTGCAGGGTAAAATCCAAGAACCTCCATCCACTGCTACTGCTGCTGCGAAAACAAAGTACAAGGAGGGGGGATCAAATCAAAGCTGATGATCAGGGAATCCATTCATAAAACCCTGGTGGCCTACATCTCTGAGTTGGGCACATCCAAAGAGATGTATGATAAATTGATACTCATTTTCAAGGCCAACAATGCGAATCAAGTACTATTCTTCAAGAATCAATTGAAGAATCTGAAGAAAGGCAGGGATGAGTCTGTCCAATCATACTTTCTGAAGCTGACTAAAATCAGGAACAATCTGCTAGCTATTGGGGAGACAATAGTTGATCGAGAAATGGTACTCACCGCACTTGGAGGGCTCTCATCTGAATGGCATGTGTTCAACACTACCATTCTAAATAATAATGTGATACCTGACTTTGATGAAGTACTATCAAGATGCGTTCAAGAAGAATCAAGAATGAAGGAGTATGGAAATAGAGGAAATGCTGCATACGCTGCTCATTCTAGAAAGAAGAACTCTGGTGGTCCGAAGAATAAGGGAAAAGCAGGGGCCCAAGGAAAGAAGGGAAAATGTTTCACTTGTCATAGGTCTGGTCACTATGCTAGAGAATGTCCTTCAAGAAGGATTCTCCCGATAGTGATGACAACTACAACAACCGAAGGAATGGCAATCAAAGGAACAACAGGTTCAAGGGAAAAAGAAAGGCTTCCTCTGGCGGAAATGATCAACCTTTCAAAATGTCAAGAAACTCCAGGTATGAGGAATCACATGTTGTTGATAAAAGAAATGAATACATTCTTGTATCTGCCCACTCTGTTACATTCACACCTGACACTATGGATGTTTGGTTGATAGATAGTGGTGCCTCAAGGCATATCACTAGGTTCAAGGAAGCACTTTCTGATATGATTGAGAAGGATACTAATCTGGAAATTATCCTTGGAGATAATGCCACATATCCCGTGAAAGGGACAGGGACTGTGACCCTCCACTTGTCCCAAGGTCAAGTCATTCACTTGCAGGATGTACTCTATGTACCAAATTTGAAGAAGAACCTTGTGTCTATATCGGCCATGGAAGACAAAGGTTTCAATGTGGCATTCACTGATGGAAAGGTGACTGCTCATGTGGAAGAAGAGCTTTAAGGAAGCTATCTCGATTGGGTTTAGAGTGGATACACTCTACCAGGTTGGAGGAAGTTCGCTGGGAGCAATGACATGTGATACTATTCGACAGACTGAACTGTGGCACCGAAGGTTTGGACACCTTCACTACAAAGCCCTTCCCGAAGCAAGGAAGGTGGTGACAGGGATGCCTGAGTTTCCAAATAATCATGAAGGTGTATGTAAGGGTTGTGCCGAAGGAAAGCATACAAGGGGACCTTTCCCCTCTAGTGTCACAAAGACATTTGATGTCTTGCAATTGATCCATTCTGATCTATCTGGTATGCTGCCCGTGACATCCTTGGGAGGATGTTCATATTATATGACGTTCATAGATGACTTCTCTCGCAAAACCTGGATATACTTCTTAAAGAAGAAGGATGAGGCTTTCATGTGGTTTCGTACATTCAAAGCCTTGGTGGAAAATATGACAGGGAAAAAGATCAAGATTTTGAGATCTGATAATGGCTCTGAATATGAGTCAAATGAGTTCAAGGACTTTTGCAGAGAAGCTGGCATTAAGAGGGAGAGTACAACTGTCTATACTCCCGAACAAAATGGTGTTGCTGAACGAAAGAACCGAACCATTGTGGAAGCTGCCCATGCCATGCTATGTGACCAAGGTCTGCCGAAGTTTCTATGGGGAGAAGCTGCGAACATTGCCGTGTACATACAAAACCGATGCCCGCATTCCGCTCTAGAATCCAAAACTCCCGAAGAGGTTTTCTTTGGTAAGAAACCTGATGTCTCACATTTTAGAGTTTTTGGATGTACCGTCTACTTTCATGTGCCGAAAGAAAAGAGGAGCAAGTTGGATGCTTTTGGGAAGAAAGGAATGTTTGTGGGCTATAGTGAAACTTCGAAGGCCTATAGAGTCTATGTGCCTGGTCAAAAGGAAGTGGAGATATGCCACGATGTCACCTTTGACGAAGATACTTCCTTGAGGAAAGTAGTCAATCTTCTGAGATCTGAGGAAGATAATGAAGCAAGGCCTGGAAATCAAGAGGAACCGAAGGATGAAACAATGCCTGATGTTGAAGGACCGATGGACTCGACTGATCCACCTCCTTCACTAGGAAAGAGACCATCATGGCTCAGGGACACTCTCGAGGATGCTGAGGGACATGCTGCCCCAAGGGGGACATTCTGTGAAAGCAAGAAGCTGAATAGATTCCAAGGGTATCTAGCAGCCATGAGTACTATTGTACAATCCGAGCCTGGATCCTTTGAGGAAGCCGTAAAGCATCGAGTCTGGAAGGATGCTATGCACGAAGAGTATGAGTCCATTAAGAAGAATGATGTCTGGGATGTGGTTCCAAGACCAAAGGACAAAGTAGTTGTCACCTCGAAATGGCTCTACAAGATCAAGCATGGATCTGATGGAAGTGTTGAAAAGTTCAAGGCAAGATTCGTTGCCCGTGGCTTCTCTCAAAAGGAAGGCATAGATTATGATGACATATTTGCACCTGTGGCCCGATATACCACCATTCGATCTATTATAGCCCTTGCTGCTACGCAAGGATGGAGTCTTCATCAGATCGATGTGAAGACTGCATTTCTGCATGGTGCGATAAAGGAAGAGGTATATGTGGAGCAACCTCTGGGGTTCGAAGTCCAAGATCGGGACACCCATGTATGCAGGTTGAAGAAGGCCCTCTATGGGCTAAAGCAAGCACCTAGAGCTTGGTACGAGAGGATAGATAGCTACTTGATGAAGCTGGGCTTCACTCGAAGTAATGCTGATCCGAACCTTTACTTCAAGGTTGTCAAGGAAAAGCCTCTCATCCTGGTGCTGTATGTGGATGATCTCTTCCTGACAGGTGCTGACCCGCTCATTCATCAGTGCAAGAGGGAGCTCGTTGCTGAGTTTGAGATGAAGGACCTAGGACTGATGCACTACTTCCTAGGCCTGGAGGTCTGGCAGAGACCTGGTGAGATTTTCCTTTCTCAAGGAAAATACATTGTGAAGCTTCTAGAAAGATTTGGTATGGTGGATTTCAAGTCCGTGTCAACACCAATGGAACTCAACTTCAAGAAGTTGAGTGGCAGCGCTGCTGGGCCCGTATTGTCAAATCCTACTGAGTATCGTCAACTTTTAGGGGCCCTGATGTTCTTAGTGAACACCCGTCCAGATATATGTTTTGCAGTGAACACTTTGAGTCAACAGATGGTTGAACCTCATCACTTTCACTGGGTTGGTGCCAAGAATATTCTGAGATACCTTCGAGGCACGATAAACCATGGGCTGAGATACACTGCCGGGAGTGTGACACTCCTTGGATATACTGATGCCGATTGGGCTGGCAGTGCGGTGGATCGTAAGAGCACATCGGGATGCTGCTTCAATCTTGGTTCTGCTTCGATCTCATGGATGAGCAGGAAGTAGAAGTCGATGGCTTTGAGCACCGCTGAGGCCAAATACATTGCAGCAAGTATGGCCTGTTGTGAAGCAGTTTGGTTGCGAAAGCTCTTTAGTGAGCTGTTTGGACATGTGCTAGATACCACCGTGATACTCTGCGATAACCAGAGTGGGATTCGCTTGTCCGAGAATCCAGTGTTCCACGATCGATCTAAGCATATTGATATCAGGGACCACTATATTCGGGATATGGTACAGCGAGGCGCCGTAAGGCTCGATCATATAGGAACTGATGAGTAGGTCGCGGATATTCTCACAAAGCCCCTGGGGAAGGTCAAGTTCGTAACCTTCCATGAGAGTCTTGGTATCGTGGAACGACCCTATGATGTGGGTCTTGTTGGATGATGAGCTCTGGGAGCTTTGGGGGGCTTTGGGGATAGCTTCTCGGAGCTATAAGTACTCACGGGGCTAGGCTTGCCGAACCTTGTAGTGCTTCTGCCTCACCGTTATGATGTTTGAGTTGGTTCACCTCTCATTATCTGTGCCCCGTATGCATCCTACCCATTGAGTTCAGGGCTCATGGGAAGTACCTCTCATTTGGCCAATGAGGTGGGAAAAGCTAGAGACTAGTAGCAAAGACTGATGGACGCATCAGAGATTGCCGTACTCTCTATCTAGGATGGCACGATCCAACCACTTGATCTGGGATCAAGTATAGTGAGGTTTCAGACCTCCAACTGACGAGTCAGGTAAACCAACTTTGGGTTGGTATGAGACTTTCTGAGTCTGATAGAGGTTTCGAACCTTTGGGCTGAATTCTGTCAGCTGGGGGATGATGGCTTTGTGACTGACCCACTTCTGTTCTGAAATAAAGAGGCCAACAAAGCAAGTTACGGCGGGATGACGCACGATGTTTGTTTGCACAGGTGGATGGAGTTCTCCCTAGTTGAGAGGGAGTGTTAAATTAGGACAACTAGGTCCAAACTCCATGTTGTGATGCTCAGATGAAGATACCAATATTTTTATTGGGTTCCTCTTTCGGAGAGGTGTAAGATCGATATAAAATTGATCTTAATCTGATGAGCAGAACATTTATTTTTAATTTATTTTTTAATAATTTCAAACATGTGTAGGTCGGCCTTAAGGTTTTACACCTCCAGCAAATGTGTCACACACCTCAATGATGGATATAAATACAGTCAACGTTGGAGAGCATTTCACTCACTCACTCATCACACACATCTCCTCCTCTGATTGGATACGAGCATCTGAGAAGCAGTTCTCACGTGGGAAAAAGGACGAAGTTGCTGAAGCTGGAAAAAGGACGAAATTTCTGCAGTTAGGGTTTCTAGGAAAGTTTGACCAGTGTTGACTTTGGTCAATGCATGGTCCGAATTGGCTGAAATTTGGTGGAGTTTGATTTTTGAAGGCCGTACTCATTGGCACAAAAATCGAGGTCAAAAGGTTGACCGAAGTTGGAGTTGCATTGATTTTATTACTGCTGCACTGCGTTGACTTTTTTGGACTGTGTTGACTTTTCTGGACTGCGTTGACTTTTCTGGGGTTGACTTTGAGTTGACTGGGTGACTGCTTTGAGGACTGTTGTGACACATTTTGGGTTGGCCGACCAAGAAGACTTTGCTGGTTGAAGCATCCTGTTGACCGCCATAACGCACCAACACATTCTCCTGTTTCTGGTTTGTCTTCTATAGATCCACTGGTATGTTCTATCAACATTTTACTTAACTGTTTATGTGATTGCTGTAATAAGAGTAAAGTTGCATCAAGCATAGAACATCTACATAAATTTACACAAGCTTTATAGTGACACTCGAGGTTCAAAAAATACCCAGGTACATGTATAGGACGATGGAGTTGGTTTTTCCATTTGTTATCAATGATCTCCCATATACGACCATATTTAGCTACCCTGTCATTGTAAGCTGCTCCTTTGCCTGATCCATAGCCTCATAAATGTAGCCCATCGCCAAATTTTCCCCATCCACCATCTTTAGCACCTTAACAAGGGGCTCGTTAATTTTTACAAGCTTTGCAGACCTTTTTCAAAAATAATTGTCAAAAACTTTCATTTTAGTGTCTTTTCCATCTTGTTTATGAGCCCACCGAGATTCAGTCCAATCATCAAAAGAAAACATTTTCTGCAGGTTTTTGTGTTGAGAATTGAGACATTGCAACGTGAGGAAGTGAGTTGCAAATCTCGTAATTGCAGGCCTAACAAGTTCTCTGCCCCCAATGTTCTTCCTCATTATACTCAATACCGATGAGTGGTTGGAAATGTATTTTGTAATGCATTTGGCATGCTCTACAATGTTTTTTACCCAATCCACTTTGCCTATGTCCTCAAGCATGAGGTATATGGGATGTGCAACACATGGAGTCCAATATATTGTCCTATATTTGGACTCAAGCATATTTCCAGCAAGAACATAGTTTGAGGCATTATCTGTGTTGACCTGCACAACATTCTGCTCCCCCACTTCCTGAATAATGTCATCCAAAAGATCAAATAAAAGGGTTGCATCCTTCACCTTATTAGATGCATCAATTGATCTCAAAAGCATGGTTCCTTGAGGGCAAGAAACAAGGAAATTAATGATAGTGCGGTTCTTTCCATCGGTCCATCCATGTGACATGATGGAACAACCTGTTTTGAGCCATGACTCTCTATACTCAGCCAAATACTTATCAATGGAAGAAATTTGTTTTTGCAAGAGAGCTCCCCTCAAGTCATGTACAGTAGGGCCTTTGAAGCCCTTTCTTGCAACTATAACAGAGTCCCACATAGCTTGGTAATAAGGTGAGCGAGCAACATTAAATGGGATATCTGCATCATACCACCATCTAGCAATGTATTGATAAGAAGTTTTTTTGCATTTTTTTTCCAATGTTGATCCAAAGTGGGTTGACAACTTGGCTGGGAGGAAGTGGCTGTGGGATTAGCAATGGATGAGAAATAACTCTGGATGTTTTGTCTCTTTGTTCCTTTTGATTGTTGGCCAAGAGAAGGAGGAACATAGTGAAAGGGGTCATTGGTGGAAGGGATAAAAGAGGAGTCTTGAATCTCATAATCATCATACCCACTCTTTTTCATGGCTTCTATTAATCTATCTTCCTTGCAATTTCATCTTGGATGGCCTTCTTCCTAGCCTTATTCTCCTCAATCTTTTCAAACTTGGAAAGGTATTTTTCCCTAACAAGACCTAACACTTCATTTGGTGCTTCACATGGCTTTACTTGGCCTCTTATCCCAGCCAAGTGTTGTTTCAATCTAAGAATAGCCCCACCTCCAATAGGTTTATGACAAATTTTGCATATCATTTTTCCGTCAATCACATCACAATGAGCCCATGCACTGTCCTTGGCTTTTGGAGCCATCTTGACTTGAAATAATTAAAATTTGCAAAGAAATCTACCGTTTAAAAAAAAATTGCAGCTAAGATAAATGGAAAACCAAAGCTAAATTTAGGAAAAAAAATGCACATTGTAGCCTACAAAATTTGATAGCATAGAACTAGAGATTTGATAGCAATAGAATAACTGAACACATAAAAAAAATTAATGCATGGGCAGCAGTGAAATGAGAAATTTTCAAGTGAATCTTCACCTGGAAATGCAAACTAGCTTCCTTAGCCTTCTCTTGAAGATGCCAACTCTACTGACAGCTCCAAACTATCTCCAAAATAATTCCAACTCCAACTCCAAGCCTCCAATATGATTTGCTCCAACAAAAACTCGACACTCTCCAAGCTCTCAATCAAACTCACAAAAGCTCCAAATGAGATGTGTGAGACAAATGAGAGTGGTAACATCCTTTTAAAGGATTGGAGAGGGTGTTTTTGGAGGGAAGCAATCTTGGTTTTCCCTCCCAAACCACCTGCGAACCTTCCAAAACTGTGTCCGGTCACTTCCGGTGGGTCCACCGCGGCCTTGGCAGCTAACCAACTGGTGGAGGACGGAACCGGCCAGTTTGACCATAAACCAGCTGGTTCCATCCTAAACCGGTCGGTTAGCACTGGTTGGACTGGGATTTTGGGTGAAAGGCATCTCTTTTTCTACTGGTTTGACCCGGTCGGACTATGAACCGGCCGGTTTGACCGTTTACCGGTTCAAACCGGACGATTTTTAATACTATGATGTCACCCCATTTAGAATTCTAACATTTTTACATGATGAATCCCTAGGACAAATATTGCCCTCCTTTATATGGCTTTCTTGAAGTTAGAATGTTGCCTTCTTTATCTGGTAGATTGTTTTCTTGTTCTATATAAGGTTAATGCATCTTGTTTGGTACGAGTCTGTATTTGTTAATTCTAGCTTCTTGTGTATGTTTAATGGTTATCTTGTTCTCTAAGATATTCTTGCATCTTACTACTGCAAGTTCATGAGATGTCAATCTTAGCTTGACTTGATTGTACGTGATTATTATTTTTTAAAAGTTGAGTCCATTTGAGCTAATTTAAGTGATTACTGAAAACATCCAGCTTACAGGTATTATCAATTGGCCACAGTAATTTGTGTTTGTTGTCTGATATGAACCCTGGTTGAAATGCTGGTTACAAGAAGATGCATTCTTTTCGTTTGTGAACATTTTGACACTGTAAATGGATGTTTTCTTGCTTATTATAGGAAATAGAAAATGAGTTCTATCTTTCTCCTATTTGAATTTGAGAAATGCTTCTGGCAGACTAAGCTATTTTCCTCAGTTTTTA
This sequence comes from Pinus albicaulis, assembly GCA_034641835.2. Taxonomy (NCBI): domain Eukaryota; kingdom Viridiplantae; phylum Streptophyta; class Pinopsida; order Pinales; family Pinaceae; genus Pinus; species Pinus albicaulis. Next base: position 485,590,007 of record CM076576.1, read on the forward strand.
TGATTGTATGTGCATAGGATGCAATCGAAGTTAATAATTTAAACTATACCACAGCAGACAAGTTTTTTAATGGATATGTGCTAATTTTCTGTGTCTGATATTTTCCTTTTAATGAAGTTAAGCTTTTAAAACATGAAATATTTGAGAAAATTTTTGGATGTGTGCTAAGTTTGCAACAAATTTCACCACTGAATACATACAAGAGATGACTAGCATCGCAGTGTGCACAAATGGTTCAATCAGATAGAACATTGATGGCTAGAAATGTGTATAGATTAAATTTCTTGGATTGACTGAGACAACATCTGTGAAAATATAGGCACTGAACATGCTTACGTTTTCTTTATTTAAATTTTAACCTACTCAGTGAAGGTGTACTGGAGATATGTAAGCAGTTTTTTCTCAACAGATAATTAACTCCACAAACATTTCGTAATGTTAAAATCTGTTTACCCTTTGTCAGCAGATTTCAGTTCTTTCATTTGTGTTAAAAGGAGAGTTCAAGTAAAATGATGAAAACTGTAAATATGAATAATATCTTTAAAACTTTTAAATTATCAATATTTATTATCCAAATGTGTTTTAATACAACAGTTATCCCAAGTACACATTCTGTACAGAGAGTGGGTGCTATTCTCTTCTCATGAACTTTATGCAACTGACTTTTATGTTCGGCATGTTAGCAGAAAATATTGCATGTATAATTAAAGTTGCATAGTTATCGGATTCCAGTGTGTTTCATGTTTGCCTCTAAATACCAATGAAAAGTTACTTAACATATGAGTAGAACACATTAGATGCTTATAAAAAGATGCAGTTTTTCAGGTTCCAGTGTGATTCATGTTTACCTCTAAATACCACAAGAAAGTTACTTTACATATTAGCAGAACATATTGCATGTTTAAAAGAGTTACATATTTATCGTATTCCAATGTGATTCATGTTTACCTCTAAATACCAAAAAGTTACTTTACATTCTTCTACGCAGGCTTTTCTGAAGGAAGCTACTGTTTAAGTTCAAGTTGGTCTAGAATTTGATGATCCTCTTGCTGCCACATTTATGTACTGTTGCGCACGTCTGAAAATTGTTTATTCACTACTCTGGATTCTATTAGAGGTATGCCCTAAAAGCATAACTTGCATTTAGATTAATAATATATATGGGAGAGATTGCAAAGCCTATTTTAAATCCTTTTTGATTGCTTGTTTAGTGCTCGGTGAAGTAGGCTTGTTCTGAAGTGGTTAAGTTTAGAAATGATGTGTGCTTGTATGTTAAAAATGGAATCTTCCCTTGCCTAATGCACAGTCTATTTCCACAGGCGTCAGAAAGAGGCAGAACTGAAGCTTTTGGAGGAGGAGACAGCACGGAGAATTGAAGAGGCCATTCAAAAAAAGGTCGAGGAAGCCTTAAAGTCTGCAGAAGTTCAACTAGAAATACAGATATATTTAGAAGATGGCAGGAAGAAGATGCTTCAGGATGTTGCTATACAGCTACAGAAGGAGAAGCAAGAAAATCTTTCTCACGCAAAGCTGAAGGAAGTAAGTTTAAAGTAGCGACGAGAATACTGTAATATCCTTGGATACTGTTAGTGTTTGATCTTTCAATTAATGTACTACTACGTTCCATTTTTGTAACTTTGATACAAAAATCTATTCAATTACAGGCGGAATCACGGAAGCAAAAGGAAGATTTAGATAGAATGATAGAAGAAAAGAAGAGTAAAATTGAACAGGAACAACTAAGAGCAATACTGGAACAGCAACAGAAAGAGGAGGAACGCTATCGTGAGTTGGAGGCTCTTCAACAACAAAAAGAGGAGGCCATTAGGCTTAAAAAGCTTGAAGAAGAACAACAACGTGCAGAGCAAATGAAACTGCTGGGCAAAAATAAAGCTCGCCCAAAGCTTTCTTTTGCACTTGGTTTCAAGTAATGTGGGTGGATAACTTCTGTCTCGTGCTCTAAAGATCTCCTGAGCATTTTTTAAATGGAGGGATTTAAGCTATTTTGTATAAATTAATAGCTTGTGGATATCCAAAATGAATCAGCCAAATGTTTGCAGTTTATTGGAAGCATTGGATCAACATCTCTGTATGGACACTTGCAAATTTTAATGATTCTTAATTAACATTGTGAGGGTAGTGGCCTTGAATACTCCGGTGTAGTTTTTACTCCTTGTTTGTTCTTCCAGCTCTGTTGCAATATAACATTCAACCATAATATTTTCTTCTCTCAAATTTCACAAGGGGATGAAATGTCAGTTTTTCTGCAAGAAAAACAACTCCCCAGAGGGGAATGAAAACGAAAATGAATTAATATCTGATTTTTTTTTTCTCAGACCAAGAACTAGAGTAAGCCATACTCTACAAGCTTGTGTTAGTTTTCAAAGCTATAAAAGGTGAAGGTTTTCAAAATTAATTCTTCCATTTCTTTATATATCACATTATAATACATAACTTCCTGATCTATTATTGTCTAATCTTTTTCTAATTCAATCTTCCTGATCTATTATTGTCTAATCTTTTTCTAATTCAACCTTCCTGATCTATTATTGTCTAATCTTTTTCTAATTAAATCTTGTATAATTGAATCATTGCTTCTAAATAGTTTGCATTAAAGAATCTTATTTTTACTGAATGTGGTTCTCACAATTAATGTCAAACTTGCTTGCATTGGATCCACAACATATTCTTACGAAATTGTCTACATATGTAGAATCTTGTTCTCACTAATATGGTTTGCATGTATAGAATCTTATTTTCACCGATAGCAGTTGACATAATAGGCATGCATGTGTTATCTAATTGCATTCATTGGATCCTACTTATTTGCTAAATTCTATTCCTTGGATAAAGCATGTATAAAATCTGATTTTTTACTAATAGCAGTTCGCACATATAAAATCTGATTTTTCTCTAAGAGAAGTTCGCACAAAAGCCATGCATGTGTGATTTCAAAATTGCATTTATGGGATCTAGTTATTTCCCAAAGAACATTTCTTGTCGATTTTGCAAAATCAGTGTACATGGCCATTAATTTTTAGTTTTCTTTTTAATAGCCATTTTGTCTCATTTCAACTCGTCTCCAAATATTTCAAATTAGAGATATATATGCCAACTAATCTTGCAATACACAATAGATATCTCCTAGTTAATAATGAGATATGCAACAGATATCTCCTTAAGCTAATATTGAGACATGCAATAGATATCTCTTAAGCTAATATTGAGATATCTATTCGAGATATGCACAACATCGATTCAATCTTCTTGTGGTTATGAAAATCATTGTATTTGTTTTGTCATAAAACATATAATTATAGTTATGTATCGAGTTCTACACTTTGATTACATGGGATAGTTATGTATCGAGTTAGTTGTAAGTTCACATTTCCAAAGATTTGAGTCATTTTTACAAGATACATTAATTGTTATTTTATGCTTTTTTTTATGAGGCGATTGATGCATACTATGGTTTATGCTCTATAACTATACTTTGAGCTATATTTATTGATCCTATTTTTAGTAAAGTACATGCCGTGTTTTTCCATTTATACAACTTGTCCATAGGAAACCAATATAATACTCACTATTACACAAATACCTAGAAACAATAGTGTATTGTTCATACTAAATTAATTTCTAACTCTTTACCCGAGACCATATTGTTCGTCATATATTAACTTCAAAGGCTACTTTGTTCTTTTTTTTTTCTTTTTTCCAGTGAATAGGGTTTGGAAAATAATTCATGATTTAAGGGCATTGGAATAAGTTCTATGTGGGCATGGAGTTGGTTAGGTGGATTCAAATAAGCTGAGTGGGTTAGTTCAAGTGCTATGTTGTGAATTATAAGTTGGAGGTTGCAGGGTTAAGTCCTCGGGCTAACTACATTTGGGGATATTGTGGACTTCAGTCAATGTCCCCTTTGGGTTAGGTTGCCAAAACTGCAATCAATTTGTTTACCCAAGGTATCATCCTCAAAATGAGGGGAAATGCTTGGCGGGTTTCCTGAAATGTGCATTTCATTGAGAAAAAAGTAGACCGAATTATTACTATAAAATCATTGAAATATTAACATATTTTGGTATTTTGATGGAGTTATCATTCAGTTGAGAATTGCAGAAAACAAAATCTTTGAGTTGGTGTAAATTCATATTTAAAAAAATTTGTTAATTGCAAATATAGGTAAATGAAAAAAAATCAAGAAAAAATTAAAAATTGTTTTGAAAAGCTTTGTTCCTACTAATTTTTGGTTCATCCATTTTCTTTAAGCCTCCTAAATCTAAGTTTTTCACATTTCATTAAAAAATTTAGTAGATTTACAATTAATCATATCAATTCAAATATCTTTACTCTTATACATACAAATAACAAGGATTATAACAATACAAAAAAACAGAGCTACTATTGTGTGTTTAGTTTATTATAATGTAAAAAAGTAAAGATTTTGATGTAAAAAAGATAACATTATCTTTCATAAAGGATATCCTTAAATTTCTAGAAGTGTAAATCCCAAAGAGCATTCTTAATATTTAGCCCACTTTGATATATATAAAGAAAAGCAATGTTAGTGTGCTCTTTGTCTTGCTAACATAGAAAGGCTAGGATTCTTTCTTCTCTATATTCACATCTTTGAGAACGTGGTTAACATTGTCAATTTCTCTAAGCTCTCCAAGCACTTATCTATCTAACATTTTATGATTGGAAGCAATAGATAGAAAATCTTTATTCAAATTACAACATCAATTTGAGAGAGGGAGTAATTCAACTTCTAAGGCTCGAGTTTGTTCCCTTTGTTAAAGAAGGCTATCCATATTCGTTGCATGTTGATTACTATTTGCTTCCACATTTCTATGTACGTTATAATAGAAAGGATGGAGGTTGAGTTATCCTTAATAAGATCTCCATGCATATGAAGGATTTTTGAATTTCATGAATTTTTGGAAGAACGAAGGTCCCAACATTGTTGAGTCTATCCATGTTCTTTTGATTTCTAGTTACCTAGCTCAATGTGGTTGTGCCAATGCCTTGTGAGTGCCATACAAAATGCAAGTGCCCAATTGGGTCTTTTACACAAACGTTTAATCTTCTTGCTAACACAAACCCAATCAAGAAGGGAGAGTTATCCCACACATAATTTGAGTGCAAAACAAGTGTCACTACTGTGCAATTGCCCAAATGGGGATTCTCCACAAACCCCCCACCTCTTTGTGAATGCCATAGTAGAAAACAATGATAAACACAAATTTCCTAGACATAAAAATTGATAGGGGAATTGATGTTTTTTTTTTTTTTTAAGAAAGAATCAGATAAAATTAAATATCCCAATGCACGAAGTAAGATTTCACATTCTGAGTACAACCCTAGAATTGGGATTCATTTAAATTCCAACTCCTATTACTAGCATATGCTTCATCAGTTCCAATTGTGTAGTTTCAACAAGAATTTACCTATGGAAATCAAAGCTTATCAAAGTAGATGAGAGATAAACTTGCACAAGCTACACCAAGAATGAGAACACATCTAATTCCATTATCCCACCAACTTCCCCCCCATGTCTTGAGCCTGATTGATAATGTTAATGCTTCATTAAATTTGGAACGTGAGATAGAACTATGGAGAGGGAGTCCTTCGATACATTTCCATTTGAAAGGATAATTGGAGGGCATACACTCAATATTCTTTATCATTATAAAATCATCAAGGGATGTGGAAAAGTGATGACCCTTCATTTATTTTAAAACTCTACAATCTAGTCAAGGCAATGTGTTGGTGAGGTCATCTGCTTGTGGACTGTTCTCCTCAAGACATAATATTCTGTGGTTTTGAAGTGATTCACTTCATTTTGAATTTTGGCAATGAGTCTTTCTAGTTTGCCATTGGAGGGGACATTCATTTTGCTCATAAGTTAATAACTATGGATGAATCACTATTTACTATAAGATTCTTGATATGACTTGAATCTAGATTTTTTAGTGCTTGGAATAGAGCTAGAGCCTTTGCTTGATTGTTTGATACAACTCCCTATCCCCATTTACAAATAACATCTTGGTTTCCATTAGGATTGAAGACAAACCCCCGAAAATTTTGCCACTCCTAGGTTGCTTGTTGAGATGTTCTCAAAATAGTGAACATGTTTTCCTTAGGAGAGTTGTCACCACCTTATTTCCCCCCCCCACATTTGAGGCATCTAGTTCGATATTTGAGTTGTTTGGGAGAGGATGCAATGCACTAAGTGTCATCTCTCATCAGGGGCTCACTAAGGCAATCCTTGTCTTCTTGTTCCATAAGGGATATATTGTGACCCTTGAATCTCGCCTTTAATGCTTCTTTCAATAGTTCTTCGGTTTTAGCTGAAATGTATCTAGGATTCACATTTCCTTGGTTAAAAATTTCTTTTTTATGAGCTAATCTCACCTTCTAGTAGACAATTTTTGGCATGTATTTCCAAGACCTTTTGAGAGTTGGTTTATTCATGAATGTTCCTTTGTATTTTTTTGACCAATTTGTGAACACAACTTTCCAAGTTATAGTGGTGTCCATTATGTGGTTGATTTCTTTGAATGTTACCTTCCATATTTGGATAGTGAAATAGCGATCAAAAAATAAATGCCTTTGTCTTTACATACAATTTACAAATAATACTCCTCGACAACCATCATATTCCACATCTTTTTAGATTCCTAGCTATGAGTAAAGGGCCATGAAACATGATCCAACAAAAAGTATTGATTTTGGTGAACCATCCCCATTTCAGATATGTTTCTAGATACTAGAGTGTGGGGGGTGAGGGAGATTCAATATCTAAGCTTGGTATCCCTCTTTGAGGAAATGTATTATCTTTTTTGTCCCTATCTTTGCATTCAGAGGAGGACTTGAAGCATAGCCATTAAGTTAAGTGAAAATCATTGAAGTGTGGGGAGCTAGACGATTGGGGATGTGAAGTGTAGCCATCCTAACCATCTGTGAGTACTTATCAATGTAATTTGGCAAGTCATACAAGGTTTTGATGCCTTGTCTATCCATCCAATCTCTCAACTCCAATAATTATTGATGTTTTCTTATGGAGAGAGAGGATTTCCATGATTCCATCATACCATATGGACTTTAGCCGATTGGTGGCACTAACCCCTCTAATTCTATGCATTTTAGAAGTTATTGGACAAGTTTGCATGCTAGTTTGATTTGAATAAGAAACAAATTGAAAAGTAATTATTCAAAAATATTATTGGTAGAATAAAATAACCCAATCATGGAAGAAGGAAATTAATTCTTCATTTCTTGGCCTTCTCAATTTGGGAAACAAGCACAATTTATTTGTTGGACAAATATGCAACATAATTGATAGGGAAATGACCATTTATGGGATTGAAGATCAATTCCATTAGGAGTGGAAGGATTCCTTGGGTGGGGGCACAACTACTCATTCCTCACATCCTCATGAATCTATTCATTTTGAGCCTTCGAAGGATGGAAGGGGAAAGTAATATAGATCATATCATATTGGAGAAGGGAAACATTGATTTATTAGCTCTGAAAACCCTGATAGAATGGGTTTTCAAATGGGCCTTGATCAAATTTTCATCCCTTGGTATCCATGGAGATTGGGTTGAATTAGGGGGGTCATAACATTGCATAGTTTCTATATCTATGACCCTTTGTCTTCTAATGGGTGATCCAAGCATATTTTCTTTCCACCATGAAATTATTTATTGAGTAGAACTTGTTTCCACTAGCCATACTTGCAAGTTATAAGATGTCAAACTATCTTTCTCCCCAATGCAATGTTCATTAGTGATGTCTCCTTTATTTTTATATCTTTGTTTTCTTTTGGTGATCTGACCACATCCCAATCTATGGTGTGATTTATTTTTTGTATAGGTTTTCCCTTCTTGCCAAAGGAACTTGTGGATCTCTCTTGCAACCTATTGCAATAATTCTAATGAGGGCCACCATTATAGCGTGATAACAATATAGATTTGATGAGAATGGTATTTCTTGTTAGGTTCAACCATTGAGAACCACATTGTTGCATTTTTCATTTGATTGTGTATGGTCCCTTACTAGGTAGTAGTTGAAGTATTGCCTAAAGAGATTGACATCCCAAGGTATTTAAGAGAGGTCAAGTGAAATTCTTTGGGAATACTATAATTCTATATATGGTTTGGATCTAACAGGTTCTTATGTAACAACCTTAAACATACAAATCCTTATTAAGCCCTCGATATCATGTTATTACATTTATAGTATTATATTAATAGGCCGGCTAGAACCTTTCATTGTATCCTTTATCTCCTACACACACACATACCAAGGAGACTTGGTATTATGGTAATAATATTTTGTCTTGTGCATTAGATTAATTATAAAGGAGGTTTCCTACACGAAGTTTATTTTATTCATTGAGTTTTTATCATTTTCAAGATGCTTGGATCATAACATTTGATATCAGAGCTACGGTCTTACATATTTTCTCCTTGAATCATGTCATCTTGAAATTTCAATCTATGAAATTTTGATATACTAAGTTGAAATCTCAAGGTAAAGGTGGTAAAAAATTGTAAGTTATAGTTTATTATACTTTTGGAGATATAACCTATGCAAGATAGGGTTTGCGACTAATATTGGATTCAATTTTAAACGAGTCATCCACACATTTTTGTTATAAGTATCTTTATGGGAAGTTCTAGACAATTATTTTTGTGAAAACATAGAGCCAATATCATATTACAAGTGGTTCAAATGTTAGGTTCTAGTCCATTATACGGTCTATACATAATCTTAATTATTTTAAGAGTTATCTTGCAATTTTCACTATACATTTTGGGGGTGAAGTTTCAAAATCTGAAATTTTAAAAATTATGAAATGACATAGCTAACTACATGTGGATTTTTTTTTAATGTTTTGAATGATTATATTTTATGAGATATATCTTGTGTAAATTAAGGTTTTTGACTACTCCTGAAATTAGTGTTAAACAAGTCATTTTTGGTATAACATTTCTTCAGTGAAGTTTTAGATTGTGAAATTTCGAAGAGTTTAAGAAATCACATCTGGGTGCTACAAGCCATAATTTGAATCAGAAGGACCCCACAGTCAGAGTTATATTAAGACAAAGATAAACCATATAAAAATTCTCAAATTAAGGTTATAAAGGTACACCATTTATAATTGATGTGACTTTGGATTGGAAGATCCATTTTTGGTTGACTAAAAATTGTAATAAAGAGAAGTACTATCATTATTTTCTCATATGGAAAAGGGTTCTACAATAATAACTATTCTTAGAAACTAAAATATGATATCCAAAGAAAGTGAAGACTTAGAAAATAGGTTCTCCCTATTAAAGAACCAATTTGATGAAATGAGTCGTAGTACATTGAAACAAGCTGATTTATCATGTACTCAAGAAGTCCTTAAAACTGAAATGAAAAAAAAATGAATGAAAATAAGGAACACATGGAAAATAAGATCGATGAAATGGAAAATAAGATGGATGAAAAGGAAAATAATATAGATAGGTTGGAAGAAATAAAAAAATGTATTGTTGGGGCTAAGAAGGAAAGAGAAGAAAAGGAGGATATATATATATATATATATATATATATATATATATTTTAAATTGCGCAAGTGTGGAGATATCGCATAGAGGATGGTGAACACCATGCACAACTTAATGTGTAGGTGCTTGACATACTGTGAAAATGTGCAACAAAGGCTGGGAAGACCATGCTATAACTTAAACATTCTTCGATCAACTGTGTATCCTCCAGTTCGGAAGGTTGGTTAGATATGGGCAGTGGTGGCGATTCAGCGCAATATGTTTTAAAGATCATTTGCAACCTAGTACGTATAAGGAAAAATAATTAGGGTGAGTTGGATGGAGACTCCTTGGAGCTATATGTCAAAGAAAAAAGCTATATAAGGTGCTACTGCTGATGATAAAGGGTTCTTATTTTGTTCTACTTTATATTATGTTGTCTGATTAGTGGTTGTTGTGTGGGTTCTGTTCGAAGCTAATTTTTTGTTGTTGTTGTTGTAATGTGGCTTTGGTACCCTATTATTGTGTTGTCAAATACTACTCTATTCATTGTAATGATGTTGGCTAGATAGTAGAATGTGAATGACAATAGAATGAGTTCCCACATTCGAACACATAGAGCTTGTGTATAAATTATGTTACTGATATTTAATATAAATATGCAATATTTAGAGGCTTTGTTCTAGTTCCATGGTTCTGTCACTTTTTTTTGTGTGCCAATGATGGGATCGATGAATGAGTTATAGAGTCTTTGTAAGGTTTATGGAAATTTTTCTACATGGATAGCTTGTGTAATGTAAATAACTATCATTGTATAAATGAATGGAATCTGGTTCCTTTGTTCCATGTCAGATTTTCCCTGGTGGTCACACAATGTTTGTCTATTAGATGTTTACTTTTTTGATTAAACCATATATTATTCTCGACCAATATGTAGGTTTTAACCCTGAACAGAAATTATCTACACACGAATCTTATAACAGAAAATAAATAATAGCGAGAGCATAAAACATAAAACAAATAAACACAGAGATTTTACCCTGGATCCCAATTCGGGACAACCAGCTTGATTTTCATTATATTCCTTTTAGTGTTACAACACATATATATACATGCCAAAGCATACATAAACCCTAATCCATTAATCCTAGATTAGATCATAACCGTAATTCCCTTGATCGGATCTACAAAATACTAGGGGCCGAAAACCATCATACCCCAAAACCATGGGCGTGGACCGCTCACCAGAAATTAAGGACCAAAAATTTTCGCCAGGGCACTGCCCCAGACCCCGACAGGGGGGCTATCGCCCCCCCCGCACATGATTAGTCATGGAAAGAATATAACACATACCCAACATTCTCCCACTTGTTGTTTTCTTTCCGCAGGGGGCCATAAGAGAGCTTAGTCATTGGCCCAATTCTTCAACACCCATTGTTTATCTACACCAAGAGAACTTCTGAGTGCTCACAGACTTCGTCAATGCATCTGCAACATTCTTCAAAGTGTCCACCTTTACTAGCAACACCCTTTTAGCCTCAACCATATCTCTAACAAAGTGATATTGAACATCAATGTGCTTTATCTTTGAATGATAAGCAGGGTTCTGAGCCAAGAAAATTTCACTTTGGCTATCACAGTCTATCCTTATAGCTTGTTGTACCAACCCCATACTTGAACACAATCTCTGCAACCAAACTACCTCCTTGCTTGCATGAGTGGCTACCATGTATTTTGCCTCTGTAGTTGAAAGAGCCACTACAGACTGTCTTTTACTCATCCAACTGACTGCGCCCCCAAATAGGCTAAACACATACCCACTTGTAGATCTTCTTTGGTCCAAATCTCCAGCCCAATCTGCATCAACAAAACCACGAATGTCCAACATTCTTTCCAATCCTAGTCTTCCCTGGTAGCACAATCCATAATCACTAGTGCCATGTAAATATCTGAAAAACCGCTTCACTGCTGTCCAATGCTCCTTCCCTGAGTTTGACATAAACCTGCTCAAAACTCCCACTGCATGTGAAATGTATGTTCTAGTACATACCATTGCATACATCAACCTACCCACTGCACTTGCATAAGGAACACGAGACATATCCTCCTCTTCTTCTTATGTCTTGGGACACTGTTCAGCAGACAACTTTACACCTATAGGAATAGGAACATTCACTGGTTTAATATCCTGCATATTGAATCTCTGCAATGTAGTCTCAACATACTTCCTTTGTTTTAACCAGAGCTTCCTCTTTGCCCAATCTCTCTTAATTTCCATGCCCAAAACATAGTTTGCAGCACCAAGATCCTTCATGTCGAATTTGGAGAACAGTTGGGTCTTCAAATCTTGGGTAATTTCTTTGTCATTTCCAATCAACAACATATCATCCACATACAAGACCAAATAAATAACACAGTCACCAATTAATTTAAAATAAACACAATGATCCTCTTTGCTTCTGGTGAAGCCAATTCCCCGTATATAGGTATTAAATTTCTGATACCACATCCTTGGTCACTGTTTTAACCCATACAGAGACTTCTTCAGCTTGCATACCAATTCTTTCTTACCCTTCACCATAAAGCCTTCAGGTTGCTTCATGTAGATCTCCTCTTCTAGATCCCCGTGAAGAAAATATGTCTTCACATCCATCTGTTCTATCTCAAAATAAAATGCAGCGGCAACAGATGAAAGTAATCTAATAGAAGTAAATTTGGTGACAGGAGAAAAAATATCACCAAAATCAATTCCCGACACCTGGGAATAACCTTTTGCTACTAACCAAGCTTTGTATTTCTCCACCTTGCCTTCTACATTCATCTTCTTCTTAAACACCCATTTTCTCCCGATGGGCTTCCTTCCAGCCGACAACTCCACCAGATCCCATGCCTCATTTTTGTGTAAGGATGCCATTTCATCAACCATGGCCTCCTTCCAGAGTTTTCCATCCTCTAAATCTACTGCCTCCTTGAAAATTCTGGGATCATCATTAGTTATAGTTAAGGCAAAACCTGAATAGAAAGCAGATGGACTATATCTTTCCGGTTGCCTTCTTTCCCGAACTGATATTCTAATAGCTGGAGTTTGTGGCTCTTCATCTTTTGATTCTTCTTCTGTTTTAGAGTCTGATTCATCCTCCTTTAGCTCAAACTCTATCTTCTTAGGTTCCTTTGGTAGGACTTCATGTTTAACAACATCTTTCACTTCTCTAAACACCACATCTCGGCTATACACAACCTTCCTTGTTTCTGGGTTCCAAAGCTTGTAACCTTTTAAACCATCCTTATACCCAATAAAGATGGACCTTTCAGATTTGTTATCCAACTTGGTCCTTTTCTCCTTTGGAACATGTATATATGCATCACATCCAAATACCCTTAGATGTGAAAGAGAGGGTTTCTAACCAGTCCATACCTCATGTGGAGTCTTATCCTCCAACACCGATGAAGGTGATCTCGCAACTTAGTAGTATGCGCTTCCACTCGCTCGCCAATTCTGTCCTAACCAGAACACCAGCATCCTTCTTGCCTTTTCCATCGCTGTTTTGTCTATTCTTTCTCGGTAACTCTGCTTTTGCTGAGGTGTGTATGGAGTAGTCTTCGTCATGCTATACCACACTTCTTACGTAACTTTTCAAATTCTTCGTAATCCCCACCATTATCTGTCCTCAGCGCCTTTATCTTCTTCTCTGTCTGGTTTTCCACCAGAGCCTTAAATTCTTTAAATCTATCAAAAGCTTCAGATTTCTTCTTCAAGAAATATATCCATGTATTCCTTGAGAAGTAATCTATGAATGAAACATAGTACACAGAATTTCCCAGTGATGGAACTGACACAAGTCCAAACACATCACTGTGCACAAGTTCTAATATCTTGTTCGCCCTCTTAGCACCAGAAGGAAAACTCACCCGATTATGCTTCCCACATACACAATGTTCACAGAAATTGAAATACAGAGAGAAATTAGACATATTTTCTACCATACCATTTCTATGCAATATCCGAAGGGCCTTCTCTCCAATATGTCCAAGCCTTTGATGCCATAGCATGGTCTTTTCTCCAGAGACAGCTAGGCTATCCGCTCCACTTTAAGGAACCACATAACTTTTACACCCATCAATAACAGTGCTACCTTGTAGTTTGTACAGAGTTCCAGTCCGAACTCCCTGCATTAATACCAATGCTCCCCGAACCATCTTGCATGCATTTTTCTTGAACACTGTTTTTACACCTGCATCATCTGTCTTGCTTACAGAAATCAGATTTCTGGCCAATGCAAGAATATGCAGAACACCGGGAAGTGTTCTAATCCTTCCACCTTGCAGCTTCAGCTTCACCTTTCCACGTCCGACGATTCTGGCCTTCTTATCATCCCCTAGGAAGACATCACTGCCATCATATTTCTCATACTCGCAGAACCACTCTCGATGGGGAGTGAAGTGAAAGGATGCACCTGAGTCAATCAACCATGACTCATGATCTACATGTGTATTTGAAGAAGAAGCCAAATACACATCCCCACCTTCATCGGAGGTGGTTTTTGCCTCTACAGAAGGAGCATCATCAGATCCCTTTCCTTTCTCAGGAGCTTTAGATCTGCACTCCCTTTTGTAGTGCCCTTCCTTTCCGCATTTCCAGCATACCTTTACAAACTTTACAAGAGATTTAGATCTCCCTCTAGATTTGAATCTCCCACTCGAAACCTTATTCTTGTTTCTGTTTTGGGACCTTCCTCGTACATATAAGGCATCTCCATTCTGGCCCTCCATATTTCTCTGTCTCATTTCCTCCGACAACAAGGCTGAGACAATGTCATCAAATTACAAAGTTGCATTACATTTCATTTGGGCTGAAGAACCGCACTGTCCCACGAGCTAAGAATGACAACAAACTCCATGCATCATCTTCATCCTTAGACTTAATATCAACAAAACATGACAACTCGACTTACTACGCATTGAAGGCGTTCAGATGCTCTGTCACCGAGTCTCCATCCTTCATCCTCAGGTTATACAATTTTTTCCGCAGGAACAACTTATTCACCAGAGACTTAGATTGGTACAAAGTCCCAAGTTTTTCCCACAAATTCTTCACCGTATCTTCCCCAGATACATTCAACAATACTGAATCTGAGACACACAACCGTATTGTGCTTTTAGCCTTCCGATCCAGTTTCTTCCAGTCTTCATCCGACATTGCCGTTGGTTTAGTACCTGGATCTACCGCTATCCACTGATCTTTATCCACCAACAGATCCTCCATCTTGAGCTTCCACAACTCAAAAATATGACCATTAAATTTATTGATCTCTATCTTTCTGCCGCTCGCCATCTTCTTTCACTGCAAGAATCGATCCCGCAGATCTGCCACTGAACAAGGTCTACCTCAGGCCCGAGAAAAAAACCCTCAGTAGAAAAGGCATCCCCTTGAAGCCGAAACAACTTTGATACCAAATGTAGGTTTTAACCCTGAACATAAATTATCTACACACGAATATTATAACAGAAAATAAACAATAGCGAGAGCATAAAACATAAAACAAAAAAACACAAAGATTTTCCCTTGGATCCCAATTCGGGATGACCAGCTTGATTTTTATTATATTCCTTTTAGTGTTACAACACATATATATACATGCCGAAGCATACATAAGACCTAATCCATTAACCCTGGATTAGATCATAGCCGTAGTTCCCTTGACCGGATCTACAAAATACCAGGGGCCGAAAACCATCATACCCCAAAACCATGTGAAAAACCATGCACAAAACCATGGGCGCGGATTAGTCGTGGAAAGAATATAACACATACCCAACACAATAATCGTCGTAGATGTTGGGAATGTTTCAATGTATGCAATAAGGGCATATGAATATATTTATGTTTAATGAGTATAGTTGCGACATATTGCAATTGTACTAGCTTGGGGTGGTTTACTTTGAACTAGAGTGGTCTCCATTTCCCCTGATTCCTTGCATAACCTTCAAAGTTTCTACAAACACATCAGCATATCTAAGGTGATACCTCACATGCTTACATAGGTGTTGAAAATGCTAGTATTCAAGGGTGGTTTCTTGGAATAATTTTGAAACTTGGGTCACCTCTTTGCGCCAACAAATGGTTTCGTTACCAAGACCTGAAGGTCTGTGTTAGAGAGGGGATTTGGAGTAAAAATAGAGAAGAAGTAGAATGGTGGTTGTAATAGAGACAACATGAGTTCACAGTAGAAAAATCCAAGAATTTTCACGTCATTCCATAAGAATGGTTTCAAAGGTTAATTTTTTCTAATTTCCACGAGATTTTATTTGCGGAGTTCCTCACAAGATGAACAACTAAGTCGTTGTGCGACATGAGGATTAGGGAATTGATCCTAGGATGGCCTAAACTAGAGAAGGGAAAAGGGATGCAAAGAGCGGTGGAGGAGTAAAGTAGTGCATAGTTTAAGAGCTAAAGATTCAGAGGAAGGACATGGAAGGATGTCGAGAAAGAGACAAGGGATGAAAGGTGCAGCTAATTCAACACTAGAAGAGGATCTGCAAAGGGGGTGGAGGTCTCCCAAGAGGAATAAGAGTGTCAGCGGTGTGGCCAATCAAAAAGTGGTCGAGACCCATATTTTTCTGAGCCCCAGTATTGCAACAAGAATGTTGCAACTCCCAAGGCTACCAAATTTATTATCAATCTGAGGTCATACAAACTTAAGAGGTGGCAGTACTGATGCAAAGTAAGGTAATATCTACTCAATTTGATTTGAGGAAATGGACCAAAACAAGGTATACAAAGAACATTCTATCAATTGAATCTAGATTTGCAAAAATTAAAATATATTGCATAAAAGGAAGTTCTAATCTACGTGCAGGAATGGAAACGTTAATCTAATTGCAGGAATGGAAATGATACTCTATTTTGTAGAAATGGAAATGCTAGTCTACTTGCAGAAATGTAAATAATAATCTACTTGAATAAATATAAATACTACTCTATTTGAAAAATGTAAACATTAAACTACTTGCAAAATGTAAACATTAACCTTCTTGCAGAAATGTAAAGCCTTAACCTTCTGGCAAAATGTAAATGTTACATCAAAGGAAAGCCTAGTCTATGCATAAAAATAAAAATGATTGAAATAGAAACCCTAGCTTAGAAAGCATAAAACAGGGAAGACAAACCTAACATAACTTGCATAAGGTAAAGAGCATGAAATCAACCTTAAATCATTGCCTTCAAAAGAGATTATATCATAGTAACAGATTTCATTAAGTGCTTCATAAAGTAATCATGGAAATAATCACTGTACCATTCAATTCATGAACCTTTTTACTAACCCTAATTGTAAAGATGAATTGCAGCGATGAAGAGGAAAGTCCTAAGTGGTCTCTAATATTCTTCAATCATGGTTTCAAATCCTAGGGGACATTATTAAGGGCTAGGAGGAAAAAATAAAGCTTCAAGGACAATTCTGGCCAAGTTTGGAGAGATTATACATGGTGCTAGATGATGCTATAGGATTGCTACATGATGCTATATGATTTCCCTATTTTTCTACAAGATTGAATTTGTGAGAATTCCGAGGGCTAAAAATGTGATCTGAAGGTGAGGAAGGGTAGTGGAAGGTGGGAGAAGGCTGTGTGAGGTCCTTACTAAGCTTATTACCCCTCAAGGGCCCATCTCACACAAGGAGAAATGCACATGGTGGCCTTCAACAAACCAGAATGAACTCTCGGTGAAAATATTTTTGGAGAAGTTGTTGAGGAAGGAAGGAGATGATGGTATGATGACAAGTGGGAGTGACAATGCTATACCTTGCAATCCAATAGTAGGGCCTGCACACCACATAAATTATTCAATCATGCAAAACATCTAGAACATGATAACAATATAAACTGCAGAAAATTAAACTAAAAGGAAAGGATGAGATGAATTTTATTAAGAATATTCCTACTTAACAAAAATGAAATGTATCTTTTTCATGCTTTCCAACACAAAGATCACAACCACATTTCCCAAGAAGGATGATTAGTAATTCTTCATAGACACCTTTTCATATAAACAAAACTTGCATAAAGGAAATATTGCTAATCCTAAGTACATAAAAGGAATATGTAGAATAAATTGTACAAATGAGAGATACTAGAGTTCCTGGGTTGGGCCCTAACCCAAGGAAAATCAACCCTATAAAACACACTCAAATTTAAAGCAACAATATACTTTTCATTGATCTAAAAAAGTGCTCAAGTAAAGGAAATGAAAATGACAAGTAAAATCTCTTAAACCTAGCAGTCACTATTATTCTCTAAAAGTTCGAATCCTATTGAGCCCTTGGGATTCCTTATTTATACAAAAATTGCTGAGGGGTAGCCTCCTTGGAAGGAGGGTTGCTTCCATCCAAAATCCCTGAAAATGTGGATCTAGCTCCCTGAGATCCTCACAATCTTTGAGTGCATTAGATGTTAGTAGATACTCGAAATGTGGGTGAGTAAATACAAGGCGAAAGTCAAGTTGTAGGTGAGTAAATGCAGAGGAAAATCCTCCTACATATTCTCCAGCTTCCTCCAACGTCCTTCTGCATAATAAATGCACCCTTTTCCTACACATTAATCATGTTAGGCCACAAGATATGATAAACATCCTTTAATATTCATAATAAACACATTATAGTAAAAAATGTGTTATCAAATGCAAGGAGAGAGGTAAATGTATGCTGAAGGATGGGCATATGGGCCTTATTATGTACCTATTAGTGAGGCCCATCACAATTTTCGCCAAGAGAGGGTAAGTCGATTAGTGGGGTTGGCACTCTGCATAGTGAGACAAGGTATGTTTGTAGTTGAGATGGAGGTAAGAAAATTGCGATGGAGCCAATCCTTGACAGAAGACTCAAAACAAGGCATCTCACATAGAATCAAAGCATGTTTATTAGAGAATATTTATGTTGTTAGGAATATTGAGAGGAAGAGGGAGTAGAGAGTGGTGGAGAGGAGGAGTGCCTTCATTGTGATCCGGATTTTATGCAGGAACGCAACATAATACAGATATAACCATAGATACAGAGATGCAGCGGAAATAATGCTTCATTTTATTAATAAAAGAATGACTGCAATAAGCTTACAAACATAATGGAAACAAGCTAGGGCGCTGGTAGCGTATCTCTGAGAAGAGATGTAGCATACCCAAGCCTTTGAACTGTGTTACATTGAGGCTCGCAGGCCTATTACAGACATAATGGAAATAAATGAGCTAGGGTACTGGCAGCGTATCCCTGAGAAGATATGTGGCAGCTACCAGCCCCTGAACTGTGTTACAATGCAGACATGATGGAGATGTGGCGAGCTAGGGCACTGGTAGCGCTTATCTCTGAGAAGAGATGTATTGGCTCCCAGCCCCCTGAACTGTGTTACAATTAGGCTCGAGGGCCTATTTATTGTTGAGAAACAATGTAGAATCCGAAACGTCCAAAACCCTAACCATAGGAGATGAAGGGCCAAAACTGTGGGCGCCCGTTTGGGTAAATTGGTGGTTCAACTTTCCGGGGGCGTAACTTTGGCATCCAATCTCCGTTTGATGCGCTCAATAGCACGTTAGAAAGATCTGTCCAAGGAGTACAACTTTTGAATGAGCAACATCGGTCGATGGACCCATGTTGCTCTCCGCGTTTTCCAAAACGCTCGTTAGGGCCTCAAAACGGCTCCTAAGTTTAAGACCCGAAAAATCATAAAAGAAAGCCAGGCTCACACTTACAACCGAAATAATCATGGTGGGGTTCAAATGATTCGATGGGTGGGGACCAATATCCACTGATTATTAATGCCCCAAAATCCACCCGGTGCAGACCCAAAACCTCGCTATAAATAGTGTCAGCCAGCGAAACTGAAAGAATTGATGCTGCGGGTCCAAATGGAATAGGTGGGAGGCCACTGATATCCACTTGGATCATTCCTCCCTCCTTAGGAAGCAATGGTCTCCATTGCGTTAAGTTCCTCCATGGGGGGGAAATTTTGCTGAACTTGGTGTTGGATTTGTCCAGGATGTCGTGGACCTATTGGCAGACGTGCTGGATGTAGATGTGCCACCGCTGGGCAGCCATTGAAGAATCTGAAAAAAAAATGGTCCATCATCGCGTTCCTCTGTTTCTCGAGGGCATCCTCGAGCAAGATTTTGATAGGATCTCCTGCTCCCTCGTCTTTCTTTCCTTTCGCCATGGGGGGTCGTCGGGGTTGCAAGGTTGAACTCCTTATACCCTGGCCGCGTTGGGGACATGAAGAGAAAAACAGAGAAAGAGCAGACCCGCTCTGATACCACTGATCCGGATTTTATGCAGGAACGCAACATAATAAAGATATAACAATAGATACAAAGATGCAGCGGAAATAATGCTTCATTTTATTAATAAAAGAATGACTGCAATAAGCTTACAAACATAATGGAAACAAGCTAGGGCGCTGGTAGCGTATCTCTGAGAAGAGATGTAGCATACGCAGGCCTCTAAACTGTGTTACATTGAGGCTCGCAGGCCTATTACAGACATAATGGAAATAGATGAGCTAGGGTACTGGCAGCGTATCCCTGAGAAGAGATGTGGCGACTACCAGCCCCTGAACTGTGTTACAATGCAGACATGATGGAGATGGGGCGAGCTAGGGCACTGGTAGCGCTTATCTCTGAGAAGAGATGTATCGGCTCCCAGCCCCCTGAACTGTCTTACAATGAGGCTCGAGGGCCTATTTATTGTTGAGAAACAATGCAGAATCCGAAACGTCCAAAACCCTAACCGTAGGAGATGAAGCGCCAAAACTGTGGGCCCCGTTTGGGTAAATTGGTGGTTCAACTTCCCGGGGACGTAACTTTGGCATCCGATCTCCGTTTGACGCGCTCAATAGCTCGTTAGAAAGATCTGTCTGAGGAGTGCAATTTTTGAACGAGCAACATCGGTCCATGGACCCATGTTGCTCTCCGTTTTCCCAAAAAACGTCGTTTAGGGCCTCAAAACGGCTCCGGAAGTTTAAGACCCGAAAAACTGCTAAAAATAGTAAGTTGTGTCGACACTTACAAACTGAAATAACTGATGGTGGGGGTTCAAATGGACTCGATGGGTGGCCACCAATATCCACCTGGATTATTAATGCCCCAAAACGGCTCCGGGTGTGCAGGACCCGAAAACCTGCTATAAATAGTAAGCTGTGCTGAAGCTGAAAAACTGAAAGAATTGATGCTACGGGTCCAAATGGAATAGGTGGGAGGCCACCAATATCCACCTGGATCATTCCTCCCTCCTTAGGAAACAATGGTCTCCATTGCGTTAAGTTCCTCCATGGGGGGGAAAATTTTGCTGAACTTGGTGTTGGATTTGTCTAGGATGTCGCGGACCTGTTGGCAGACGTGCTGGATGTAGATGTGCCACCGGTGGGCAGCCATTGAAGGATCTGAAAAATGGTCCATCATGCGTTCCTCTGTTCTCAGAGGCTGTCTTGAGCAATATTTTGATAGGATCTCTACGGTCCTCGTCTTTCTTTTCCTTTCTCGCAAGAGTGCGTCGGAGTTCTGAGTTGAACTCCTTATACCACAGGTACGTTGAGACATGAAGAAAAACGACGGAAAGAGAAGACCCGCTACGATACCATGGAGATCCAGTTTATGCGGGGAACACAACATAATACGAGATATAACCATAGATAATGAGATGCGGTAAAATAGTAAACCTTCATTTTATTAATAAAGAATGACTAATAAGCTTACAAACATAATGGAAACAAGCTAGGGGCGGTAGCGTATCTACGAGAAGAGATGCCCAGCATCGCAAGCCCTTGGCTGTGTTACATTGAGGCTCGCAGGAGCCCTATGCAGACATGTGGAAATAGATGAGCTAGGGTACTGGCAGCATATCCCTGAGAAGAGATGTGGCAGCTACTAGCCCCTGAACTGTGTTACAATGCAGACATGATGGAGATGTGGCGAGCTAGGGCACTGGTAACGCTTATCTCTGAGAAGAGATGTATCGGCTCCCAGCCCCCTGAACTGTGTTACAAAGAGGCTCGAGGGCCTATTTATTGTTGAGAAACAATGTAGAATCCGAAACGTCCAAAACCCTAACCGTAGGAGATGAAGGGCCAAAACTGTGGGCGCCCGTTTGGGTAAATTGGTGGTTCAACTTTTCGGGGGCGTAACTTTGGCATCCAATCTCCGTTTGATGCGCTCAATAGCTCGTTAGAAAGATATTTCCAAGGAGTACAACTTTTGAATGAAAAACATCGGTCCATTGACCCATGTTGCTCTCCATTTTCTTAAAAAACGTCGTTTAGGGCCTCAAAACGACTCCGGAAGTTTAAGACCTGAAAAAATGCTAAAAATAGTAAGTTGTGTCGACACTTACAAACTGAAATAACTGATGGTGGGGGTTCAAATGGACTCGATGGGTGGCCACCAATATCCACTTGGATTATTAATGCCCCAAAACGGCTCTAGGTGTGCAGGACCTGAAAACCTGCTATAAATAGTAAGCTGTGCTGAAGCTGAAAAACTGAAAGAATTGATGCTGCGGGTCCAAATGGAATAGGTGGGAGGCCACCGATATCCACTTGGATCACATTGGGAGTGGAGTGTTTTTACATGGAGAGGTATCTCCACCTGAGATAGAGGAGAATGTTACCGCGATAGAAGAGATGGTGGGGAAGTACATTTCCCAAGTATCGATGGAGAAGGAATAGAGAAGAAATAAGATAATTTCAACATATAAGATACACTACATGCAATTTTCCAAGCCGTGGCCATCCTAGATTGGACCAATAACCCCGCCTGCACCTTTAGAATTTGAGGTAAATTATTCATTGTTTGTTGAATTTTCCCAGTTATCTGTGTCAAGGCATCATAGAAAGTTGGATAGTGAAAGTTATAGTAGTGAAGAAGGATAAAATATTGAGGGAGGTAAACATGGAGTATAGGTAGGAGAAGAAGTTGAAGTTATTACGTGCACAATAGACACTTTTAATTGTGAGTAGGTAGACACCAGATGATAGACCATGGCTGTTGTTTATTCCACACTAAGGTTGCTAGTGTTCCATGGGATCAAGAAAAAAATTGGTTCTTCTACGGGGCATTTTGAACTGTCAAATATATTACAGACGAGGGGATGACTATTTCCCAATTAGAAATGGATTTTTGGGACTACACATTGGCGGGGTACATGAATTATAAGGATACAACCCACCTGAGACAACCTGGGATGTTGGTGGATATAATTTTTTTTTTTGAAAGAATTTTAGAAGCCGAAGTTTGAATCGCAATATGTAATAGAGATCAAGGAAATTAAGAACAATGATAGTGAGTAAGTTTGGGATTATGAAAAATGATTTAAAGTTTTGATGGATAAACCAACATTTCAGATTCCCAATTCACAGGTTCATTATAGGGTTGTTAGCACTTATTTGAATCCCGTTGATGTAGTAGAAGGTGACTTCCCAGCCATAGGCATTGGAGATAACCATGCAACTGGAGGCTATGCCAAAATGTGGAGATAATGGTGTAGGCATGGCAAAGGTGTAGTCACACATGGCTACCCTAACATTTTAATTACAAGACCCGGTGAAGGGCAAAGAAAAGTGCGAATATGTGTGGTGCACAATATACCAAAGAGAGGTTCACCACCTAAATGAATGCCCAATAGTGACATACTATGTGGATTCAGGGACAATGAATCCATTAGCCCAGGGCAGAGGATTATGGTGTGAGATTTGCTGAGTGTGGGGGAGCTTGTCTACCAATTTCCCCATGATGTAGATATACCAAAGTTCGACACAAACCCCATTTTTTGATTTCTGCAAGTTCGTCAGACATGACATTACATTAGGGGAATTTTGAGGTCTAAAATGGGCCTCCTAAGAAAAATGTACATACAAAATAAACTTTATAAGAACCAATAGGAATCAAGATGATGATTTCAACCATGGGGGATGAGTCACGATTTTTTAAGTAAAAGGGTAAAAATATTAAAAAATAATAAAATAATAAAACTACTTTTTCAACTCGTATTTTCAACTTATCTCCAAAATTTTCACTCAAATTTCGAGTGGGAGTACTCGTTGGATACAAAATTTAATTCCTCATCCAAGGAGTACCCATGTTGCATACTTTTTATGGACCCTGCTACACTCAAAATGAGAAATACATTAAAAAATGTGATTGCAATCACGTTTTTCATGTATTTCTCATTTTTCATGTACTAGGATCCATCGAAAGCATGAAACATGGATGCTAGTTGGATGAGGAATTAAATTTTGCATCCAATGAGTACTCCCACTCAAAATTTGAGTAAAAAATTTGGGAGATAAGTTGAACATATGAGTTGAAAAAGTATTTTTTTTCTTTTTTCCCTCCAAAATTTGATGATGTAATCAAATCTTATTTTATTATTTCCACTATTATTTTATAATTTCCTTAGGGGGCCCATTTTAGACCTCAAAATTACCCTAATGATTATTTCCATGCAATGGAGTTGATGCACGAGAGCAACTCCGATGCTTACCGCGTGTAGGAGATAAAGGGAGCCGATGGTGGTGCACAACAATATCAAGCTAGAGACTACCCTTTGCGAGTCCAAGGACAATGAGTATCAAGGAGAGGAAATGGAAAAATTGCAAGAGGGAAAGGAGGATTTTTTCAGATAGAGGGTCAATGATCTATTATAATAGTAGCCAACTAGGACATTTGGCAAGAGACTTCTTGAACCCCTACACTACTCTCATGTGTTGTAAGTAGCTAGACCATGTTATGGAGGATTTCCTACAATTATTGGCAGTCATATGAGTAACAAGGACAAAATGTACAAATGATTACACCTAAATTCCGATGTGACCACACTCAAGTGTGTGCAGTGACAAGGGGAGGAACTAGAATAGTCATGGATGCTGTAAATTCTCCTGAGAAACCTCACCAGTCGGTCTGGAAGGTTGTAGAGCCTCCATCGTGGTTCAGCCCCACTAGATAAAAAAAAACTACAATGAGACAAGAAGATATTTCCTGGTAATTGAATGGGGTGTGTTGATCTCAGCAAGATAGCCAGAGGGTCACCAATTTATGATACCCGACTGATTTGTGATGAGCCTCCACCTGAAGTGACTTCAGGTGGGATAAGCCCCTTTCAAAACTTTTTGAGAAGTTGTGTAGATTTGATGAAAGGTGAATATGATTTGGAGAAACTATTTAGGATAATTTATCACTACACATAGGAAAGAATTGATCACTACATGCTGGAGAAGGAAGCCAATTCTACGGAGGTACCCATCGAGGACATTAAAGCAAGTGTTATGCAAGAGGTGCACAAATAGAGAATTTCAGTTCAATTTCCAGATTACAGAATAGGATATGAACAACATTATATTATATATGGGATGCAAATATACTATGAAATAAGACGTGAAAACTGATGGGAAAGCCAAAATTTGTGTGATCGCCGATTCAATTTTGTCTTGCTAATCAATATATAATATTTCCTATTAGAAAACTTGCATATTTTGAAGTCAACATCGATGGAGTAAGGAGTTTGAAAGACTTTGAAGTCATTGATATTGTGGACGAAATAAACCCTTACTTGGCGTGGCTTGGTATTGAGTGGGATTTCGACAATCAATCCATTATATATTTAAAGAAACAATAAATGATATTTGATTCTGGAGATTTGCAAGTATTTTCACCATTGGACCCTAAGGAAGGGAACCATTACATCAAACCAGTGAGAAAGTACCTCGACAAAGTAGACCTTCAAAACATTTATAATGTAATAAATTGGAGTGACGACTATGTCAACCCAACAACATATGGTGTGTTGAGATGATGAAGTATTGATTCATGCTAGTTGGATTTAGATGAGGCATTAAATATTTTGAATTAATGGCCCGATAAGGTTTCCATGTGAAGATGTGCACATATAAATAGTTCAGTGTGGTGGACTAATACAAAAGTTTGGGAACCTCCGTAGTTTGATGGGTTGATGATTGTTTTTACTTTTTTCAAATAATTTGAAGTGCAAGTGTCAAATATCCTTAGGCTTCTAGTGCTAGATAATTATCTCAAATATACTCTTGCACACTAGTGGGAATGCATAAAGGACAAAAATAACTTGGCAACAGTGCAGGCACCTGTTTCAGACATGATTTGGGTTGGATGCAGGGGATTATGAAGAAAGATACACTAATAAGGAATGCTCGACAACACACCTGGATAAGTTTATTGTAGGATGGAGAGAGGAATACATTCCATAGGTTGATTGGGCACACCAATTTGCACATACCTTAGACATTGTGCCTCAAAATTGGTATACACAGTTGGAGCTACGATGGGGTAATGCAAATTAGATAACTATGAAAAAGTTTCATATTAAATTTTTAGTTTGAATATGATGAACCAATAAAGGATAAAATATTTTCATTAGGAGTAAGGAATGCATCAAAGGAGGTACCACTCTGTAGTTTTCACTAGAATTTTCACACTACAAAGAAGTTGGTAGAGTGTTATAGTGTGGAAGAAGAGATTGATGATGAAAATGATCTTAGGGATCCACATATTTTGAATTATAAAGGAGAATGTAATCCTGTTTGGATAAAAACTGAACTCCACTGCACTGGAATACACTAAATCCATTAAAATATTCAAAGCGAATATTGGTACAAAACATAGCTCTAAGTTTGTGGTGATTGGAGACTATTGGACGAGGAAACTCTCAGAAAAATAACTAACCTACTGCATGAATACCAAGAATTATTTCACAACACTTTTGCAAAGATCAATGACATAGTAAGTAAGGGGACATGGAGATTACTTTAAAACCAGGTCCGAAGCTAGTACAACATAGAACCTACCGCCTCAACCCCATATACAAGTAGAAAGTCAAATAGGTGCTCGATAGGATGTTGAAGGTAGGTATAATAGAACCTACTGAGGAGTCTAAGTGGGCCAACCTGATGGTCGGGCAACTTAATAGAATGGGCGAGATCCGAATTTGCACAGAATTGAAGAAATTGAATGACTCTTGTGTTCGTGATATGTTCCCCACAACTTTTACATATGAAGTTTTGGAGAATATTGGAGGGCAGGAGGGTTTCTCATTCATAGACGATTTCTTAGGATACCATAATATTAAAATTTCCAAGGAAGATTATCATAAGACAACTTTTGCAACAGAGTGGGGATTGTTCTAGTATACTGCCATTCCCTTGGGGTTGAAGAACACACCGACAATGTTTTATCGAGTGGTGGTGGTAGTATTTAATGATTTTATTCATAAATTTTTGGAAGTTGTTTTGGATGATTAGACCTTTTTAGCTTGTTACAGAATCATATTGATGTAATACAACTCATGTTGGATAGATACAAACAATTACAATTTTCCTTTAATCTAAATAAATATATATATTTTTTCACTAATGGGAATTTTGTTAGGACATGTGGTTTGGAAACAGGGATTGTTGGTGGATCTAGTGAATATCACCATGATTGTGAACCTTCCACCTCCAATGTTAACACAAAAAATGCACACAACAGTGGGATATTCTGGATATTATAGAAAGTTTATGTGTGGATATGCGCAAATTACTGCACCGTTAGAAAGGTTACAAAAGAAGGACACCATGTTTGAATAGACTTAATAGTTCCAACAAGCGCTGGATACACTAAAGGAGAAATTGGTATCTACTCTGATCCTATTGTTTCTCGACTGGAGAAAAGAGTTTCATGTTCATGTAGATGCATCAACTATAGCACTAAGATCTATAATAACACAACCAAGGGCGGCTTATATAGGTTATCCAGTCACTTTTTCCAGTAGGAGGCCATCTTTGGCGGAGTGAAACTACACCACAACAGAGTGTAAAGGATTGGTGATGGTGTTCGCTCTACAAAACTTTAGGCAATATCTATTGGGGTCACACTTTAAGTTATATATTTACCACAATATGTTAACTATCATGTTAACAAGCTAATGTTGGCGGGGAGGATATGAAGGTCGCCACTACTGTTTCAAGAGTAAAATTTCGAGGTAGTAGTAAATCCTGGTAGGCTAAATGTAGGGTTGTACCAGTGGTCAAGGATCCTTCCCGATGAATATGCCAAAAACGTGAATGATGGATTAACATATGTGTAGTTATTTCATGTGTATATGATAGATGGCCATTTTGCGGAAATCATCCATTTCCTTAGTATATGTAAAACACCATAATACACAGTGGCAAAAAATAAGCAACTGGGTAGTTAAGGCCACAGACTATCAACTGATCGCAATATGTCTATACAGGTTGGGCATGAATGGAATACTTCAACACTATGTATTTGAGCATGAAAGATCAACCATTTTGACGAAGGAACATGAAGGGGTAGATGAGGGTCACTATGCAAGAAAAGAAGCCACACAAAATATTTTGTGCACAGGTCTGTGGTGGATGATATTCAACTATGATGTGAAGTAGTTTTGTTGCAGCTGTGACATGTGTTAGAGAGTGGGAAAACCTTCACTTCAATATGATATGTCGCACCTACATATAAAATTACAACCATTTTATAAGTGGGATAAAAATTTTATTGGGTCAAATAATTCGCTAGAGAAGAGAAGTAGAGAACAATATATTATAACTATAACATATTATTTGACATGATGGGATAAAGAAACACTTGTTAGGGATTGCAGATAGAGTTTTATTTGAGAATGTTGTCCCCTGGTTTGGATGTCCTAAAATTATGATGAGTGACCAGGGGGTTCACTTCTTAAATTGGATTATTGAAGCATTGACAAAAGAGTTCCAAGTTTACCATCAAACGAGCACGCCATACCATCCAAAAGAAAATGACATAGTTGAGGCCTTTAATAAGATGTTGGAGAATGCACTTACAGAGGTATGAAATGTAAACAAGGATGAATGGGACCTAAGGATTCAATGTTTACAGGCCAATCACATTTCCAAATGGTATATAGGTAGCGATGATTCCCATGGAATTCATAGTCCCCAATCTCCACATTGTTGCCATGACCAATTGGAAATATTCCGGCTCAATAAAGAAAGGAATAACAAACACACTATAGTTAGAAGAGGATAGGTTTCTAGTTGGGTTCCAGCAAAATTTGTAGAAGTCCAGGGAAAAGGCATGGCACGATCACCATATTAAGCAAAAGCAATTCTAGGTTAGCGATCTTATGTTGATGTATGATTTTTTTTTTTGAAACACCCTAGAAAATTTTAAATGGTTGGGACTGTATGTTATCCAGTATGTCACAAATGCAAGGGAAATATCATTGGAGAAATTGAACATATATCCCCTTGACGAATTTTTTAATGGAAGTCAACTGAAATTGTATAGAGACAAACGCCCCTCTTTGCAAAGTTGACCTGTTTAAAAAAAAGAGCCTTGTTTTTGTAACTTTATTTGCATTTTTAGGTAGGAGTTGTGATGTAGATAACCCAAAGAATGTCGTGAATGAAAAAATAACACAATAATATTGGTAGAGTAAAGATTTCCCATCACATTGAAGGACTAACACAATAAGCACTAAGAACACTGGGAATTTTGGAAAATAGATAGGAGGATGAAGCACACAATTAATCAACGATTACCTGAAAATTGGACTATAACTGGCAGGGTTTGAAGGATTCCCAGTTTCCATCAGTGATTAAACCAAAATTTGTCGCACCAAGGTTTGGCTCTCTTTGGTTTACCCTAGATAAAAAGCAACAATGAAACAAAAATGTCATGTTTTACATCTGGAAGGAGGCGATAATTCATGTGATTCATAAGGTATCTCATAGCCCTATATAGACTTATGTTGCTTACAACCCTATGGAATGATTCCATGCCACCCCACATTTTATGTATATTTAGGCCAAAGTAGATCCCAACAAGAAATGGTTGTAATGTCGATATAAGCTTGATGAACATACCATGTCACAAATAGTGAATGAATAACCAACATAGTGGTGAATACCAATCCCTAACAAGAAGCCATAAGTGAAAACTATTGATAATGGCACATAGGGAAAGCTCCGAGATACATAATAGGGAGTGTAGACTAACCCAAATTTAGAGAAAAACTCGAAGCCCCCACCGCAGGGACTTGAAGAAAGTGACTGTTTCCAAATCAACAAAAGGGTACGAGGTAGAAGAGGAAGGCCAAAAAGATGACATAATTGGACGCACCTTCTCTATCGAAGTAAGACCTAGAAAGATTGGTTGGATAAATTAAAGAAGTGATAGAGCAAGGAACTATCCCTCTCGTCACAACTATTAAGAAATCAACACAGGAGCAAAGGAAATTGTAAGACCAAACACAATATCAATTGTACCAATTGAGTCTGAATATCGAGGCACCCAAGACAATTACTCTTGCACCGAGTGCAACAGAGCCAACAATTGCAATGGAGGAAACCATTGTACCTCTAGAATTAGAGATTCGATTAGAATCATAGCAACCATCATCAGGGAAATTTTAAGGTCTAAAATGGGCCTCCTAAGGAAATTATAAAATAATAGTGAAAATAATAAAATAAGATTATATTACATCATCAAATTTTAGAGGGAAAAAAGGAAAAACTACTTTTTGAACTTGTATTTTCAACTTATCTCTCTATGGTTTTACTCAAATTTAGAGTGGGAACACTCGTTGGATGCATAATTTGATTCCTCATCCATGGAGTACCCATGTTGCATACCTTCGATGGACCCTGCTACACGAAAAAAGAGAAATACATGAAAAACGTGATTGCAATCACGTTTTTTAATGTATTTCTCATTTTCCGTGTAGCAGGGTCTGTCAAAAGTATGCAACATGGGTAATCCTTGGAAGAGGAATTAAATTTTTCATCCAACGAGTTCTCCTGCTCAAAATTTGAGCAAAAACTTAGGGAGATAAGTTGAAAAAGTAGTTTTATTATTTTATTATTTTTTAATATTTTTACCTTTTTACCCCAAAAATAGTGAATCACCCCCCATGGTTGAAATCATCATATTGAAACCTATTGGTTCTGTGCATATCTGATTATGTGTTATGCTCTCGCTATTGTTTATTTTTTGTTTTTAAGAATTCGTTTGCAGATAATTTCTATACAGGGTTAAAACCTACATTTGGTATCAGAGCTATTTCGACTTCAAGGGGATGCCTTTGTTGCTGAGGGGTTTTTTTCTCGGGCTTGTGGTAAACCCTATTCAGTGGGATATCTACGGGATAAATTATTGTGGTGAAAGAATATGGCGAGTTGTGGAAAGATAGAGATCGAGAAATTTAATGGTCAGAGTTTTGAGTTGTGGAAGCTCAAGATGGAGGATCTGCTAGTGGATAAAGATCAATGGATCACGGTAGATCCATGTACTAAACCAAAGACAATGTTAGATGAAGACTGGGCGAAGTTGGATCGGAAGGCAAAGAGCACAATACGGTTGTGTATCTTAGATTCAGTATTGTTGAATGTATTTGGGGAAGCTACGGTGAAGACTTTGTGTGTCAAGTTAGCGACTTTGTAACAATCTAAGTCTCTGGTGAATAAATTGTTCCCACAAAATTAGACGTATAACCTGAGGATGAAGGATTGAGACTCAGTGATAGAGCATTTGAATGCCTTCAATACTATGGTAAGTCAGTTGTCATATGTTGATATTAAAATATAAGATGAAGATAAGTGCATCAATTTGTTGTGTTCTCTACCATATTCTTGGGACAATATTGTTATTAAAATAGGTAGCAATAAAACTACCTTGAATTTTGATGAAATTGTCTCAGCCTTACTGTCAAAGGAAATGAGATGAAGAAATATGGAGGGTCAGAATGGAGATGCCTTATCTATACGAGGAAGCTCCCAGAATAGAAACAAAAATAATTTTTCGAGTGGGAGATCTAAATCTAGAGGGAGATATAAATCTCCAGGAAATCTTGTAAAGGTGTGCTGGAAATGTAGAAAGGAAGAGCACTTCAAAAATGGCTACAGATCTAAAGCTCTTGAGAAAGGAAAGGGACCTAATGATGCTCCTTTTGCAGAGGCAAAAAACACCTCAGATGAAGGTGGGGATGTGTATTTGGCCGCTTCTTCAAATACACATGTAGATTATGAGGCATGGTTGATTGAATCAGGTGCATCCTTTCACTTCACTCCCCATAGGGAGTGGTTCTGCAAGTATGAGAAGTATGATGGCAGTGATGTCTTCTTAGGGGATGACAAGAAGGCTAGAATCGTCAGACGTGGAGAAGTCAAGCTAAAGATGCAAGGTGGAAGGATTAGAACACTTCCTGGTGTTCTGCATATTCTTTCATTGGCCAGAAATCTAATTTATGTAAGCAAGATGGATGATGCAGGTGTAAAAATAGTGTTCGAGAAAGATACCTATAATATGGTATGGGGAGCACTAGTATTAATGCGGGGAGTTCAGATTAGAAATATGTACAAGCTTCAGGGTAGCACTGTTATTGATGGGTGCAACATTTCTGTGGTTCCGGAAAGTGGAGGGGAAATCCTAGCGGTCTCTAGATAAAAGGCCATGCTATGGCATCAGAGGCTTGTACATATTGGAGAGAAGGGCCTTCAGATATCGCATGGTAATGGTATGGTAGAAGGTATGTCTAATTTATCTCTATATTTTGATTTCTATGAACATTGTGTATATGGGAAGCAGAATAGGGTGAGTTTTCCTTTTGGTGCTAAGAGGGCGAACACGATATTAGAGCTTATGCATAATGATGTGTTTGGACCTATGTTAGTTCCATCAATGGGAAAGTCTGTGTACTATGTTTCATTCATAGATGACTTCTCAAGGAATACATGGATATATTTCTTGAGGAAGAAATATAAAGTCTTTGACAGATTTAAAAAATTTAAGGCTTTGGTGGAAAACCAGATAGAGAAGAAGATAAAGGTGCCGAGGACAAATAATGGTGGAGAGTTTTGCAAGAAGGAATTTGAAGAGTTCTGTAAGAAGTGTGGTATGTTAGGATATTCCGACACATAGGAAATAATTAAGTATAACTTGGTCTAGCATAGAATTAGGTAAAGTGTAATTCTTTACTATGTACATTTGTAACTTATAATCCGACAGTCACGATTTGTAGTGATTCGACGATTTATTCTCTCATCGGTATTACCGACACTTGATACATGGCTTAAAACCCGATTGGTCCATGATCTCTATTTAAAGAGAATGGAGGGTCATTTATCCGATAACCGTTTATGAGAGAATCTTATGTAAATTTTATTTCTTTATATTAATAAATTACCTGAAGTGGCCACGTTGGCTTAGGCTGTGGACTGTTTCCCTCTCTGAGGGTTTTAACCACGTCAAGTAATGGTATACTGATCTTTGATCTATTTGTGAGTGGTGAAATTTGGTTTTTGATATAAGGAACTTACCTTGTAAATTCCTACATGGTATCAGAGCCATTTTGAGGGCTGCATTCATTATTTATCCAAATCCGAAGCCGGTTTGACTACATGCGACTGTCGTTTTCCTGATATACTATTTCTGACCACTTTCGGTCCTGGGGAACTTCTCTATTGTGTCTGGAGCATCTGTTACAGTGAGGAACCCCTTTCGTTTCATGCGAAAAGGTTTTCGGTTGCCCAGTTATGTTGTTTTAGATCTGGAGGTATAAAATATATTTTTTTGCAGTTATATTTATTAATCTCTCTGTTTATTTTGGTTTATAGTTTTTTTTATTGTCGGATATATACCCTCTTCTCTGTGTATTCTCTTTGCTCTATGTTGTGTGCGATCTCGGAAAATCATAAACAGGAAGACGAGATATTTCTGCTACATATGCTGTTTCCCCACATCTTTTTGCAATCACGGGAAATCAGAAATAGCGAGAAAAATAGATAGTTGCCAATAAGACTAACCAGAAATCTAACGTTCTGCCGTAAGGCTTTTTTTTTTCTTCGCTCTTCGATGTGGGTGCTTTTTCTTGCAAAAAAAACACAAAATCCATGCAAAAAGAAAAAAATAAATCCCCTTCCTCCTTTCAAACAATTACATAATCCTTTTACTAGCTCACTTAGTGTAAAGTTACTTTATGAGAATAGAGGTCTTGGGTTCAAGTCTCTTTCTCAATTTTTTTTTTCTAAAAATATTTTTGTTAAGTTACTTTTTCTTAAAAATCCTTTTGGCAACTTGCCGGTTTTAAAAAGAGGGTTTAATTTCTAGTAAAAGTAACATTGTAAAAGTGACTCTCACTTATTTATAAAAGTGGGTCACATAGTTTTTTTTTAAGTGAGCTTATTATATTAAGTTTGGTAAAGGGGGGGAGGGGGAGGGGGAGGGGAAGGGGGGGTTTTTTTTTAAAGTACAACTTCATCATAAACTTTCAACCTCTCACGTAACTATTTGACATCTACCACAATTTGTTTTCAAAAATGCATAAATTCTTCATCTGGAAGCCGTTTTTTTTAACCGACCTAATTTTTCGAGATATTTCCATTGGAGTAGTTGGTTTCAGCCTTTTTAATTTCAGTTTAAAAAAAAAATGGAACATGCATGCTTGTTTATTCTTAACAACACCAATTAATTCAATGACTATCCTACATGGTAGACTTAATTAAAAGTAAAGGGCTTTATAAAATAGCCACAGGACAAGAAATTAAACCTACTGATGGAGATAAAGCTGCTAAATGGGAAAATAAACAAGATCAAACACGGGGGTTGATAGGAATTTCCATTGCTCAAGATCTTAGATTTCATATCCAAGAAATTGACTCCCCTGATGTAGCTATGCAAAAGCTGAATAATGTTTTTGGCATTCAAAATGAAATCAGAGCCCACCAACTTGAAAATGAGTTGCTTACTTTGGACCCAAATAATTTATCCTTTATTGAAGATTTTTTGTCCAAATTCAAGACCCTTAGACTTCTTTTATAAGGTTGTAAGGTAAAAAAGGAATATGGTAGCCTTATCTATTCCATTCTTTCTAAGCTTGGCCCTGCATACTCTGTATTTGTTTCCACATTCCATTCCATTAGAGAAGCCCTCATTTCTCAAGGAACAACCTACAAGCTTCCCTCTTTTGATGCCTTTTGTGATTCTTTGATAAGAGAACAAGAAAAAATCTTAAACCTTGGTCTTATTAATACTAGAAACTCTTCTAAGAAAGCCTTAGCATCCCAAAAGCAACCATACCAAAATAATCCCAAGAAGAAAAATCCTAAAAAGAATGGTCCTAAACCAAACAAGGGTCTTAAGCAATTTCAACCACAAACTAAAAAATAAACTCTACAAATTGATAAGGAAAATAAAAACAAAGGGAATAAGACATATAGACATTGCAAATTTTGTAATCGTGATGGCCACATAGAGTCAAAATGTTTTAAAAATATGGAAGCCTTGGAAGTAGCAATGAAGAAGCAGAACATCAATTTGGAGAACTCTTCAACTTCATCTTCATGAATGAGACTTTCTTCTTGTGGTTGTCAAGCATCAAGATCTGGTTATGCATTGAATGTATCTTCTTCTTCTCATTCTCATGAGTGGCTCATTGATTCTGGAGCCTCTTAACACATGGCCAAAAATAAAACCATGTTTTATTCTTTGAATGATTGTAACACCAGAAATATTTATGTTGGTGATGATAGATCTCTTAACGTTGTAGGGTCTGGAACCATTCATCTATATAATGGTCATTTTAATGATGTATTATTTTTTCCTACCTTGTCCTGCAACCTTCTATCTATTTATCAGATAACTCATTCAGGTGAAGGGAAAATAGTAGATTTCTCACCTCATGATGTTGTAATAAAGGAACTCAAATATCCTAGACATATTTTAGCTACTGGGACTGCTGATGATTCCACAAGGTTGTGTAAGTTTGAAAACTTTGGGTCATCATGTCTCCCCTCCATTTTTGTTGCTCATAATGATGAAGTGAGCAAAATTTGGCATGAGAGATTTGGTCACTTAAACTATCGCTCTCTTCAAATTCTATGTAAATAAAATATGGTAATAGGTCTTCCTATGGTATCTTGCCGAGATGGTGTTTTCTCCGGATGTGTACTTGGAAAACATCATCGGGATAGTTTTAGAAACGTACCTTTGGAACGCTTCAAAACCTTTGCAGCTTGTGCACAATGATTTATGTGGTCCACTTCTAGTTGTTTCTTTCTCTGGCTACAAGTAATTCTTAACTTTCATTGATGATTTTTCTAGATGCACTTGGGTATACTTCTTAAAACTCAAGGGTGAATTTTTTAACATGTTCTTGGCCTTTAAGGCCTTTGTTGACAAACAATCTGGACATCACATTCTTAAGTTAAGATCTGACAATAGAGGAGAATATGTTAACAACAAATTTATCCACTTTTGCACTGAGCCTGAAATTCAATTGCAACATACTGTTTTGTATACTCCACAACAAAATGGTGTAGCTGAAAGGAAGAATCACACTCTAAAAGAAATGGCTAATTGTATGCTTCATCTAAAGGACTTAGTCTTAATTTTTGGGCAGAAGCAATTAGCTGTTAAAATTACATAGTAAAATGCACTCCTACTAATATTTTAAGGAATATAACTCCAAAAGAAGCTTGGAGCTCAATCAAACCAGATGTAAGGCAATTTTATGTTTTTGGAAGTGACGCTTGGGCCCACATTCTAGATGCGAAACATAAGGCCTTAGAACCTAAGAGTGAAAAAATGAATTTTTGTTGGATATTCTGAAGATGTCAAATGATATAGACTTCTTCAACCAAAATCCAAAAATGTAATCATATGAAGATATGTAAAATTTGATTAAAATATATCGGTCTGCAAACCTAGTTTGGCGGGTGTGCCACCTTTGGCTCGTAAGCCTGATTCGCCATATGTGCTACCTCTCTCTATCTCTTCTATTTTTTACAAAATTCCTTCTAGTTAGGATGATGAAAGTGAGGATGAAAATCATCCTCCACCTCCTTAATATCTTCCTTTAGCTCCATAGCTTCCAAGATGGGTCCGCTCTACTCGGGATGCAACAGGTTCTCTTGTAGGTGATCCTGTAGATCAACGTCATACACATTCTCAATTTGAAAGAGCCTCTTCCTTATTGGCTCAAGTTCTGTAAAATACTGATCCCGATACCTTTGAAGAAGCTTTAGGTCATCCATATTGGGATGCAACTATTAATGAAGAATATCGTTCCTTATTGGCAAACAATACTTGGGATCTTGTTCCTCTTCCAAAGGAAAGAAAACATGTCAGATGCAAATGGGTTTACAAAACAAAGTTTGAACTAGATGGAAAAGTGGATAAACATAAAGCTCGTCTTTTTGCTAAAGGTTTTTCATAAGTTGAAGGCATTGACTATACTGAAACCTTCTCCCCCGTTGCCAAGATGAATTCTATCTACCTTGTTCTTTACCTTACTACCTCTTTTAAATGGGAAGTCCATCATATGGATGTTAAATCTGTTGGAAATGTTGTCATTGATGGAAAAGTAGATGACAAAGGAGGAGCACCTGAAACATCAGCCAAGGAGCAGAGGAAGAAAAAAGAGAGGTAGTAGAGACAACAAAAATATGTCGAAGAAGTAGCAGAGGCAGCAGAGAGAGCATAAGACAAGTAGTAGAGGCAGTAAAGAGAGAAGCAGAGATAGCAAAGAAGCAGAGAGGTAGCAAGGCAGCATAGAAGGAACAAAGGCAGCAGGAGACATATGAGGTGGTGCTGCAGAGCAGTGAGGATATTAACATCAAATGGAGGTAATTGAATTGCTTGGGGATGAGTTGGAGCATTGCCTAAATGGTAAGGAAACCATGAAGTGGTCGAAGAAACTAATAATGAGCAAAGGCACAACGAAGAACAAAGGCAGAGGCTGCAAATATAGAGGCAGAGCCGTTATCATGGCAATGGAGGCAGAAAAGACAGAGATAGACAAAGGAGGCAGGAAAGAAGCAACGACAGAGATAGAGAAAGAAGCACAGCGAAGGCAGAGGCAGAGGCAACGTTTTTTTTATGGAATGGAACCATGTGCAAACATACATAATATTCGGGGAATCGTACAACCCAAGAGGCAAGTATATATATACTTATACTATTGAAAATGCAGCAAGATGATGGAGCTTAGTGAAATGAAGTCGCCTTCACTATGTGGGCCTGCAGGCAAATTCTAGCGCAAAGTCTATTTTTAGACTATGTCTATTTTTAGACATATGGAGCATGGTTCGGGGATTCCAGTTTGAGATTCTTGGAGCATTGGTCATGTTGGTAAAAATAGATGAGACTCTATTTTTAGGTCGAAGAGGTCGAAGGCTATTTTTAGACTGCCTCTCCTAAAAATATGGAAGTCAAATATTATTTACCCTTAATAATATTTAGACTATAAACAACAGTTTACTCTCTTGGAGCACTTCAGTTCGAGCTACAGAAGTGGCTCATGCATATGACAGAGGAATCACGTGGTTCCCAAGGGTTTGATGGCATCATGCATGGTTGACTTCAGTTGGACTTCAGTGGCAGAAGTTTGGAGGAGTTAATGAGACAGATAGTGGAGTTGTGTTATGTTTATTTTAGTTGAACTAGTTGAGATTAGTTTAAC
Organism: Pinus albicaulis; assembly: GCA_034641835.2. Classification (NCBI taxonomy): domain Eukaryota; kingdom Viridiplantae; phylum Streptophyta; class Pinopsida; order Pinales; family Pinaceae; genus Pinus; species Pinus albicaulis. The sequence goes on from CM076576.1 coordinate 485,628,048, forward strand.
TAGCTAATCAATTAGTTATGAGTGGAGTGAATTAAATATTATTTAATTCATTAATTATTAACTCATTATTCAACTCAAGAACACATCAGTTCACTACAGTGCATGATCAGTTCAGTGGAGACCGGTGAAAGAGGTAGATGAAAGGGTGGAGTTAGCTATCAGTGGCGACATCAGTTGTGCATGAGATTTGCACCACACTTGGAGGATTTGTCCATGAAAATTGCGCAGTCAAGCCAAGGAGATTCGAACCTTGGATCTCTATATAAACAGGCCTGGATTGCGCAATAGAGGCAAGGCAATTGGCGGTGAGTTTTGAACCAGTAACCTGTTCAAAACTGAGCTAGATTGTGTGTAACTTTATGAGAAAGTACTGAGTACTTGTGAGGAGTATTGTACTGAGTTTGTTATATGATTTCTCCATTATAATATACACAATAGCTGCGGGGTTTTCAGCTATAAGCTTTCCCCATACATACTGTGTTAATGTGTATGATGATTTGATGTGCTATCGCTTGATTTATTTCCGCATGTTTGATGATCTGAGTGGAAGAGATTATGTGTTGCATATAAATTCGAATTGTATGTGATCAGGATAGTCTCGATGGATAATTAATTATTATTCAGCAAATTTCTACATGGTATCAGAGCTATTGAATCAGATATTGATCATCACAGTGATTACAAACTTATTTCGGTAGACAGAGTCTGCATGCGGGCCAGGTAGCCTCCGGATTCATCTTTCTTCGGAAAGTGAAAGGTCTAGTAAATGCCCCTTGCAGTCGATCTCTGTGCTAGAAATAATTTGTTCTCACGATCTAGAGCGGTTGAGCTTTGAGGTGGAATTCGAAATTTTGCAGCAGTTTTGTTTTCTTGGTGCCGATGTTGAAAATGTCTTTCAACGGTTTGCGACTCGAATATGCTCTTGAAGGCAGTTCGAATTATGTTGCATGGAAGGATCACATGGAGGCAGTATTAGAAGATAATGGTCTGAAGGAGTTCGTGGATACGGATGTCCAAAAGCCCACTGATCCTGCTGAAGTCGAAGCATGGCAAAAGAAGATGGCGAAATGTCAAAGGATCCTGTTGGAGGGCGTCAAGGATCATATTGTATCCAGCCTGCATGGAAAGGCTTCTCCATATTTAATGTGGAAAGCTTTGACGGATCTATTCCAGAGTAAGAGCGACCAAAGGAAGCTGGCGCTCAAAGATAAGCTCAGGAACATCAAGATGGAGAAAGGCGACGGTATCGCCAAATACCTCACGAAGTTCACTCAGTGCAGAGATGAGCTGGGAAGTGTGGGGGTGACTGTCGAAGACGAGGACATGGTCGACCTGGCTCTCCTTGGTCTTCCGAAGGCTTGGCACTCATATCAAGATAATGTCAATGGTCGGGAGAAGCTGTCGGGATGGGAGCGCCTTTGGGCGGATCTCATGCAGGAGGAGATAAGGAGGACTACTCGAGATGGATCTTCATCAAAGGGAGCTGATGAAGAAAATTGCGCTTTGGTTGCCAAAGCAAAGAAGGGGAAGGGTAAGAAAACCTCTCATTCTGGTGCAAAGGGCAAGAAGCGGGATATGGCGAAAGTGAAGTGTTTTCACTGCCATGATCACGGACATTATGCTACCAATTGTCCAAAGAAGAAGAAGAACAAGCAAGCGGGAAGATCTGCAGATGGAGAAGCTTTGGCTTCACAGTTCGAGCTTGAATTTTCACTGATCGCATGCTTGGTTTCAAGTGTGTTTGGATCGGTGTGGTTCTTGGACAGCGGTGCGTCATTTCATATGACGGGAGATCGAGATTTGTTCTCAGATCTGGAGGACAAAGATTTGGGTGTGCACATCGAGATGGGCGATGATGGTAGATACAGTGCGACTGGTATTGGTACCATATCCTTTCAGAGGGAGTCTGGTAAGCCCTTTGTATTGAAGGATGTCATGCATGTACCTGGATTGAAGAAGAACCTGATTTCAGTAGCGATGTTGGAGGATAAGGGTTATGATGTGGTCTTCAGCGAAGGAAAAGCCTTCCTGCGCAGTAAGACTACTGGAGAGACCCGGAAGATAGGGGTTCGATCTCAGAACCTTTATCAGTTGCAGGTAGATGACTGCGCAGCTATGGCATGCAAGGCTGGAGATGTGGTGAGCCGGGATGATGAGGGCGAACTATGGCACAGGAGATTGGGCCATCTTCACCATGGAGCTTTGAAGATTCTGCAGCAGATTTCTACTGGACTTCCTAAGGGCACCCTTGCGCAGTCAGATCAGTGCAAGGGGTGTACTTTGGGGAAGTATGTGAAAGCCACCTTTCACGAGAAGGATAGTCGCGCCACGACGATCCTTGAGAGAGTTCACACAGACGTGTGTGGTCCTTTCTCGGTTGCTTCGACAGCAAAGCACAAGTATTATGTGATCTTTGTTGATGATTTCTCTCGAAAGTGCTGGATCTTCTTCATGTCGAAGAAGAGCGATACATTCGCGAAGTTATGTGAGTTTAAAGCACTGGTCGAGAAGGAGTCGGGGAAGAAGGTGATTTCTCTAAGGAGTGATAACGGTGGTGAATTCATCTCGGCTGAATTCAAGGAGTTCTACAGCACAGAAGGGATTCGGAGAGAGCTCATCGCACCCCATAACCCACAGCAGAACGGGGTGGCTGAGCGGAAGAACAGAACGATCGTGGGTGCTGCATGGGCGATGTTGCATGATCAGGGCCTACCTCTTCACTTGTGGGCTGAGGCATGCAATACAACAGTGTATGTGCAGAACCGTTGTCCTCACAAGGTTCTTGGCATGAGTACATCGGAGGAGGCTTATTCTGGCAAGAGGCCTGATATTTCCCATTTGCGGATTTTTGGTTCTCCTGTCTACATGCATGTGACGAAGGATGCGAGAAGGAAGCTGGATCCAACTGCTGAGGTTGGAATATTTGTGGGGTACACTGATACACCTCACAACTACAGGGTGTATGTGCCAGACAGTCGCAAGACTGTTGTGCGACGGGATATAAAATTCCAGGAGGAGAAAGCCATGCAGTGTTCGCTTGAGAGGGAGCTACACTTGCATGCAGATGAGGAGCTGTTAGTTCCTAAGGAGGTGCTTCCGGATGTGGATCGGCCACAAGAGGAGGTTCAGGAGGTGGAAGAAACCACCCAGGCAGCGCCAACCATCAGAGGGCGCATGCGCACTACAGAAGCTGAGCGACTGGCTCGGGATGCAGAGAAGGTTGTAGGACCACCTACAGCACAGCGCAGACAGAGGCAGTCACCGGATCGGTACACTGGATACATGGCTCTTGTGAGTCAATGTGTTGTGACGGAGCCATCCTATTTTGAGGAAGCTGTGGAGGAACCCACATGGGTTGATGCCATGATCGAAGAATATGATTCGATCGTCAGGAACAGTGCATGGGAGATTGTCCCAAGACCGGTTGGGAAATTAGTGGTGGGTTCGCGATGGATCTACAAGGTGAAGCAGGCGGCTGACAGGAGTGTGGAGAAGTACAAGGTGAGATTTTTCGCCCGTGGATTTTCACAGATCGAGAGGATTGACTATGAGGAGACTTTTGCACCTGTCGCAAGGTACTCTTCCATACGGACGATCCTTGCTCTCTCAGCGCAGATGGGGTGGCACATTCATCAGATGGATGTGAAGACTGCGTTCCTCAATGGAGTTATTGAGGAGGAGGTGTACATAGAGCAGCCTGAAGGTTTTGAGATCTTCAGCAGTGAGTCACATGTGTGTCGACTCAAGAGAGCACTGTACGGGCTGAAGCAAGCACCTCGTGCTTGGTACACTCGGATAGACAGCTACTTCACCGGGCTTGGATTCTCCAAGAGTGAGGCGGATCCTAACTTGTACCAGATTGTGGTGGAGGGGAAGCTGTTGATCATCATACTGTATGTAGATGATCTGATTTTGACTGGCGATGAGCAGTTGATACTTTCATGCAAGGAGGATCTTGCATGAGAGTTTGAGATGAAGGACTTGGGCATCCTTCATTATTTCTTGGGATTGGAGATTTGGCAGCGCAACGGAGGACTGTTTGTTTCTCAGGGAAAGTATGCCCGGGAGATTCTGGAGAGGTTCAACATGCAAGGCTGCAAGCCTGTTGACACTCCTCTTCCTGGTGGTTGGAGGAAGGAGGATACTACTTCAGCGGAGGTAGTGGATGCCACTGTCTATCGACAGTTGGTGGGGTCGCTTATGTATCTGGTCAATACACGACCCGATATATGCTATGCAGTTAACCAGCTTTCGCAAGCTATGGTTAAGCCTACCAAGCTCTTTTGGAAGGCAGGCAAGCATGTATTGCGCTATATTAGAGGCACATCGGGATATGGTTCATGGTACAGACAGGAGGATCAGTTGAGGCGGCATGGCTTCACAGATTGGTATCATCATATCAGAGATTGTGTTCAGCGGAGAATCATGATGCTTTCATATGTTCCCACGGAGGATCAGGATGCCGACATCCTGACGAAGGCGCTCACCGGGAGCAAGTTTGAATTCCACAGAGGCAGGATAGGGATTGCAGATAATCCATATCTTGCTGAGAGGGAGTGTTGAGAATGCAGCAAGATGATGGAGCTTAGTGAAATGAAGTCGCCTTCACTAAGTGGGCACGCAGGCAAATTCTGGCGCAAAATCTATTTTTAGACTATGTCTATTTTTAGACATATGGAGCATGGTTCGGGGATTCCAGTTTGAGATTCTTGGAGCATTGGTCATGTTAGTAAAAATAGATGAGACTCTATTTTTTAGGTCGAAGAGGTCGAAGTCTATTTTTAGACTGCCTCTCCTAAAAATAGGGAAGTCAAATATTATTTACCCTTAATAATATTTGGACTCTAAACAGCAGTTTACTCTCTTGGAGCACTTCAGTTCAAGCTACAGAAGTGGCTCATGCATCTGACAGAGGAATTATGCTATTCCCAAGGGTTTGATGGCATCATGCATGGTTGACTTTAGTTGGACTTCAGTGGCAGAGGTTTGGAGGAGTTAATGAGATAGATAATGGAGTTGTGTTCTGTTTATTTTAGTTGAACTAGTTACTAGTTTAACTAGCTTGTCAATTAGTTATGAGTGGGAGGAATTAAATATTATTTAATTCATTAATTAGTAACTCATTATTCAACTCAGGAACACATCAGTTCACTACAGTGCATGATCAGTTCAGTGGAGACCAGTGAAAGAGGTAGATGAAAGGGTGGAGTTAGCTATCAGTGGCGACATTAGTTGTGCATGACATTTGCACCACACTTGGAGGATTTTTCCATGAAAATTGTGCAGTCAAGCCAAGGAGATTCAAACCTTGGATCTCTATATAGACAGGCCTGGATTGCGCAATAGAGGCAAGGCAATTGGCGGTGAGTTTTGAACCAATAACCTATTCAAAACTGAGCTAGATTGTGGGTAACTTTATGAGAAAGTGTTGAGTACTTGTGAGGAGTATTGTACTGGGTTTGTTACATGATTTCTTCATTATAATATTATACACAATAGCTGTGGGGTTTTCAGCTATAATCTTTCCCCATACATATTGCGTTAATGTGTATAATGAATTGATGTGCTATCGCTTGATTTTATTTCCGCATGTGTGATGATGTGAGTTGATCTGAGTGGAAGAGATTATGTGTTGCATATAAATTCGAATTGTATGTGATTAGGATAGTCTCGGTGGATAATTAATTATTATTCAACAAATTTCTACATATACAAAGAAATTCCGAGAATCGCCTAACCCCACTGGAAGATACACTAAAGAGTAGAGCAGCAAAGGATACATATATATAATTCCGGGAATCATAACCCAAGCGGCAATGTATGTATATATAAAACCTTATTCCGGGAATCATTACCCAGCCGAGCGTTATATATATATATATATAAATAAATTCCGAGAATCGCCTACCCCGTTGGAGGATACTCTAAAGCTGGAACATAAAAGCATATATATATATGCAGCACAATACATATATATGCAGCGCATTACATATTTCACAAAGGTCCAAATTTTATATATATTAATTCATATGGAGCGCTTTATGATCAAAGAATCAAAGTATGATAAGGTGGGACCCTTTCCCAATTGCATCGGAGATTATAAGGGCAGTGGAACATATAAACAAAAAATTGCGATTGCGATGAAGTCCGGACCCGATGGGTATATAAACTACAATTTATATATACCTTGAGTTCTGGTGAATAGTGACTGATCGCATCGGAAAAAGGTGGAATATCAAAACATGCTACAAAGGGTTGTGATTGCGATTGAAGCCGGGACCCGATGGGCTTATAAACCATGAGTAACAAGTATTTGAAGTCCAGCCTAATCGCATCGGAGCATGAAAATAAAGGATTGCGATTGGGATTGAGTTCCGGACCCGATGGGTCTATAAGTTATGACTTTATATGTTTGAGTTACGGTCTAATCGCATCGGCACTGGTCAATCGCACCAGAGTGAAAGTGTGGCAGCGGAGCATGACAATGCAATTTTCGATTGCGATTAATCGCAATCGGAAGTAATCAAAGAGTGATACATCGCATCGGAGCAACTCAATGGAAGTCGTGATTGCGATTAATCACAATCGGAAACATTTGCAAGGAGTTTCATCGCATCGGAGAAGGAGTCATCGCATCGCATCGAATCGGAGGCAGCTCATCGCATCGGCAGATAGTCAAAGATCGGCAAGTGGGCCTGAAAGGTTGTTTCCTATGTTAAATAGGTCTATTATTATATCGTCGGAAGTTACATAAGAAAGGGTTCATATACATTAAATTGCAAAGAAAGGAGTTTAATTATCATAATACATTGAAGAGAGGGCGACATTATTAAGTGTTGTATTATAAAAGGACCATGGATATGATACGCGTTGGTTGAAACTGCCCAGCAGTTATATTAAAAAGGGGCGTTGTTAGATATATAAAACGAATGTTACGACTGTATTGAAATATGCTGCGTGGTCTGTGGACCCACGGGCCTCAGCTTAAGGTGGAGGGCGATTGTTAATGTAAAATGATTGCGATGTGTGCAATTGCATCGGGCCATAAAACAAAGGTCGTGATGTATGTATGTTCTGCTTGCGGAACTCACCACATCAACAAGACACTTGCTATGTACAGAGCGTTGGAATTTGTCCAGAATTACAGTCAGCAGTTTCATATATATATATATAAAGCGCTGATATTAAAAAAAATAAAAAAAATAAAAAAATAAAATAAAATAAAATGCAGTTCATAAATCAGAGTTGATACACAGCCCATAAACGTAAAGGCATACGGAGGATAGAAAAGATAGACACAGTCAAAGAAAATACAAACGCGTAGCGAGCCAAAAGACTAAATGAGTTGAGCTAGAGTTCTCACTGTAATTTGAATGTAAATGTTTTAATTGATTTATATTGTTGTGATGCATTGGCAAGTCTCCGGAAGAGATCAAATATCCCACTGTAATGTTAAATTGGTACTTACAGTTATATTTTCTGAATGAGCGGATAAAAGAGATGAGAAGGCAGAAGGCAAAGAGACATGGCTGTCCATTTCGAATTCCTAGTAGAATACAAACAGCCATGAAGCTATTTTGTATAAAACAGGGTTATATTCAAGGGGAGAAAGTTGATGAAAACAGAATGAGAGAAGAAGAGAGTGTGCAGCAGAATTGAAGAAAGTTAAAGAAAATAAGAAAGCTGCAAGAGGTTAGAGAGAGTGATATTGGAGAATGCAGAATTGAGGCAGAAAAGATAAGAAGAGGAGGAGTAGAACGAGATGCAGAGAAGTTAGAGAATGTAGAAATAAAGCAGTGAAGTGGAGAAGAAGAAGGAGCTGAGCAGAGAAGAAGGTGGAGCTGATATAGAATCCAAGAAGATGTAGAGATAATATAAGACAGATATGAAGACTGATGCACAACAGTGAAGATGGTATGGAACAGAGCTTATATCCAAGGTAAATCAGCAAGTGTTTTCTTTTGAAAGAGTAAGGAAGTTGGAGCTTCCATATCAAGTTGTAGCTTGATAGATTTCAGTTGTAGCTGACTGAGGTTGGAGCCTCCTGTAGGTTGGTGCCTGCAGAAAATAGATGGGAGTTAGTGCTTCCACATCAAGTTGTAGCTTGATAAAATGTCGCCAGCCGATCGAGGTTGGAGCCTCCCGTAGGTTGGTGCCTCGTGAAAAATTGAAGGGAGATGGAGCTTCCTTGCAAGTTGTAGTCATGGCACTGAGGTAGGAGCCTCCCCGTAGGTTGGTGCCTGCGTAAAATCGTTGGTGAGAGGGAGTTGAGCTTGCCTTTGCATCACAACAATAATAAGATGTGGTTTTCTCCCTTTATGGGTTTCCACTTATATCTGGTGTCTTTCTGCATGATGTTTATGTGTTGATATGGTTTATCTAATCTGCTTAATACTTGCTGCTCTCATATTAAGTCTGTTGTTACATTATCTTAATACTTGCTGCTCACATTATAATATTACTCACATATTAAGTTGATCATGAAATGAAGGTGTAAATAAGTGTTAAGGGAAAAGTTTTAAAATTCCATGTATGTGTTAAACTGATTCAGCCCCCCCCCCTCTTAGTTTAACTAAGGGTTCAACAATTGGTATCAGAGCCAGGTTCCTTTGGTGTAAGCTTAATAGCTTGAAGGAGATCTGGTTGAGTCATGGACTATAAAAATGCACTTGCGTTAAATACAACAAACTTTCCTGAATGGAGAGACAAGGTTAAAACAGGTTTAATTTCCTATGAACCTGAGGTATGGAAGCTTGTATGTGATGGTTACTGCAAAGACTCACCCACGGTGAAAGAACAACAGAGGAATGCCAAGGCAAAATGTGTGATATATAGCAATCTTCATAACGAGGACCTTTAGTTGATAATGGATTTAACCTCTGCAAAAGAAATCTGGGATAGATTGCACTTCATGCATGGAGTAAACACTAAGGACTGCACTAAAAAGAAGGATAAGAGAATTAAGAAGAAGAAAAATTCATGTCAACAAGAAAATATTCATTCAAATGAAGTACCTACTAGTGTGAATGGAGATAAGAACCATGAAGAAATTATAGCTAAAGAAAGAGCCAAGCTTGACACTGCTTTGACTGAAATAGAAAAATTGAAAAATGAAAAAAAAGACCTTAAGACAGTGGTGAAAATATGTGATGAGAGAGAATATGAAGATAGGAAAGAAATTATTGACCTGAAGACACAGCTTGAAGAGGAAAAGAAAGTAGAAGACACTATGTTGCAACAAATGAGAGAAAAAAGTCAGGAATGTGAAAGATTGGAAGAAGAAGTAGTGAGCCTAAGGAAGAATGTAGAAAATGCCCAAAGAGAACTATTAACAAATACACCTCTAATGAAAGTCTCTGGACAGTTGGACCAGATTCTAAAGGCTCAAAGGTCACCTCTCATAAAGGCTGGGATAGGATATGAAGGTGAAACTAGTAAGTGCAAGGTTGAAGATAATAGGAAAATCATTTTTGTAAAAGCTGTAAAGAACAGTGAAGCAGCTTAGGAAATTTCTCTAAAAGCATAAACCAGCAAAAACATGAGTTGCAGAGAAACAAACAAAAACAAGTAGCAATCGTTGAGTCCCAAATTTGCATCTTTTCCATACATTTTTCCATACCTTTTTCACTCACCTAAACCTCCTAAATTGTCAATATCATGTGCAAAAGGGCATCTAACATGGTTTTTAATTATATTTTTGTGTTTGCTATTTGATCTAGATTTTGTTCATTCAGCTGCGGAATCTTGCCACTTTCCGCAGCTGCTGCAACTTTCCGCAACTATTTTGTGAAACTCTATGCTACAGGTGTCTACAAGGGAAACGAACCACATGGGCAGGTCAGGAATGACGTGGACATGGTTCGTGTCCTATTGGTTCAAGCAAACTCGTCCAAAGAAGCCACGGTCAAAGGCGTCCACATGGAAGTCAACTATGGAGTTTCATGTCGGCCGGACTCTGTTTCGTGGCACATAAAGATCCATATGGCCGTTTCTAAGCCTGCGGAGGTTAAATCGACATCTGTACAGGGTTCTAGAGTCGAATTCAAGCATCCACCTTTCGTAGATCTACTTTCCAACACGGCCATACTCCTATATCCGTGGACGTAGTGGTCTACGTGCTCTCTACTAGCATGAACTTTAGGAGACAGTTATAGTTTGTTGTTATATATAGCGCGTTTGCATACGCACATAAAGTTAGTTGATGTTCGTGAATGTAGTCTCTGTTATCTTTTAGTCTGCTCTGTAGTGATTACGCTGCACTTGTGCCGTAACATTACCATTCTGTAATGAACTGCTTTTTAATATGAGAAGACTCTGTTTTTCAACTTAATTCGTATTTGAGGACCGTTACCAAGGCTGTGTAGAGGGCCCCTGCTCAGCTAAGGTTTTGTGTATTAGTGTATATTTCTCATTTCGTTTTTTTTAGAAATCATTGTATCATAATCCATCCATATGTTCATACTTTGCAGTTGTTTCATTTCTGTTTATACACTTCCATAATTTCCATTTCATTTCTGTCTTTCATGCTTTATGATTGTTAATCACTGATCAATGTTTATGTTTTTCAGGTTTTAGATGGGCAGCCCAGGCATTTTTATAGCTTTTTGACTAATGACATGAAACTAACATTGTTCTGCTGCTAGTTTGCCTTTCATAGTTTTTTTTGTTTAATTTCAGTATTGCTCTGTACATTTCAGTTTTGCTTATCTGCTTCAGTAGTTAAATTTAGATATACTAATCTGCTCATAGCATCTTCAGTTGCCTCCGAAAGCCACAGCTGGACTGATGGCGAGGGACTGCATTATGAAATGTGTAGTTTAGTATTAGTTTCTTTTCTGCAAATTTAGATATACTAATCTGCTCATAGCATCTTCAGTTGCCTCCGAAAGCCACAGCTGGACTGATGGCGAGGGATTGCATTATGAAATGTGTAGTTTAGTATTAGTTTCTTTTCTGCAAATTTAGATATATTAAATCATGCATGACATCTTCAGTTGCCTCCGAAAGCCACAGCTGGACTGAGGGTGAGGGATTGAATCATGAGTGTATGGTTTAGTATTAGTTTACTTTCTGCAAATTAAATATCAGTTACTCAAGTTGTTTATGATTACTTCCGAAAATCATAGCTGGACTAATGATGAAGGGTCAGAAGATAAATTGATGTAAACTGATTTAGATTTATTTTGTTGCAATTTTGAATTTCCTTAAGCATAGTTTCTTTTGTGTTTAGTCGGCAGCAAGAATAGTTTGGTTTTCATGCTCACTAGTTTACTGTTTTGATTTATTAGATTAGCAGCACCTTTTCATTTCAGCAGCACATTTTCATTTTCTTTCAAAGTCTTGTCATTGTAAATTTCAAATTGCTTTTTAAAATTTCAAGTTGGTAAATCATTATAGGGGATATCACTTCCTTGAACAAACATAACCAAACTTGTTTTCATCTTAGAATTTCCATTTCACCTTAGAAAACCAAAAACGACAAAAAGTTAAGAAATAGGTTATCTTGCATATATAGTGCGCCGCACTTCATCAGCTTACGATTCCCGGATTGACAAATTAAATGCAGCAATTTAGGACACACTAAATTGACCAAACATTTTGGCGCCGTTGTCGGGGAAGTGTAACTAGGTAGCCAATTTCTTAAAAAAAAAACACATAAAATCATAAAAGAAGGGAAAACTTGATAACTTCTTGAAGTATGCTCTCCTCTTGCACCTAGTGTGATCTGGAGGATCAGAAAAGAGAGTTATTGGTTTATTAATTTCTTAAGTATGCTCTCTTCTTGCACCTAGCGTGATTTGGAAGATCAGAAAGAGAATTATTAGCCCAATTTTTTTTTTTTTAAAAACTAAAAAAATGACATGCATAGAGCAAGAGATTCTAGGGGAAGGTTTATAGCTAAAGCCAAGAGTTCGATTTTCACAACTCCATCTTCTTCAAGGCATAGACCAGATTCACCACCATCTACCCCTAGCCTTAAGAGTTTTGGAAGTCAAGGAACAGCTGAATTAGAGGATTCTCCTATACCACCTACTAAAACCCACTTAGAAAACAAAGAGACTTTCTCTCATCCTTCCTTGGTAGAAGAACTAGAGGACTATAAGGACTCTAAAGAAACTATCATGGCAGAGGAAGTAATAAATAAAGGTGGAGGTAGAAGAGGAGGAGATAATGGAGATAACAATGGTGAAGGAAATAATGATAGAAATAGGGATTTGCTTGGATTCCCTATAGTTGATGAGGAAACTCATGCAACAATGAAAAATATTTCACCATCTGTTCTCCCTAAATTTTATGGATTGCGAAGTGAGGATCCTGAAACATTTCTGTTTGAGTTTGAAGTAGTGTGCCGAACTTATGACTATATGGAAGATTCTCAAAAACTCAAACTGTTTCCTTCAACATTGAAGGGATCTGCTTTGAAATGGTTCATGGGATTAGCCACTCAATCTATTATGACTTGGAATGATATGAAAAAAACATTTTTGGACAGATACTTGGACTATTGTATGCCCACCAATCACAAGGATGAGGTATTCAAAATGATGCAAAAAGAAGATGAAAATTTGGAAGACTTAATTGAAAGATTTCAATACAACTTGAAAAGAGCAAAGATGAGCAACTTAGATAATGAAAACTTGAAAGCCCTCCTATTAAAAGCCATTAGAGATGAATGGATAGACATTTTAAACATGATGGGGAAAGGAGACATTTCTCAACTTCCATTTCGTGATATAACAGAACTATGTATCCATCTCTCAAGGGGAAAATCTAAAATAGGAAAAGGGCCTAGGAATTCTTCTCTTATTAGGGCTAACAAATCTACAACTGGATCAGTAAGTAGGGCAGAGATTGGTAACATGCTTGATGAGTTTAAAACTGATATTTTAGGGAGCCTTAGTGAACAACTAGACACCCTTAAAATCCAAAACAAGCAGAAAGAAGAAACATATGCTTTAGCCATCTTTTGTCCGAAATGTAGAAAGAAACATGCTTTAAGGGAATGTCCCTTGGATGCAAAAGTTGTAGAAACATGTATGATTTGCTCGGAAAATCATGAGATCAAGGATTGTCCTTCAATCCCTGGACTCAAAGCTGTTTTTCAAGAAGATCCAAATTCAATAGAATCTCTCTGTTTTGTCGCAAGGAGACCTTGGCAGGGACAACAATCTCAAGGGTTTAATAACCCTATGAATCTTCAAACCCCACCAAATTGGACTCCTTGGCAACAACATTGGCCCCAACATCAAAATTCATATCAGCCATGGGTACAAGGGATGCGAAATCCTTATGGGAGATTTGCTCAATTTTATCAATATCCTCCATCTTTTCAAAATCAACAAGCTCCACAACTTCCAAGCCTAAATCCACAACTTTCATTGCCATTTCCACAACAACAACCTTCTCAACAAAATACAAATCCTCAACTCATGCTCCCATACCAACAGAAGACAAATCAACTTCCAACTCAGCCATTGCCAAATCCTAACAATAAGAATCCTCAAACTACTTATATGGTAGAAGGACAACAATTTCCTACCTATATGATTGTTCCTCTCAACGATGTACAACTCGGATCTGGTAGAGTTTTAGAAAAACCTTCTATAGACATTCAAGAGCAAGATACCTCTGAAGAGGACTCTCTTCAAGTCAATAAGGGTTTTGAGGAAGAATCTCTTCAAAATTCAAAAATTCAAAAAGAAAAAGAAAAGCTAACACCCACAACTCCTATAGTTGAGCAACCTGCATCTTCATCTACACCTCCTTTTCCGGAAAGACTACAAATTGATAAGGGGGTGGAAAAACAAATCTTATTGCCTAACTATGACTTTCTAGATGAATTGAAGAATGTTTGTATCAAGATTCCATTGCTACAAGCCATTCGAGAAATTCCTATTCTAGCAAAAACCATAAAGGAGTTGAGTTTCAAAAGACCAAGAAGGAAACTAAAAGACACAAGAAGAATCCACCTGGTAGGAAAGATTGCAGACATTATGATGGGAAAAATTACCATGCAGAAGTATGTAGATCCAGGAAGTCCAATTGTCAAGACACATATAAATGGGATAGAAATTCCAAACACATTGATTGACTTAGGGGCCGCTATCAACATTATGAGTAGACAGACTATGGACCAGCTAAAACTTCCTAACCTTATTTTTACACCTACTTTACTGCAACTTGCAGATCGATCAATTATTAAACCAGATGGTGTATTAGAAGATATTTTAGTCTCCTTAGATTCTTGGGAATATCCAGTAGATTTTATGATTTTGACTCCCAAGAGTAATCTAGGAGGGCACCCACTTATCTTAGGAAGACCTTGGCTAGCCACAGCTGATGCTTTCATTAGTTGTAGATCTGGGGATATGTACATTTCTAATGGTAATTTGACAAAGAAATTCAATTTGTATCCTCCAGCAAAAGCAATCACAGAAGTAGGAGACAATGAATGGGTCGATGATGAGGACACTATACAACCTATCTTTACCATTTCTGAAATCAGTGAGGATAGTCAAATTCTGAACACATTAGAAAATTTTGAGACATCTTCAGAATATGACTCCACACAATTTCAGTTGGAATCTGACATAGAATATTTATCATCTAGACAAATGTCTCTTTACTCTATGGAAGAGTTTGGTAATTCTGCTATTGAGATTTTTCCAGGAAAAACATTGAATATCAACAAACATTTGGAGAAGTCACAACAAGAAGAACTAACCAGAATCTTGCAAAAACATTCTACCGCATTTGCATGGGAGTATACTGACATGAAGGGTATTGATCCTAAGACTTGCATCCATCATATCTATATTGAGGAAAACAGTAGACCAATCAGACAACCTCAAAGAAAGATGAATCCAAATCTTAGGGAGATAGTGAAGGAAGAGCTCCAAAAACTTCTCAATGTAAACTTCATTTATCCAATTTCAGATAGCCGATGGGTTTCTCCTTTGGTTATAGTACCTAAAAAGAATGGTAAATGGAGGGTATGCATTGATTACATGGAATTGAACAAAGTAACTTTGAAGGATCACTTTCCTTTGCCTTTTATTGATCAGGTATTAGATACATTAGCAGGTAAAAAGTACTTTTCATTTTTGGATGGTTTTAGTGGCTATAATCAAATTCAGATAGCACCTGAAGATCAAGATAAGACCACATTTACTTTTCCATGGGGAACTTTTGCCTACCGAGTGCTTCCTTTTGGGTTATGTAATGCACCCGCAACATTCCAAAGAGCAGTACTAGGAATTTTTTCTGATCTAATCCATGATTGTGTAGAGGTTTATATGGATGGTTTTACAGTTTATGGTAATTCATTTGAAGAGGCATTAGAAAATTTGGAAAAAGTTCTTATAAGATGTAAAGAAACAAACCTTTCATTAAGCCATGAAAAATGCTTTATGATGTTTACTGAAGGGATTGTTTTAGGACATCATATTCCAGGAGATGGGATTAAGGTTGATAGATCAAAAGTTGAAGTCATCTCCAAGTTGCCTATTCCAAATTGTCAAAGAGATGTTAGAAGTTTTTTAGGATTTACTGGTTACTATAGAAGATTTATAGAAAACTTCACTAAAATAGCATCTCCACTCTTCAAGTTGCTTACAAAAGACTGTGAATTTAAATGGGATCCTGATTGTCAATCCGCTTTTGAAACTTTGAAAACAAGAATATCTGAAGCACCTATCGAGAGGACCAAATTGGAAACTTCCTTTCCATATTTCTACAGATGCTTCAGATACAGCTCTTGGAGCTGTGTTGGGTCAAAAAGATTTAATTCCTTATGCCATTTATTACACCAGTAAAAATTTGACTCCCACAGAGTTGAACTATACTGTGACTGAAAAAGAGTTCTTAGCCGTTGTTCATGCAATTAATAAGTTTAGACATTACATAACAGGCTATGAAACTTTTATTCATACTGACCATTCTGCAATTAGATATTTAATGAACAAACTTGTTACTAATGGCAGAGTGACAAGATGGCTTTTACTTTTGCAAGAATTCAATATTACTGTGTTGGATAGACCAGGAAAACAGAATACAGTAGCTGATTTCTTGTCTAGGATTCAGAATACTAAAGAAGATTCTCCTGTAGAAGATAAATTTCCCGATGAATACTTGTTTGCAGTAACTATTAAGACCCCTTGGTATGCAGATATTGCTAACTATTTGGTTACAGGGAAACTACCTTCACATTTATTTCCAAGAGAAAAACGAAAGATTATTCAGGAGAGTTCAAAATATTCATGGATTTCTAACGAATTGTTTAAAACAGGGCCAGATCTTGTGATCAGAAGATGTGTCAGGGAAGATGAAATGCCCGATATTCTTAAGGCATGTCATGATGAACCATGCAGCGGACACTTTACAGACAAAAGGACGGCCTATAAAATCCTCTCTTTAGGATATTATTGGCCTTCCCTCTTCAAAGATGCAAAACAATATGTCAAAAGGTGTGACAGCTGCCAAAGAGTAGGGAAACCTACTCTTTCAAATGAAATGCCATTGCAAACACAGGTACTCATTGAACCCTTTGAAAAATGGGCTTTATATTTCATTGGACCTATTAATCCACCATCTAAGCAAAAGAAGTATATATTGGTTTGTACTGATTATGTTACTAAATGGGTAGAAGCCAAAGCATTAGTATCTGCTACTGAAAATTCAGTTGTTCATTTTCTTTATGAGGATATTTTTACTCGCTTTGGTGTTCCAAGAGAAATTGTGACAGATCAGGGGAGCTAATTCACATCCAATTTGGTGGAAAAGTTGATGGAAGAATACAAAATCAAGCACAGAAGATCTACTCCTTACCATCCACAAGCAAATGGTCAAGTGGAGTCCACAAACAAAGTTCTTGAAAGTATCATCACCAAAACCGTTCATCTACATAGAAGAGATTGGGCAGAAAGGCTTCCAGAAGCCTTGTGGGCCTACAGAACTACATGGAGGAATACAACAGGACATTCTCCCTATGAAATTGTTTATGGGAAAGAAGTCTTGCTCCCCATTGAGTTCCAAGTCAAGACCTTCAAGATAGCAGTTCAGTTGGGGATGGACTTATCAAAAGCCCAAAAGCATAGAATGGAGCAGTTGAATGAGCTAGATGAGATCAGACAAGAAGCAATTCTAAGAACTGATCTAGTTCAATATCAAAGAACTAAATGGCATGACAAATATATCAAAGAGAAGAAGTTTCAAGATGGAGATTGGGCATTGCTATTTGACTCGAAGTTTAAAGATTTTCAAGGGAAATTTCAGACTCATTGGCTTGGGCCATATGAGATTGACAAAATCTTTAGCAATGGAGCTGTAAGAATCAAGACCATTGATGAGTTTCAAACTCCTCTTATTGTGAATGGCCATAGATTGAAAGTTTATAATAAGCCACTCTCAAAAGAGGATTTTGTCAAGATGTTTCAAGAAAGTTCTGCAATCAGGCTGGTACAGAAGAATTCTTCTTCTCCACCAGCCTAGCTTTTGTTTTTCAGTTAAAAAAAAAAAAAATAAAAAAAAAAAATGGTATAAGTCTGAAAACCAATCATTGATTGGCAGTCTTATGCAGAAAATATAGGGTGAAAATCAGGGACACCTGACACTCTATATTTTCCAAAAAAAATCTGTCTTTCATTTCATTTCATTTCACCACCCACTCCATTTCATTCCACTTCATTTCATTTCATTTCATTTCATTTCACTTCATTCACTTCATTTCATCCATTCCATCAATAAAAATCTTTTTCATGACCAATTCCATCAGGTCATTTGTCATTTGTTCATTTCCATTCAACCAAGTAATAGCTGTGTCAGTTTCCGCAGCTGACATATGTTTCCGCAGCTGACTCCAGTTTCCGCAGCCAGAAGCAGATTCCGCAGCTACTACTCTGTTTTCAAAGAGAATGTACAGTTAGATGTTATTTCCATAATTATGAAATAAAATGCAGGTGAGAGGATCAAAGGAGTATTCAAGACACCTATGGAGATCAATCAGTTGAAGACCAAGGGCAAAAGCAAAGATTCCAAAGGTATGAATAAAATTTATTTCAAATAGTATTGAAAAACACATTTTTATATAGTTTTAAACCATGAGCTCTACCCATTACGCGCAATGATTATATTGACAGTTCCGTAACCTTTCACGATCTCCATGTTATCCTCTTGCATTTATTTATAAACGGTTTCATCATTAAAATTCCGATTCTCACTCATGTTTCAATATCCCACCGGAGATAAAGAGACGTATTTGAGTTGACAAAGGACTCTTACAAGCCGCATAACTTCATAACCGTTGATTGAAACGTGTTCATATTTATTACACAGCCACCAAAATTCAAAATGCTGCCGAATGTATTATACTTTGTTAACCTCTTTGTCGTGTTCATGTAGAAGTTTATGAACCCCACTTTACTCACTCACTCCCTGCTTCACCCATTTCGTCTTTACTCATATTCTCACTCGTATATCTACCCAGCAATGTATCTATTCCATGAACAGTATCATATTCTCATTTTACAGATACATCCGCTACCACGTGTGTTTGATCTCAGAGCTCCATCGTCTCATTTCCACTTAATCCTCACGAAAGAAAATTCTGTGAAGCACAGAGAAGTGAAATAAAATTATTACAAGGTGAGTTTCAAGGACCAAAGTTATGATAATATCCAAAAAAGATGCTGAAGAGGCATAATAAGGAAGTATCTGTGAAGGTCTGAGGTTACCACAGAGAAGTTACGAAAGCATTTGCAAGGTCGTTTGATGGCTCAGAAGCAGAAATTGGAGACCTCAAGTTTTCGGTCAATGAAGCATCAATAGCAACAGCCACGGAACTTCTTCAGGAGAGAGAACGTTGGTTCAAAAATAAAAGCATCAGTGATGAGGCATGGAGAACAATCTTACGAAACCAAGGTATGGACATAACTGTTTTTAAGAGAGGAATTCCTGTGCATGCATTGAAGGAAGAATGGGCCACTTTACTGCTAATTGTTCAAAAATTCATTACATGTGAAGGCCGTTTTAGGTCCATGTACATGTACCATACCAGGCTATTAATGAATTTTCTAGAAAACCAAACTCTTAATCTCCCATATTTTCTATTCAATAGCTTGAAGAAAATGGCTGTGACTGTTCAAAAACACTTAGGAGATGTAGAGCCTCATCTATATCACCACGGCCTTATAAAAATTCTGATTGAAAAGGAGCTAAAGGAAAGAAAAGACACATGGGAACAATTCCTAGTTAGAAATTTCTTTGAAGAACCTCAGGAAATTCCTGAAGGTAGTTCAATTAGAAGGAGTAGAAGAAAAAGAATGAATGTTGAAACCCAAATTACTCCTACTCAGGAAATTCCCGCAGCTAGCACATCAAAAAGAAGTAGAAGGAAAAGAACAATAGATGAAATCCAAAATACTCCTACTACTACTATGAAAATAACTGATAGGGAAGAGAGATTGGTAAAAAGGAAGAAAAAGGAAATCAAGGCTAAGAAGCCAATAATACCAAAAGGGAAAGAAACTATTGAGGCTGTCCATAAAACTCCTTCTTCTGAAGAAGAAGATCATCAAATACTATCTGAAAGATTAGTTTATCTTCAAAAACAGTCATCTATATCCAAGAAGGCAGAGACAGGAAAAAAAGAACAAAAGGGTAGTGTACCACAGCATGTGAGGAGAAGCAGCAGGCTTAAGGGAAAATTGAGAAAAACACAAATTAAGGGTCCTCATTTCATTGATTTGGGTGAGGAGACATCTGAACAGTCTCCAACTGACCATAGTCCATTTCAGTCAGTTAGTGAACCTGATTCCTTTCATTCCCAATCAGACAATGAGCATACTCCATCTTATTCTCAACAAAACATTGATGTAAGCCCTCCTCGGCCAGATTTTGAACATAATTCTCCTTTACAGCATTTTGGGGACAGCCCAATGAAAATGACACCGGAAGTAGACCCCAAGCAGTAGGAGGTATATGACTATATAGAATCCTTGGAAAAGGCAGCCACAGGTCCAAGTACCTCTTCCATTCAGCCTCATACATTGCAGGATGATTTAGTTCAATCATTAAAACATGAAATTTTTGAGCTGGAGCTTTTAAATAGGCACATCAAAAATGAAAATGAAACATTGAAAGAACAAGGCAAGCTGGACAAGATCATCCATGATAATACTATGTTACACTTGGGAATATGGCAAAAGAAGAATAAGAAATTGAAAAGAAAATGCCAAAAATTGAGCAGAGCACTTGTAAATATCAAATTTAGGTGCTTAATGAAGAAACCCAGAATGATGGCAGTACCAAAGAAGAAGAGAAGGGGATTGGATGTGTTGGCTGAAGTATCAAGGCACATGAACTGAACAAAGAGTATCAAAATTTTGGTTGCATGAGGACATGCAACACCTTCACAGTGGGGGTATGTTGAGTCCCAATTTTGCATCTTTTCCATACATTTTTCCATACCTTTTTCACTCACCTAAACCTCCCAAATTGTCAATATCATGTGCAAAAGGGCATCTAACATGGTTTTTAATTATATTTTTGTGTTTGCTATTTGATCTAGATTTTGTTCATTCAACTGCGGAATCTTGCCACTTTCCGCAGCTGCTGCAACTTTCCGCAGCTATTTTGTGAAACTCTATGCTACAGGTGTCTACAAGGGAAACGAGCCACATGGGCAGGTCAGGAATGACGTGGACATGGTTTGTGTCCTATTGGTTCAAGCAAACTCGTCCAAAGAAGCCGCGGTCAAAGGCGTCCACATGGAAGTCAACTATGGAGTTTCATGTCGGCCGGACTCTGTTTCGTGGCACATAAAGAACCATACGGCCATTTCTAAGCCTGCGGAGGTTAAATCGACATCTGTACAGGGTTCTAGAGTCGAATTCAAGCATCCACCTTTCGTAGATCTACTTTCCAACACGGCCATACTCCTATATCCGTGGACGTAGTGGTCTACGTGCTCTCTACTAGCATGAACTTTAGGAGACAGTTATAGTTTGTTGTTATATATAGCGCGTTTGCATACGCACATAAAGTTAGTTGATGTTCGTGAATGTAGTCTCTGTTATCTTTTAGTCTGCTCTGTAGTGATTACGCTGCACTTGTGCCGTAACATTACCATTATGTAATGAACTGCTTTTTAATATGAGAAGACTCTGTTTTTCAACTTAATTCGTGTTTGAGGACCGTTACCAAGGCTGTGTAGAGGGCCCCTGCTCATCTAAGGTTTTGTGTATTAGTGTATATTTCTCATTTCATTTCTTTAAAAATCATTGTATCATAATCCATCCATATGTTCATACTTTGCAGTTGTTTCATCTCTGTTTATACACTTCCATAATTTCCATTTCATTTCTGTCTTTCATGCTTTATGATTGTTAATCACTGATCAATGTTTATGTTTTTCAGGTTTTAGATGGGCAGCCCAGGCATTTTTATAGCTTTTTGACTAATGACATGAAACTAACATTGTTCTGCTGCTAGTTTGCCTTTCATAGTTTTTTTTGTTTAATTTCAGTATTGCTCTGTACATTTCAGTTTTGCTTATCTGCTTCAGTAGTTAAATTTAGATATACTAATCTGCTCATAGCATCTTCAGTTGCCTTCGAAAGCCACAACTGGACTGATGGCGAGGGACTGCATTATGAAATGTGTAGTTTAGTATTAGTTTCTTTTCTGCAAATTTAGATATACTAATTTGCTCATAGCATCTTCAGTTGCCTCCGAAAGCCACAGCTGGACTGATGGCGAGGGATTGCATTATGAAATGTGTAGTTTAGTATTAGTTTCTTTTTTGCAAATTTAGATATATTAAATCATGCATGACATCTTCGGTTGCCTCCGAAAGCCACAGCTGGACTGATGGTGAGGGATTGAATCATGAGTGTATGGTTTAGTATTAGTTTACTTTCTGCAAATTAAATATCGGTTACTCAAGTTGTTTATGATTACTTCCGAAAATCATAGCTGGACTAATGATGAAGGGTCAGAAGATAAATTGATGTAATCTGATTTAGATTTATTTTGTTGCAATTTTGAATTTCCTTAAGCATAGTTATTTTGTGTTTAGTTGGCAGCAAGAATAGTTTAGTTTTCATGCTCACTAGTTTACTGTTTTGATTTATTAGATTAGCAGCACCTTTTCATTTTCAGCAGCACATTTTCATTTTCTTTCAAGTCTTGTCATTGTAAATTTCAAATTGATTTTTAAAGTTACAAGTTGGTAAATCATTATAGGGGATATCACTTCCTTGAACAAATATAACCAAACTTGTTTTCATTTTAGAATTTCCATTTCACCTTAGAAAGACCAAAAACGACAAAAGTTAAGAAATAGGTTATATTGCACATATAGTGCGCCGCACTTCATCAGCTTACGATTCCCGGATTGACAAATTAAATGCAGCAATTTAGGACACACTAAATTGACCAAACAACAACATGAGAGGATAGAGAATGAAGGGATGAAACAGTCAGCAGAAAAAGGCTCATACACTCATGAGGATGAAATGAATATTTTTGGAAGATGTCAAAGAAGGTTTTTTCCTCCTATGAAAAATAGCACAAGTTTCTCTTGCAATAAACCAGGTCATAATGTAGCATATTGTAAGACAAAGCCAATCCAGTCTAACCAGCAAAGGATGCAGCAAAAGAGTAGAACCCCTCAAGCAAGCAAATGGAAAAGACAATGCTTCACCAGGTACACAAATTACTTCCATGGCTACTGTTATGCATGCAATAATTTTGGACATAAATATGTTGAATGTAAATTGTATTCAAAAAGGGGAAAAAATTATTATACATCAGCTCAAACATACCTTGGTAGAATAAGATGTTATGTATGCCTCAAGCTTGGTCACAAAGCAAAAGACTGCAAACTTCCATATACATTAAAGAACTCTAGACAGATGATAGAAACAAAGAAAATCAATCAAAACTATGAATTTAAAAGAAGTGCAGACATTATGAAGAACCCCAATAAAGTATGGAAGGAAAAGAGAAAGGGGGAACCTATCATCTCAATAACGTAATGAATCGTGCATAGTCTCAGGGGGAGCTGCTCTAGAAAACAAAAAAAAAATCCAATCAGTGATAAATATGGAGCAACATCTCAGGGGGAGAGCAGTTCATAAATAATCCCCATTAAAGTAGTATAAGAAGAGCTCCTTGGAATGAAGACAGCTATATGGACAGGAAGGGAAAGGATTTTTTATCCATCAGAGAACTATAGAGAAAGAAGAAAAACTGAAGCACTCCACAGTCGACAGATTGATGGAAGAAGAAAAAGCTGCAAGCAGCCATGATGATATAAAGGAACTTCAGCCATGGACATGTGAGCTAATAAGAATTTAGCACATTAAAGTGATGATCACAGAATGCATCATACTACTAGAATAACAATGAACCCCATTAAGAATGTTGAGTAAGAAAGGTGCCTGTCTTCATTAATATCATTACATCACTCATCTATGAAAAGTCCCCTTGGAGGAGTACAGTCAAGTAAGTGATAAATATTTGAGTAATCAGCCCATGAAGATTCATAGAAAATAAATTGAAGATGTCTTCCTGAAAATCTTTATGTTAGAACAATTGAATTGAATATAAAGCAGCAATGACTCTAGAGTAGTCCTAGAAAGGAACATGCAATGGCTTTCTTTGGAACAGAAGGACAGAAAAAGAAGAGTGGTAAATAATGCCAAGATCAGATTCAATATATTGATGATTGTTTGTATGAACAGTGGAAAGATCAATAATAGAATTTATGAAGGATGCATCAATTATGGGTTAATGTGCAAGTTGAATTGAAATCTCTGCATGGTTTATCAAAGTAATATCAATTGGTGTTTAGTTATAAGCAGCATGCATATCAACAGAATATCAAGTGTTGTCATAGAACAGTAGTATGATACAGGTCCTCAGGATCAAAGGACTATGGCAAGAATGCATCAAGGTAAAATTTCCAGGGTTATCTGCATTCAGCATGAAAAGGGCAGTAGCAGTGCTAAAAGATCAGTATCTGATTTACACTTGAAGTAGTATATTGAGCACCGAAGCAATATCTTTCTCTATATATAATTTCATGTCTTCCTGAAGTTAGTACATGTATATCTTCAAGGCCTCTTTTTAAAGATCAGTTACAAAACTGTGTGAAGTCTGTTTGCTGAGTTTTCAATTAAACATCTTGAATATGTTATTGTGGAAGATCATCCTGATAGAACAGTCAAAGTATCTGAAGAATAAAGGACTAGCTGCGATTACCATCTAAAGCTCAAAAGTTTTTTTTAATCCTACTTCAGCACAAAGGATTTGCAGGTATTTCACCATTGAAAAGAGGTTGATCACTGACATACATACCCCCTTATGTCATAAAGAAAAGTGCTTGGTTGATAAGTAAGACTAAACAATAAATTGAATGTATCTAGTCTCAAGGGTTGTTTTTGAATGTACATTGTCCAAGAAAGTAAAGGCATTTGATCTCTTAGATCAAATTTTGGTTAATTCATTGATCACATCTGTAACAAGGACCTGCAGCTATTTAGTGTAATATTATTATCAGCATCCTAGCTCAAATCATCACCAACAGGCAAGAAAGGTGTACCACATCAATAAAAGATATATTGGCATCATTATCATAATTGAACAATTTATATTCAAGTTCAAATAATCCCCAAAAGTGTTCTCTCAACAACTCTTTTACACCAGTTTGGAGCAGCAGGGTACAAATTCAGAAGAAGAAGATCTAAACACAAATCAGAGAGAAGAAATGCAAACACAGAATCTACACTGAGAAATTTGCAACCCTTTGCCATTGATGTCAAAGGAGGAGGAAAAGCAGGTAATAGAAGAAAGGGTCTTCTAAAAGAAGCTAGGCAGAGGAAGACTTGGAGAAAGCATTGGATTATCGGTGGTTGTGTTGCCATCAATGCCAAAGGGGGAGACTGTTGGAAATGTTGTCATTGATGGCAAAGTAGATGACAAAGGAGGAGCACCTAAAACATCAGCCAAGGAGCAGAGGAAGAAAAAAGAGAGGTAGCAAAGACAGCAAAAAGGTAAGGAGAAGTATCAGTCAAAGAAGTAGCAGAGGCAGCAGAGAGAGCATAAGACAAGTAGCAGAGGCAGTAAAGAGAGCAGCTGAGATAGCAAAGAAGCAGAGAGGTAGCAAGGCAACATAGAAGGAACAAAGGCAGCAGGAGACAGATGAGGTGGTGCTACGGAGCAGTGAGGATATTAGTATCAAATGAAGGTAATTGAATTGCTTGGGGATGAGTTGGAGCATTGCCTAAATGGTAAGGAAACCATGAAGTGGTCGAAGAAACTAATAATGAGCAAAGGCACAGCGAAGAACAGAGGCAGAGGCTGCGAATATAGAGGCAGAGCCGTTATCATGGCAATGGAGGCAGAAAAGACAGAGACAGACAAAGGAGGCAGCAAAGAAGAAGACTGTTGAAATGTAACAGTCAAAATAGCAGAAGCAGCGAAAGAAGCAACGGCGAAGACAGAGAAAGAAGCATAGCGAAGGCAGAGGTAGAGGCAGAGGCAGCGAACATAGACGCGTTTTTTTTATGGAATGGAACCATGTGCAAACATACATAATATTCCGGGAATTGTACAACCCAAGCAGCAAGTATATATACTTATACAAACAAATTCCGAGAATCGTCTAACCCCACTAGAAGATACACTAAAGATTAGAGCAGCAAAGGATACATATATATAATTCCGAGAATCATAACCCAAGCGGCAATGTATGTATATATAAAACCTTATTCCGGGAATCATTACTCAGTCGGGCATTATATATATATATATATATATATATATATATATTCTGAGAATCGCCTACCCCGCTGGAGGATACTCTAAAGCTAGAACATAAAAGCATATATATATATATATGCAGCACAATACATATATATGCATCACAATACATATTTCACAAAGGTCCAAAGTTTATATATATTAATTCATATGGAGCGCTTTATGATCAAACAATCAAAGTATCATAAGGTGGGACCCTTTCTCAATTGCATCGGAGATTATAAGGGCAGCGGAACATATAAACAGAAATTGCGATTGCGATGAAGTCCGGACCTGATGGGTATATAAACTACAATTTATATATACCTTGAGTTCCGGTGAACAGTGACTGATCGCATCGGAAAAAGGTGGAATATCGGAACATGCTACAAAGGGTTGCGATTGCGATTGAAGCCCGGACCCGATGGGCTTATAAACCATGAGTAACAAGTACTTGAAGTCCGGCCTAATCGCATCGGAGCATGAAAATAAAGGATTGCGATTGCGATTGAGTTCCGAACCCGATGGGTCTATAAGTTATGACTTTATATGTTTGAGTTACGGTCTAATCGCATCGACACTGGTCAATCGCATCGGAGTGAAAGTGTGGCAGCGGAGCATGACAATGCATTTTGTGATTGTGATTAATCGCAATCGGAAGTATCAAAGAGTGATACATCGCATCAGAGCAACTCAATGGAAGTCGCGATTGCGATTAATCGCAATCGGAAACATTTGCAAGGAGTTTCATCGCATCGGAGAAGGAGTCAACACATCGCATCGAATTGGAGGCATCTCATCGCATCGACGGATAGTCAAAGATCGGCAAGTGGACCCGAAAGGTTGTTTCCTATGTTAAATAGGTCTATTATTATATCGCTGGAAGTTACATAAGAAAGGGTTTATATACATTAAAGTGCAAAGAAAGGATTTTAATTATCATAATACATTGAAGAGAGGGCGACATTATTAAAGCACTGTATTATAAAAGGACCATGGATATGATACGCGTTGGTTGAAACTGCCCAGCAGTTATATTAAAAAGGGGCGCAGTTAGATATATAAAACGATTGTTACAACTGTATTGAAATATGTTGCGTGGTCTGTGGACCCACGGGCCTCAGCTTAAGGTGGAGGGAAATTGTTAATTTAAAACGATTGCGATGTGTGAAATCATATCAGACCATAAAACAAAGGCCGTGATGTATGTATGTTCTGCTTGCGGAACTCGCCACATCAACAAGACACTTGCTATGTACAGAGCGTTGGAATTTGTCCAGAATTACAGTCAGTAGTTTCATATATATATATATATAAAGCGCTGATATAAAAAAAAAATAAAAAAAAAATGCAGTTCATAAATTCAGGAGTTACGCAGCAGCCATAAACAGAAAGGCATACAGAGGAGAGAAAGGGACAAACACAATCAAAGAAAAGACAAATGCGCAGCTAGCCAAGAGGCTAAATGAGTGAGCTGGAGTTCTCATTGTAATTAAATGTAAATAATTTTAATTTATATTGTTGTGATGCATTGGCAAGTCTCCGGAAGAGAAAAAATATCCCACTGTAATGTTAAATTGATACCTACAGTTATATTTTCTGAATGAGAGGATAAAAGAGATGAGAAGGTAGAAGGAAAAGAGACATGGCTGTCCATTTCGAATTCCTAGTAGAATACAAATAGCCATGAAGCTATTTTGTATAAAACAGGGTAATATCCAAGGGGAGAAGATGGATGAAAACATAATTAGAGAAGAAGAGAGTGTGCAGCAGAATTGAAGAAAGTTGAAGAAAATTAGAAAGCTGCAAGAGGTTAGAGAGAGTGAGTTTTGAGAATGCAGAATTGAGGCAGAAAAGATAAGAAGAAGGAGGAGCAGACCGAGATGTAGAGAAGTTAGAGAATGCAGAAATAAATAAGTGAAGCAGAGAAGAAGAAGGAGCTGAGCAGAGAAGAAGGTGGAGCTGATATAGAATCCAAGAAGATGTAGAGATAATATAAGACAGATATGAAGACTGATGCACAACAGTGAATATGGTACAAAACAGAGCTGATATCCAAGGTAAATCAGCAAGTGTTTTATTTTGAAAGAATAAGGAAGTTGGAGCTTCCCTATCAGGTTGTAGCTTGATAGATGTCAGTTGTAGCTGACTGAGGTTGGAGCCTGCAGAAAATAGATGGGAGTTGGTGCTTCCACATCAAGTTGTAGCTTGATAAAATGTCAGTTGTAGTTGATTGAGGTTGGAGCCTCCTGTAGGTTGGTGCCTGCAAAAAATTGAAGGGAGCTAGAGCTTCCTTGCAAGTTGTAGCTTGTAGAATTGAGGTAGGAGCCTCCTGTAGGTTTGTGCCTACAGAAAATCAGTGGTGAGAGGGAGTTGGAGCTTGCCTTTGCATCACAACAACAATAAGATGTGGTTTTCTCCCTTTATGGGTTTCCACTTATATCTGGTGTCTCTGTGCATGATGTCTATGTGTTGATATGGTTTATCTAATATTCTTAATACATGTTTCTTACATATTAAGACTGCTGTTACATAAACAAATCTGCATGATACTTGCTGCTCACAAATTAAGATTTCTCACATACTAAGTTGATCATGAAATGAAGGTGTAAATAAGTTTTAAGGGAAAAGTTTTAAAAGTCCATGTATGTGTTAAACTGATTCACCCCCCCCTCTCAGTTTAACTAAGGGTTCAACACAATCCACCTTGTTACATGGGTATTTGCATGAATAAATCTACATGGAACAACCCCTCGAATTTATCCAAAACGAATCTAGTCTTGTTTGTCATCTTAGGAAGTCTATTTATGGTCTCAAACAAGCTCCTCGAACTTGGTATGCCAAAATGGATAGATTTCTCTTAGATAATGGGTTTTGTAGATGTCCTTCTGACAACACTGTCTACACCAAGAAAGTGGGTACGTCCTTAATCATCCTTGTTCTTTATGTTGATGATCTTATCCTTACTGGTAGTGATCCAAACCATATAAAATATGTGAAGTCTAGACTCAAAAAGAAGTTTGAAATGACAGAGTTAGGACACTTGCATTATTTCCTTAGTCTTCAAGTCTTGCAATCCAAAGAATGTATTACCCTTTCTCAGTCCAAGTATGACTGTGATCTTCTACACCACTTTCACATGGAAGACTGTAAGCCAACCCCTTCTCCCTTTCAGTATGGAGTCAAGATTTCAGTCACTTGTAGTTCCCCTGAAGTTGATGCTACCTTATACCGTCAACTTGTTGGTAAAATTTTGTATCTAACCCATACCCATCCTAACCTTTCCTTTGTTGTTGGTCTTGTTTCCAGGTTTATGCACAAACCTCATGAAATTTACTAGAAAGTAGCTAAAATAATACTTTGATATATTCGAGGTACAATTCAGTTTGGGATTCATTACTGTTGCAGGAGCATCTCCATTGTTGATTGGTTTCATTGATTCTGATTGGGCTGGTGACCCTAATGATCGAAAGTCTACTGTAGGTTATGTATTCACTCTTGGATCAGGACCTATTACATGTTCTTGTAAGAAATAAAGTGCCATCTCTCTTTCTTTGGTAGAAGTAGAGTATAGTGGTGCAGTTGAAGATAACAAGGATGCCCTGTGGATTCATCAGATCTTGTCCGAATTTGGTCTTCATCAGTAGCATCCAACTACACTTTGGTGTGATAATCATAGTGCCATTCAACTATGCAAAGATCCAGTTCAACATCAGAGCATGAAACACATTGAGCTACACATACACTTCATCAGAAAGCTCATTCATGATCGTGTACTTGAAGTGCAGTATTGTTCAACCAATGATCAAGTTACTGATATCTTTACAAATGCTCTCACAGAAGAAAAGTTTACCAAACTTTGATATATGCTTGGAGTTCAGGAAATTTATCATTAAGGGTGGATAGGCTCTAATGCCTCCTTCCTTCTCCTATTGTGTCACCTTTGTAAATCCTTCAATCCTACCCCAATTTGTTCTTAAGGGGGGATGTTAGGATGTTATAACACTGGAAATAGCCTCATATTGTGTAACCTTTGTAAATCCTTCAATAATATCCCAAGTTGTTCTTAAGGGGGGATGTTAGGATATTCCGACACATAGGAAATAATTAAGTATAACTTGGTCTAACGTAGATTATGGTAAAGTGTGTTTCTTTACCATGTACATTTGTAACTTATAATTTGACGAACACGATTTGTAGTGATCTGACAATTCATTCTCTCCTCGGTATTACCGACACTTGATTCGTGGCTTAACATTCGATTGGTCCATGATCTCTATTTAAAGGGCATGTAGGGTCATTTGTCCGGTAACTTTTTATGAGAGAAGCTTATGTAATTTTTATTTCTTTATATTAATAAATTTTTCGAAGTGGTCATGTTGGCTGATGCTGTGGACTATTTCCCTCTTCGAGGGTTTTAACCACGTCAAATACTGGTGTATTGATCTATGATTTGTTTGTGAGCGATGAAATTTGGTGTTTGATATAAGGAACTTACCCTCTAAATTCTTATATGGTATAGCATGACATAGGACTACTCCATACACTCCTCAAAAAAATGGAGTTGTAGAAAGAATGGAAATAACACTGATGGAAAAGGCAAGAAGAATGCTTAGTGGTATCGGGTTAGGAAAAGAATTCCGGGTAAATGCAATGGAGACTGCATGTTACCTAGTTACAAATCACCTTCATAAGCGTTGGAGGATAAGACTCCAAATGAGTTATGGATTGGTAAGAAATTTCACATATGAGGGTATTTGAATGTGATGCATATGTACATGTTCCAAAGGTGAAAATGACCAAGTTGGATATTAAATCTAAAATGTGCATCTTTATTGGGTATAAGGATGGTTTAAAAGGTTGCAAGCGTTGGAACCCAAAAATAAGGAAGGTTGTGTACAGTTGATGTGTGGTGTTTAGAGAGGTGAAATATGTTGTTAAACATGAATTCATACCAAAGGAACCTAAGAAGATAGAGTTTGAACTAAAGGAGGATGACTAGACTCTACAACAGAACAAGATTCGGAAGAGGAAGAGCCACAAAATCTGTAATGTTCCGAAATGGAAATCAACAACTTTTTCACCGCTGAAGAACTCCTTTGTCGGAAATATGAACAAGGCTATGTCAGAGATGGACTGAGAGGGATTTTACCAGTTATGTCACCTCTAAAGAGAGGATGAAAACTAGAGGCTATCTGGCCCTTTTCAGACTCTGCCTATATATATGCAAATATTTCTTCCTCGAGAAGATCTTGCTCAAAAGGATGAGCTACAACAATACATCAACATGAGTTGGAAAATAGCAGTGAATGTATAAAACTTCAGAAATGCAATAAACCCTCATAGTATTCTCATTGATAATATGGTAGTAGAAATGTGTACAAGATCTTGAGGAAATGATCACTCAAGTTGAAGCAAATCCTTCTCTAAAGACACAAGTACAAAGAACATGAAATACACCACTACATATATTATGCCCAACTATGAAAGCGCAATAAATAAAGGAGAACTGTTGAAAAATAATGATACAATGGAGATATGGAAATATGAAGCTCAAATAAAGAAGGGGGAGATGGATCTCAACCCCTGGAAACTACAATAAACAATCCCTAAAGGGATTGGCTACAATACATACAAAATGGAAAATCTACTGAAATGTCGGAGTTGCTGGAGCAACCAACTCTAATATGAGAACATGAAGGAGATGGATGAATAATGCTGTAGAAAGTGTATAAACCTCCTCCAATGGAAATCTAAACTGAAAGGTTGATCCTTTCACCAAATATATCACCCTCCAAAATGCCGGTGCAACCCCTCACTGTAATTTCACTCAAGAACTGTGCAGTCTAGGAGAGGAACTGCGTTCTAGGCGATGAGAAGAGATTGGCCACCTGCCAAGATATGAGAAATGGAGCTAATGTCTCCCCTATGGATCTCCCAGAAGAATAAAATCTTCCTCCTCTGAAATCTGAGCTTCGGAATGATGGTGTGAGAACCTCCACTGCAACCCCTGCAACACAATGGCTCTTGTTGCAAGAATCACTGCACTGAAAGGAATAGCTTTGGCCTTGAGCAAAGATGTGGAGAAGATGAAGATCAAACCTTCAAGAGCTTATCAAGAAGGGAGGGAATCCTTTAGCAAGAAATCCCTTTTGCTGAACAACACAGCTCTCACAGTTGAGCAACTGTAGAAGCAAGCAATTATTCGAAATACCCAAGCTAGCTCAAAATGGTTGCTTTCCCCTCCTTTTACGCAAATGAAGGCTTCTTAGCCATGGACCCCACACATTGGGGTTTCCTCCTCCTCATGAAATTTCGTAGGCTTCCCAAGCAAGCCACACCTCCATCTATTGCGCAGTTTGACTTGGTCAACATGACCTAGCCCTCTTTGCCATTAACCCTTTCCACACGTGTGGTGTGCAAACAAGCTCCAATGATGCTCCTTTTTCATAATGTGACGGATTTTATTGATGTTTTTCATAATCATGGGCCTCCTTACCAATTTATTTAGCTGCAATATAATAAGATCAAAACTCTAATGTTCCATTTAGCCATGTGCTAAAATGGGAACATTACAGTCCTCCCCTCCCAAATGTTGCTTGTCCTCAAGCAACTACAAGGATAGAACTGGAAAAAAACTCCACTCAAGGCATGGAGTCTGAAATATGTTGAGGAACACCTTCCCAATGTAGATCCTCCATCCCCCAAGCAATGATCCATACAAAATGAGTTACCCTCCAACATGGCAACTCCTGACAATCATCTTCCACCTTTGGCTCCCGAAATGTAGGTGGGCTGAAAATCTGATCTTGGTAGAAAAAATAGCCTACCCCACACTGTCCTCCTCTCCACTTTAGGATAAGTGCAGAGTATATGCTGATATTGGGCTGCAACAATGATGCCTTCAAGAGGTAAGATGAAGTCTAGACCTCCAAATATCTCTTCTCCAGTGTTATGAAACATGCTGTCCAAAATCATCTCATATGTGATGAGTTAGTAGTCATCACCATATGGCATCCAGTCAATCATATGGCTCACCTCAAATGGAAACAAATGTGTTGCTGTAGTGGCCACATGTCCTCTCATGCTCCCATTAGAACATGCAATTCAAATAATGTGGGATATCTCTCCCCCAAGGGACACTTCCAACCAATGTGCCATTCCCCCAATCATGCTCTCATCAAATACAAAGACACCAGGAAAATAATGAACCAAAATACATTTCCTCCCCAAGTCCTCCTAGGGATTGGTCACCAATAGTGCTCATGGCCTCAACTAGACCATGGGGTCTAGAAAGAAGAATGCCCCTCCTTGGAGCAACATCCTGTACATATATGGTTAAGGGATGAATATATAAATCATCATGCAAGTAAACAATACCCTTACCATAATTTCAGATCATGCAAATGGAGTGGCTAAAAAATGAGTCTCCCCTCATCCTCAAAGAGAAAAGAGGTGGCTTTGCTGACTCCTCCGAAGATTTATGTATCTCTTCCATCTGCACATGATCTATGCATCTCCTCATATGCTGATTTGTCAATATCATGCAAGAAAGATGATCCTGGGAATACTCCACCAACAGTCTGGAGCTCCCACATGAATCCATCCTCCATAGTGACAGCGCTGGTGATTCCTCATGAAGGGCATCCATCATATGGTAATCTCCTCCTTTGAAATTTCTCATGCAAAGTTACAAATTGGAAGGCTGCTAACCTTCCCTTGCTGCTTCTGCCATAGCGCAGAATCTGAAATGAGAGTGGGTAGAAATGATATGGAGGGAATGACCCCCTCCTCCTTGAGTCTACCCAAGACTCTCAGTGCTGTGAAGTTGTCTCCCAAGGTCTCCACTCCTCTGAAAACAATGATTGATGCCCCAACATGTGAATCATCTCCCATCAGCTGGTGATCTAGTGGTCTCCCTGGTAGAATGTGTCCATGCAGTGAGACATCATCCACAAGAGGTGACTGCATAGATGAATGAACAAGTCTGTCCATGCTTTTACTGTGAATCCAATCATCCTCTTAGGTGCATCATCCTCCAATAATGAGTAGGGATGTGTACTCCTCATCTCAAGATGTTGGGTCTTCTCCCTACTTCCTCCTTGTGTCTCGATGGTGACACACCTCCTCAACATTGGCACATGTGTGCCTTGATCTCCATGCATGAGATCTTGAGGACTTCCTTGCAAGGATGCAAGAGTCATTATCCTTGGATCAAGATCTCCTCCTTCCTCTGCATGAGGCACTAGATAGTCTTTGGATAGCACTGTGCTGTTGCCCTCAGCTCCCTCAACATAAATGGGCAACCCTCCAACAATGTTGCTGCAAATATGGAATCTCTCCCAAGGTGGAACCAGTTCCTGATCATCAAAATCCAAGGAGTATCCCCTCTGAACCATGATAGTGCCATCTCATACTCTTGCAACATTGTACATCATTTGAGAGCACATATTCCTTTTCTCTCTCCAACACCATCCAAGAAACAAACCCCCTTGCTGCCTCCTCCTACTCCTAGAAAGAGAGTATGCCAAGTGATGTCCAAACTCCTTCAAGAGTAACCAGCGCAACCAAGCCTCTTGCTGCCTGGTATCATAAATCTTCAAGTGGCTCACTAGCCCCTTTCTCCTCCTCCACCACATCCACTCAGCCATGTGTGGATGTCTCCTTCCTTCCTTCATCCTGGTACTCCTCCTTTGAGGACTACCCTCATCCCAAATCAAACCTCTACATTTCATGGGATTTTGAAATACATATTTCCTAAGGATCAATTTGACCCTATGAGGATCCAAATAGTTGGTAGCGCCTCCATTCATGATGTCGTGGCTCAAAGATAATAACCATGTTCCGCCGGAAGGAAGCTATCCACATCAGAGATGTCCCCCATCTATTCTATTTAATACAAGGAAAAACCCTCCTCCGCTGTTGAAGAACCTTGCCTCCAAAAAGTGCCAGAGTTACCTCCATTTAAATCTCTCGGGTGAGATATCCTTTACATCCGTACTCTTATACAATGCGATGTTGTTGTCTGGGTCACCTACTGTCTCATTGATGTGCAAACCATACAAGGTCATTTGTGCAAATGACAAGAAATGGATCTCCAATCATACCTTGGTGAAACTTTGGGATTCCTTGCAAGGTTGCAAGTGTTGCTTCCTCATGAGTATTGGCCTCCCAAACTATTGAAGATGAAGACTACTCCTCCATGGTCTCAACAGCTCTGGTACATGCCTCCTCAAATGGTGGTGAGGGCTCCTCCATCTTTTTGCCAATTCTGCTGATCAATATTTGAGAAAACTCAGAAAAAGTAGAAACCCTTGTATGGCTCAGATGGCTGATCCACCAACTCCTTGCTTCACCTTCAAAGTGCAGCGCTGCAACTTATACTGCCTCTTTTTCTACTATAGGATGTAGCAGGAAAAATGCCTCTAGCTTCTTTTCCCAAACCTCTGCTGCACATGTGACTGATCCATCAAATGTGGACAATAGAAATCTATTGCCTCTCCATCCTCAAAAAACATTTGAGGTCTTCATCTACTACATTGAATAATTGTGGAAAATATAAAAAATTTCTTCGACTTTCGGGTTTTTCTCGGTATTAAGTGAATACTGCTGCCAAAATCTTGAATTCCAAGTATATTTAATAGCCTTCTCGCCTGGCGAAATAGGAAGTGCATGGTCCTTCCTCTTCTCCTCCTTCATTTTTCTTGACCTCTTTGGAGAGGTCTCTTCTGGATCTGAAAATAGATGAGAGTAAACTCATCTTCTTCATCCTTGGGCTCTCTGATTCTAAAATTCGAACTTCACAGGCTGTGCCAAGTTCGATGCTCTGATACCACTGTAATGTTTCGAAATGGAAATCAACAACTTTTTCACCGCTGAAGAACTCCTTTGTCGGAAATATGAACAAGGCTATGTCAGAGATGGACTGAGAGGGATTTTACCAGTTATGTCACCTCTAAAGAGAGGATGAAAACCGAAGGCTATCTGGCCCTTTTTAGACTCTGCCTATAGCTATGCAAATATTTCTTCCTCGGGAAGATCTTGCTCAAAAGGATGAGCTACAACAATACATAAACATGAGTTGGAAAATAGCAGTGAATGTATAAAACTTCAGAAATGAAATAAACCCTCATAGCCTTCTCATTGATAATATGGTAGTAGAAATGTGTACAAGATCTTGAGGAAATGATCACTCAAGCTGAAGCAAATCCTTCTCTAAAGACACAAGTACAAAGAACATGAAATACACTGCTACATATATTATGCCCAACTATGACAACGCAGTCAATGAAGGAGAACTGCTGCAAAATAATGATACAATGAAGATATGGAAATATGAAGTTCAAATAAAGAAGGGGGAGATGGATCTCAACCCTTGGAAACTACAATAAACAATCCCTAAAGGGATTGGATACAATACATACAAAATGGAAAATCTGTTGAAATGCTGGAGTTGCTGGAGCAACTGCAACTCTAATATGAGAACATGAAGGAGATGGCTGAATAATGCTGCAGAAAGTGTATAAACCTCCTCCAATGGAAATTTAGAGTGAAAGGCTGATCCTTTCACCAAAGATCTCACCCTCCAAAATGCCGGTGCAACCCCTCACTGCAATTGCACTCAAGAACTGCACAATCTAGGAGAGGAACTGCGTTGTAGGTGATGGGAAAAGATTGGCCTCATACCAAGATATGAGAAATGGAGCTGATGTCTCCCCTATGGATCTCCTGGATGCATAAAAGCTTCCTCCTTTGAAATCTGAGCTCCGGAATGACGGTGTGAGAACCTCCACTGCAACCCCAGCAACACAATGGTTCTTGCTACAAGAATCACTGCACTGAAAGGAATAGCTTTGGCCTTGAGCCAAGATGTGGAGAAGATGAAGATCAAACCTTCAAGAGCTTCTCAAGAAGGGAGGGAATCCTTGAGCAAGAAATCCCTTGTGCTGAACAACATAGCTCTCACAGTTGAGCAACTGTAGAAGCAAGCAATTCAAAATACCCAAGCTAGCTCAAAATGGTTGCTTTCCCCTCCTTTTATGCAAATGAAGGCTCCTTAGCCATGGACCCCACACATTAGGGTTTCCTCCCCTCATGCAATTTCGTAGGCTTCCCAAGAAAGCCACACCTCTATCTATTGCACAGTTTGACTTGGTCAACATGACCTAGCCCTCTTTTCCATTAACCCTTTTCACACATGTGGTGTGCAAACTAGCTCCAATGATGCTCCTTTTTCATAATGTGAAGGATTTTATTGATGTTTTTCATAATCATGGGCCTCCTTACCAATTTATTTAGCTACAATATTATAAAATCAAAACTCTAATGTTCCATTTAGCCATGTGCTAAAATGGGAACATTACAGTCCTCCCCTCCCAAATGTTGCTTGTCCTCAAGCAACTGCAAGGATAGAACTGGAAAAAACCTCCACTCAAGGCATGGAGTCTGAAATATGTTGAGGAACACCTCCCCAATGTAGATCCTCCATCCCCCAAGCGATGATCCATACAAAATGAGTTACCCTCCAACATGGAAACTCCTGACAATCATCTTCCACCTTTGGCTCCCGAAATGTAGGTGGGCTGAAAATCTGATCTTGGTAGACAAAATAACCTACCCCACACTGTCTTCCTCTCCACTTTAGGATAAGTGCAGAGTATATGCTGATATTGGGCTGCAACAATGATGCCTTCAAGAGGCAAGATGAAGTCTAGACCTCCAAAGATCTCTTCTCCAGCGTTATGAAACATGCTGTCCAAAATCATCTCATATGTGATGAGTTGGTAGTCATCACCATATGGCATCCAGTCAATCATATGGCTCACCTCAAATGGAAAAAAATGTGTTGCTGTAGTGGCCACATGTCCTCTAATGATCCCATTAGAGCATGCAATGCAAATAATGTGGGAGATCTCTCCCCCAAGGGACACTTCCAACCAATGTGCCATTCCCCCAATCATGCTCTCATCAAATACAAATACACCAGCAAAATAATGAACCAAAATGAAAACCGTGCTTGATGTCATGTGTGGAAAGGGAGAAGGACAATGGTCCCTCAATTGTAACCAATGCAGTTCGACCCTCAACTGCAAAAGAGTATGACAAAGAGTGTGGCCTCTCAACCACTTGCTTGCTGTCCTACTCTCCTCAAATGTATGGAGAAAGTGCATGATGTATGGTGCAAGGTGAGCATGTCCTCCAAAATACATTTCCTCCCCAAGTCCTCATAGGGAGTGGTCACCAATAGTGCTCATGGCCTCAAGTAGACCATGGGGTCCATAAAGAAGAATGCCCCTCCTTGGAGCAAAATCCTGTACATATATGGTTAAGGGATGAATATATAAATAATCATGCAAGTAAACAATACCCTTACCATAATTTCTGCTCATGCAAATGGAGTGGCTCAAAAATAAGTCTCCCCTCATCCTCAAAGAGAAAAGAGGTGGCTGTGCTGACTCCTCTGAAGAGTTATGTATCTCCTCCATCTGCACATGATCTATGCATCTCCTCATATGCTGATTTGTCAATATCATGCAAGAAAGATGATCCTGGGAATACTCCACCAACAGTCCAGAGCTCCCACATGAATCCATCCTCCATAGTGACAACACTGATGATTCCTCATGAAGGGCATCTGTCATATGGTCATCTCCTCCTTTGAAATTTCTCATGCCAAAGTTGCAAATTGGAAGGCTGCTAACCTTCCCTTGCTGCTTCTGCCACAACGCAGAATCTGAAATGAGAGTGGGTGGAAATGATATGGAGGGAATGACCCCCTCCTCCTTGAGTCTACCCAAGACTCTCAGCACTGTGAAGTTGTCTCCCAAGGTCTCCACTCCTCTGGAAACAATGATTGGTGTCCCAACATGTGAAGCATCTCCCATCAGCTAGTGATCTAGTGGTCTCCTTGGTAGAATGTCTCCATGCAGTGAGACATCATCCTCAAGAGGTGACTGCATAGATGAATGAAAAAGTCTGTCCATGCTTGTACTGTGCAATCCAATTATCCTCTTAGGTGCGTCATCCTCCAATAATGAGTAGGGATGTGTACTCCTCATCTCAAGATGTTGGATCTTCTCCCTACTTCCTCCTTGTGTCTCGATGGTGACACACCTCCTCAACAATGGCACATGTGTGCCTTGATCTCCATGCATGAGATCTTGAGGACTTCCTTGCAAGGATGCAAGAGTCCTTCTCCTTGGAGAAAGAGCTCCTCCATCCTCTGCATGAGGCACTAGATAGTCTCTGGATAGCACTGCGCTGTTTCCCTCAGCTCCCTCAACATAAATGGGCAACCCTCCAACAATGCTACTACAAATATTGAATCTCTCCCAAGGTGGAAGCAGTTCCTGATCATCAAAAGCCAACGAGTATCCCCTCTGCACCATGTTAGTGCCATCTCCCACTCCTGCAACATTGTACATAATTTGAGAGCACATATGCCTTTGCTCTCTCCAACACCATCCAAGTAACAAACCCCCTTGCTGCCTCCTCCTACTCCTAGAAAGAGTGTATGCCAAGTGATGGCGAAACTCCTTCAAGAGTAACCAGCACAGCCAAGCCTCTTGCTGCCCGGTATCATAAATCCGTAAGTGGCTCACTAGCCCCTTGATCCTCCTCCACCACATCCACTTAGCCATGTGTGGATGTCTCCTTCCTTCCTTCATCCTGGTACTCCTCCTTTGAGGACTACCCTCCCAAATCAAACATCTGCATTTCATAGGATTTGAAATACAGATTTCCTAAGGATCAATTTGACCCTATGAGGATCCAAATAGTTGGTAGGAAAAAACCTCCCATCATGATATGTGTGGCTCAAGGAATGTCCGCCACAGTCATGAGAGAAGCTATCCATCCGAAGATGTCCCCCATCTTCTATTTGTTCCTGTGAGAAGGAAAAACCCTCCTCCAACTGTTGAAGAACCTTGCACTCCAAAAAGTGTGGGAGTGCACCTCCATTTAAATCTCTCTGTGAGATATCCTTTGCATCACTACTCTTATACAATGCAATATTATTCTGTTGCTCTAGGTCACCTGCATGCAATGATGTAGACCCATCCAAGATGTTTTCTGAAATGACAAGAAATGGATCTCCAATCATACCTTGGTGAAACTTTGGGATTCCTTGCAAGGTTGCAAGTGTTGCTTCCTCATGAGTATTGGCCTCCCAAACTATTGAAGATGAAGACTACTCCTCCATGGTCTCAACAGCTCTGGTACATGCCTCCTCAAATGGTGGTGAGGGCTCCTCCATCTTTTTGCCAATTCTGCTGATCAATATTTGAGAAAACTCAGAAAAAGTAGAAACCCTTGTATGGCTCAGATGGCTGATCCACCAACTCCTTGCTTCACCTTCAAAGTGCAGCGCTGCAACTTATACTGCCTCTTTTTCTACTATAGGATGTAGCAGGAAAAATGCCTCTAGCTTCTTTTCCCAAACCTCTGCTGCACATGTGACTGATCCATCAAATGTGGACAATAGAAATCTATTGCCTCTCATTATCCCATGGCTGTGGGGTCTTCCTTCTTCTTTCTGCTGAATAAATTGTGGAAAAGATAAAGTCTCTTGGAAGACTTTAGGTTTTTCTCGGTATTCAGCTAGATACTCACTTATAATCTCGAATTCCAAGTGTCTTCCATGCTTCTGCTCTGCTTCTTTGTGAGAATAGGAAGTGCATGGTCCTTCCTCTTCTCCTCCTTCATTTTTATTGACCTCTTTGGAGAGGTCTCTTCTGGATCTGAAAATAGATGAGAGTAAACTCATCTTCTTCATCCTTGGGCTCTCTTCTTCTGAAATTCAAAATTCACAGGCTGTGCCAAGTTCGATGCTCTGATACCACTGTAATGTTTCGAAATGGAAATCAACAGATTTTTCACCGCTGAAGAACTCCTTTGTCGGAAATATGAACAAGGCTATGTCAGAGATGGACTGAGAGGGATTTTACTAGTTATGTCACCTCTAAAGAGAGGATGAAAACCGGAGGCTATCTGGCCCTTTTCAGACTCTGCCTATAGCTATGCAAATATTTCATCCTCGGGAAGATCTTGCTCAAAAGGATGAGCTACAACAATACATAAATATGAGCTGGAAAATAGAAGTGAATGTATAAAACTTCAGAAATGAAATAAACTCTCATAGCCTTCTCATTGATAATATGGTAGCAGAAATGTGTACAAGATCTTGAGGAAATGATCACTCAAGCTGAAGCAAATCATTCTCTAAAGACACAAGTACAAAGAACATGAAATACACCGCTACATATATTATGTCCAACTATGACTGCGTAGTCAATGAAGGAGAACTGCTGAAAAATAATGATACAATGAAGATATGGAAATATGAAGCTCAAATAAAGAAGCCCACCTATGGTTTTTGTACATGGGTTTGCACATGGTTTTGGGACATGCTGGTTTTTCGCCCCTGGTATTTTATAGATCCGGTCAAGGGAACTATGATTATGTTCTAATCGAAGGTTAGTGGATTGGGGTTTATGAATGCTTCAACATGTATATATATGTGTTGTAACACTAAAAGGAATATAATGAAAAATCAAGCTGGTAGTCCTGTTTTGGGATCCAAGGGAAAAATATTTGTGTATATCAGTTCTATGTGTTATGCTCTAGCTATTGTTTGTTTTCTATTTTTAAGAATTTTTTTGCAGATAATTTCTCTACAGGGTTAAAACCTACAATCTTTACATAATAAGAAGACACTTGAAACTAAAAACATACCATGATAATTTTAAGTACTTCTTGGAGCAACGATCAACTTTAAAAGAGAAACAAAAATTGGTTACAAATATGCTAGATTATGACCTTGAAATTATCTACAAAAAGACACATAATATGGTGGTAGATGCACTTTTAATGAAAGAAGGAGAAAAATTGGGTTTACTGTGTGTTGTTTATATTCAACAATCTGATTAGGTGGAAGAAGAAAGGGAAAAATGGAAGCAATATTAGAAGGTATGCCAGATCATTAAAACATTACAGGAGGATCCAAGTACATTAGATAAAGAATGATCTATTATGGTATAAATATCACCTATATTTATGTAAGAATTACCAACTAAAAACAAATGTTCTTTTGGAATTTCACACTTATTCTATAGGAGGGCATTCATGTTTCTTGAAAAATTAAGTAAGATAAAAATGGATTTTCCATGGGAGGGTCTTAAAACTAACATTCAAAATTTTATGTCTACATGTGTGGTTTTTCAATATAATAATGGTGAGACAATCAACATCACAAGTCTCCTACAATCATTAGTTATACCAAATCAACATTGGAAATTTTTTTCAATGGATTTTATTACATGTATACCCAAATATGAAGGAAAGAACATCATTATGGTAGTAGTATATTGTGTGAAAAAAAGTATACCCATTTTCTCTCTCTTTCTCATCCTTTTAAAGCAAGTATACCGGAAATATAATACATGCAAGCAATTCAAAATATACACAAAATCTTGAAGATTATTGTAAGTTACAAAGATTCAATTTTCACTTGAAACTTTTGGACTGAATTAGTTTCTTGTTTGAATATGAAATTGGCTCACAAATCATATTATTATCCTCAATTATATGGGAAAAAAAAGGTTGTGAATACATATTTATAAGGATACATTTATTGATTTGCATATGATAAAATATCATAATGGTTCAAGTGGTTGACCTTGATAAAACGATGGTACAACACATCCTTCCATAACTCATGAAAAATGTTTTGATTTATGAAACTTTATTGGAATAATAATCCATGCATCACATAACCCTTAAAAGGGATTTAAAAGGTTCAAGCAGTGGAGGAACACATAGGTCATCAACAAGAGGTTTTCAAACTATTGAAGGACACCTTGGTTAGAACACAAAATAAGATGAAATGATAAGCATATAAAAAATATAGTGAAAAGGAATTTGGAGTGGGGGATTAGGAATTTTTAAGGGTACAACCATATAAACATATGTCCATAAAGAAACAAAATAATAACAGTAAATTAACACCCAAGTATTATGGCCCTTATAAGGTGTTACAAAGGATTGAAAGTATGGATTACAAATAGGAATTTCCTCCATCTTCACGTGTACATCTAGTCTTTCATGTTTATTACTTAAAGAAGGAAATAAGTCGAAATATCCAAGTCTAAATTATTTTCCCTGAGATTAATGAAGAAGGGAAAATCATATTACAACTAGAAACAATCCTTGAAACAATGATTAATCATCTACAAATTTGAGAAATAACTGAGTACCTCATCACATGGAATAACTTACTAGTAGAAGAGGTGGCATGGGAAGATGAGTTATTCATGTAGAAAAACCCATAATTAGTCACCGTGTTGAGGGCAACAATTGTTTGAAGGGGAGGCACATGTTAAGTACAAAACCATTATTAAACCCTATATATTGAGTATTTCATTTCTAGTGTTATATTAGTAGGTTGGAAAAAACCTTTCATGGCACCCTTTCATTATAATTGTACACTTAATCTCCTATATATATACATATACACACATATTTTCTTGTGGATTGGATTAATTATAAAAGGAGGTTTCCCCATCGAAGTGAATTGTATTCATTAAGTTTTTATAGTTTTTCAAGGTGATTGGATCATAAGATCCAACCATAAATATTAATGAATTTACTTACTATTTAATTTCTCATGATGAATTTAAATTTCTTTACCATGACGTAGATAGTCCTTTCATTTAGAAGGAATCATTTTCAAATATATATATATATATATATATATATATATATATATATATATATATATATATATATATATATATATATATATATATAGAGAGAGAGAGAGAGAGAGAGAGAGAGAGAGAGAGAGAGAGATTGCTTCAGCATGTAATGGATTGGGGTTTATGAATGCTTAGGCATGTATATATATGTGTTGTAACACTTAATGAAGAAGGGAAAATCATATTACAACTAGAAACAATCCTTGAAACAATGATTAATCATCTACAAATTTGAGAAATAACTGAGTACCTCATCACATGGAATAACCTACTAGTAGAAGAGGTGGCATGGGAAGATGAGTTATTCATGTAGAAAAACCCATAATTAGTCACCGTGTTGAGGGCAACAATTGTTTGAAGGGGAAGCACATGTTAAGTACGAAACCATTATTAAACCCTATATATTGAGTATTTCATTTCTAGTGTTATATTAGTAGGTTGGACAAAACCTTTCATGGCACCCTTTCATTATAATTGTACACTTAATCTCCTATATATATACATATACACACATATTTTCTTGTGGATTGGATTAATTATAAAAGGAGGTTTCCCCATCGAAGTGAATTGTATTCATTAAGTTTTTATAGTTTTCAAGGTGATTGGATCATAAGATCCAACCATAAATGTGGCATTTTACACTATTTAATTCTCCTTTGATAGATTTAAATTTCTTTACCATGACTGTAGATGATCCTTTCATTTAGAGAGAATCATTTTCAAATATATATATATATATATATATAAAGAGAGAGAGAGAGAGAGAGAGAGAGAGAGAGAGAGAGAGAGAGAGAGAGAGAGAGAGAGAGAGAGAGAGAGATTGCTTAAGCATGTAATGGATTGGGGTTTATGAATGCTTAGGCATGTATATATATGTGTTGTAACACTAAAATGAATTCCAACTTTAATCTAGGCTCCTCCTTCATA
This sequence comes from Pinus albicaulis, assembly GCA_034641835.2. Taxonomy (NCBI): domain Eukaryota; kingdom Viridiplantae; phylum Streptophyta; class Pinopsida; order Pinales; family Pinaceae; genus Pinus; species Pinus albicaulis. The sequence continues at coordinate 485,672,531 of CM076576.1, forward strand.
AATTCTGAATTAAATTGTCATTTTCCTCAGCATCAAAGACACTAGGAAATAAAGTGGTCATTTTTAAGATATATGCTATGTTATCCCTTGGAAGTTCTTTATTAAAGTTTTGGAAATGATTTACCCCTAAATCTACTATCTCATAAAACCTTCTAACTTTATTTCCATCTTCCTTGCTCACTTGACAAATAGTATTTAAGTGTTTGTTGTGCATAACATATGAATGGAAGAATTTTTTGTTGAAATCTACTTTAACTAACCATAGATCCCAATTATTCATTCTCCATGTAATATCTTCCCATTCCAACAATATTTTATTCTATAATTATGGTTCCTTCAACTCACCTTTTTCTTCCTATGTAAAAAAACATGATTGATTTAATTTGAACAACATAAATATGTCTATATTTGTATTCTCAAGTTTATGAGGTGAATTTTTGTTTACTATGGACCATGCCTTTGTTTCCCCTTTAATATTTTTTCAGGTTCTTTTTTAGATTAAGCATTATTATAACCTCCCTTTCTTCACTACATGACATCCAAGTATCTTTAACCAAAGATGAGAACTCATTATCCTACCATTTGGGGATGAATTTAAATGGATTAGATAATTTATTTTTCTATTTTTATAGTTGAGATAGAGTAAAAATATGGTTAGAAATACATCCATTGCCTACCCAAATCCTCATCCTATCTATGCTAGAATTTTTATTTTTCAAATCACAGGAATCCACCTACTCAATTGTGGATTCCCTCATCAACCATCCTTAAGTTTCTCCATGTGGGTTGAATCTCTATTAACTATAAATCACAAAATCCCACCTCATACATCTTATTTATAGAATACTTCTCTAAAGGATTTTTTGAGACCATTAAACTCCACATTTATGATATTTGAATTTAAAGTTTATATACACTCCCATAATAATGTGGAATGTTTTCATGCACTTTTAGTTGTAAAAATCATCAAAGAAAAGTTGTATCTCGTCACAGGGGTCATGTATATTAATGAGAGAGTGTTGTTTCCCCACTCTTTAATATAAAATCATAGTATACCACATACAAAAAAATAGAAGATAATTGTTTCCCCACTCTCTAATATAAAATCATAGTATACTACATACAAAAAACTAGAAGAGAATTTCATTTTGTGGGAGGAATTCAATTCCTTTACAATTCCTCCAAATATGTCATTTCAAATACAAGATAGAAATTTCTAGTATTTCTAAAAGGAGGATATTATTCCTTCCATCTTAAGTCCTTACCCAAAATTTCCTGTAAAAGAATAACATTTTTCCTAACTAAACTACAAAATCTTCTAAAGGATAGATTCTAGCAATAATTTTGAATTTAACCCATTTCACATTTAATTAAAAATGGAGGATGAGACATAGTATCCCGACTTCCTACAACTTTGCTAATGCCTGCTTATCCCTTTCTAATAACTTATTATAATTTGAGCATGTAATTTACCATTCTTGTTCATTATGATTTTTATTTTTGGATATAAACTGTATGTTTGAGTGGAAACATTCAACATTTCTGTAAACACTCCACCCATCGCCAGCTACAAAATAAGAAAATGAATATATCTAGAGCTAATGCAAGGATTTACTTATATAGAGAAAATTAATGGAAATTAGCCATTGAGAGAGATGGAGTAGATGCTGAGTTGAATAGCCAATTTCCTTTACTTTTCTCAATATATCTAAATCCTAGCTCTCTCTCTTGACATCTTCATTCACTTCTTTTTTTCCAGATGAAGGGTGGAGTGTCCACCTAAAATGTTGGACGTTTCCTCTCACACACATAATTTACATCCAAAATAAACAATCACAACTTATTAGAAGTCTTAAGGTTCTTTTTTTGTCACCATTCAAACCTTTTATTTCTAATTAAACACTTACCTTCTATGTTGTAATAAGAACACCAATTGTAACAATAAAATAGAATTTTAGCATAGCCTAGAAGCTGAGTATAAGATTGATGGTTGTTCATAATATCTATTTATTCCAAGATTCATTCCCACAAGTCCAATTCAAAAAGTATACAAGGTATTGATCTTTGTGCCAAAAAAGAAGGGGGATTTCGAAAGTCCTGGAAAGAAATGATACAATTGCATATGGAACACATTGCACTTATTCTAAAACTTTAGTAGTTACATTATGAGTTACACATGAATTGGTTGAATGAAAATTTTATCCAGTTTTGGATCAAAGTAGGGGGATTGGACCTTAACAAAGAGTGATATTGAACCCTAGTACCAATGGTTTTGATGAATTATCAATGCATTATCTTTTGAATTAAATATGATGGAAATATAGCCTTATATTAGAGAGTAGAATGTTGGTTAGTAACTCAATAGACTATGCCACTCATTCTCCATCAAAATATTTATGGCTTTATTTATGATGAATCTTCTAAAGTACCTACACATTTAGTACTTCCCATGCAGTTGATATACATTATTCATTACAACATCTATAATTAACACAAACTATAGTTTTATTTATATGATTCTATACTATGTTTCTTCTTTTCATTGCCCAAACCTCCATGTCTTTCACTTTAACACCATTCCTTGTACAACTAGTTTGATTTTTTATTTGACTATTAGTGATATGTACTTGAAATTTCTAGGTTAACCCTAAGGTTTAATGGCCCTATAGTCTTTTCAAGCTTTTATTTTCTAGTAATAGTTGCATTTAATTAAAATAAGGAAGGAGAGGAGATAAAATGGTACTTTCCCACCATCAATGAGCCCACCACATCTGTTTCAATGGGTGAGTGATCTGTCATGTTTAGGTCATTTGAAGGGTGTTGAGTCAATGTCCATTAAATTTGAACTTAAAATCCTTTAAACTTCACAAGGAACATTCACATTTCAAGGTCATTTATTTTACTTATAACTTCTATATGTTTTCTAAATTTATAATGAAGACTCTCAATCCCTCTTCCTTCCATTTTTATTTTTATTTTTATTTATGTATTTATTTTATTCTTATTTTCGTAACAAGTTTGTTCAGGGTATCACAACCATTAGGTTTTCGATGAGTTATTGAGGTCATAGGATTTTTTTAACCCTATGATATTTTCCCCCATTTATTTGAGTAATACTAGATAATTTTATCTAATGGTTAGAAGCTAAGTCCCATTCATTAAAATTCCATCCTCTCCCACCTCATCTACATATGAGATATATTCAACTAGATCTAACTGCATTCCTCCCTTTGGACTTTATCATCATCATATGAGTATATGTTATGAAAATTAATTGAAGGCTGAGTTCTTTGTGACACTCTAGCCATCATTATATAAGTTGATATTGTCTTGCTTTTTTCCTAATTCCTCCATAAACCTTTGCGATGAAATAATCTCTTTACTAGCCTTTCTAGTAATGACATATTATATTTTTCTTTATGAAAGTGAAACAACCTTTTACAATTTTAAAATTTAACTTATTGTTGTTCCACCTATAGTAAAAACGTACCCGTGGTGATCCTCTTTCTATTTATATCACCTACCATATCCAAATCAATATATCCCTATAGAAGAATGTAACCTACAAAGCATACTGCCTAAGTAATAGTGCCTCAAAATACTCGAGAATCCAATTTATTTCCTTCCAATGCTCATTATTTGGATTATTCATATACCTTCTCACAAATCCCACTACATGTGAAATATCCAACCTTGTGCAAACCATCACATACATAAATCTACCAACTATCAATGAATATTGAACCTTGGACATGTATTTTATCTACTCTTGTGTCTTTGGAAACATCTCCTAAGTCAGTTTGAAATGGTTTTCCAAAGGGGCGCTAAATAATTTTTCATCCTACATTTCAAATCTTTCTAACACATTTTCTATGTACACAGCTTCAGACAATGTTAATTTATGATTTTTCCCATCTCGTATTATTCTCATACCAAGGATTTATTTTGCAACACCCAAATCCTTCATCACAAAAGAATTACCTATTTTTATTTTGAGTACTTTTATATCTTGCATGTTAGGCCCCACAACAAGCATTCTATCTACATACAATAACAAGATAATGTAGTTGCAATTATCTAGTCCCTTAAAATAAACACAATATTTATAATGACATATACTATAACCTTGTTCTCTCATAAACCAATGAAATTTTAAATACCACTGCTTTGGATATTTTTTTATGCGATACAAGCTCTTATTCAACCTACATACTAACTTATCCTTCCCTTTGACCTCATGCCCCTTTTCTCCATATACCCATGGAGAAAAGTTATCTTTGCATGTAATTATTCAAGATGCAAATCTTCTACTACCATTAAAATTAAAATCATTTTAATTGAAGTCATTTTAACAATATAAGAAAATATTCTATCAAAATCCATACCATTCTTCCATGCAAAACCCTTTACAAAAAGTATGGCCTTGTAATGTTTTTTTCCTTCATCTTCTTCCTTAAACCTATAAACCCATTTAGCTTGCAATTCTCTTTTTCCTTTAGGAAATTGAATGAAGTCCCAAGTTTTTTTTTTTTTGAATGTATAGGGGAGTCCATCTCTTCTTTCTTGGCTTGTTCCTACTTATTTTTCATTTCTACATGATTTCCCTCTTCATATCCTTATGTTTCAATATAATCAATCAATAATACATAACCGAATTAAGGAGAGTATCATTCAAAAGTTATACTTAACATGGTACATATTTAACAACACTTGCAAGAGTTTGAGGTATCTGTTGATGTTATTGTTGATAATTTTGATTTTTTGGCACCTTTGGAATTTCATTTTATGTGATTTCATCAAGAATTTTGTATTATGTGTCCGCCTTATTCTGTTTATTTCCTTGCTTTTAATTTATATACATGAAATTCTCATTAAATACTACATATATACTCCTAATATTTTTGTGATTTTCATAATCCCATAAGTGAGAACCAAAATAACTAACTCCATATATGATAAAATTGCACTTATTGGATTTTACCTCAAGATTTGTTCTATTTTGTTTATGAATATGGAAAAATGATTCAAAATTGAAATTCCACTCTATAATTTTATTTGTATCTTACCCTTTCCAACAATTTGACATGGTTCATCATCACTCGAATAAACTTGTCCAAATCACCTTGAACATAGTCTTGAAAATATTTCTCTAAGGTGTGGCATGAAATGAAGCCTCCAAGTCTAATACCAACGAATCAATAATATTATCTAATGAAAATATTAAAGCACCTTGCAACACATCACCTACTACTTTTTCTTCCTTATTATCCTCCCAATGTCCATCTCCTTGTTTTCCTTGTTGATATCAACAATCTTTCTTTAGGCATCCTTTTTTCTAGAAATGCTAGCATTCCATATTCCCTCTAGATTTCGATATGTATTCCTTAGAATTACCATGATTTCTTGGACCCTTTCCTCTCTCATTTTTTATTACTCTATTCTCCATAGTCAAAGTGTTACTTCATGTCTCACCTATTTTTTTCATCGCATTTCCTAGCTAAGGATAAAACCAAAAAAAATCATCAAAATAAGTGTTTGAACCAAATATATAACTACTTACAACTATGACCAATCCATTTAAGCTTTTTGACAATGAGAAAAAAATCAAAAGGGCCCTAACCTCATAATTAAATTTTACTCCTACATAACTTAACTAATTGGTGATCACATTGAACTTGTTTAAATGATCAACAATATACCCACCTTTTGACATTCATAATGAATAAACACTTCATAAGAAATACCTTGGAGGATGGGAGTTTTTCATATAATTTAACTAATGCATTCACCAAATTATCTATTGTCTTTTCTTTTGAAATGTTGAAAGACATAGACATTATTATGCACATCTATATTATTCTAGTGCCTTTTTCTCAAGAATTCCTCATTCTTCATCTTTCATAATCACCAAATTTGTTGTTGTTCTACGTAATGGCAGTAAAATATTTTTATGAATTAAATAGTCCTCCATTTTCATCTTCCATTGATGATGGTTTTTTCCATTGAACTTATCAACCCTAAATTTTTCTTCTTCCACCATTGCTCCCACTTGAACCATGAACTCTCTTTTCCTACAACTTTATTAGACAAATCAACATTCGACTTTGGTACTCATTGTTAGGAACATGATATTGGAGAAATATAAATAAAAATGAACGTTAAAATTAAACACATCATAACATAATACAATAAAGACATTGATTTTCATGATTCACCCTATATGGGCTTTGTCCATAAAGAAACATCCTTTCCTCCCTTTATTCCATTTACAAAAATTAAGGGATGAAACCTACAATACTTCATGACCTCCTTTTCACTTTCTCACTATCTCTTCTCTTAGACACAATGTTCTCTCACAATACATAATCATAATGAAAACGATCACTCATAAAAATATGATTTTATTCTAGGGAAAAAGGCACCAACATAAATTATATCATTATATATTTGAAATAATGATGAATGGTTTAGAATGGCTCTAAAATAACAATATTTTGCAAGTAATGTTTCAAAAAATTACCTTAAAAGGAACTACTCTTGAACCCTAGCTCGAGGTGGGGAATTGGGGGGGTGGGTAGGGGGCTGTATTTGTGAAATAATTGTGGTTCCCCAAACCCTCGGGTGAAAATAGTGGGGGGGGGGGCTGCCAGGGGAATCACCCCTACACTGCCATAGTTAATAAATACACTCCAAATGTTATTAAAAAAATCCTATGAAGTAGGAAGATACTCAAGATCCACAAAAAAACACTACATATATATTTGGATAAAATTTCTCTAGCATAGATGCCATTAGAGCAACATCACCATTCTGTTTTTTACTTTGTATCTTCAGGAACTAATGTTTTCAACATCAACTCCAACAATTTCAATTGTCCTAGCATCCCATTAGGAAGACAAAATATAATTAGTAAAGGAGTTCCTAGATCAAGGTCAATATTTTTGGATTGAATAAAATTTCCAAAAATAGTAGTCAATTCAATTGTAAAAGGTCAACCAAAGGTTGAATCAGACACAAAATTTGATCATCTAGTTGATGTTCCTATGAAGTAGTCATTGAATCTAAAATTCGCTATAATTTCCATTAGATCACTGCTCAACAAGTAATAAATAGAATTCAACAAAGTGACCCCTGATGTCTTCTCATTAAAGACAACATCTCTTCTGTAGAAAATATGCTATTCGATAGGATCAACTAATTTATATGCCTTCAACTCTTCAAAGTGTCCCATCATGATACAAACATGAAATTTCACATCTAGTTTCTTCCTTTTTTCATCTATAATGTTATCACACACTATGCATCTGAATCTTTTGAGGTTTCCAATAGAGGGTTTCCTTTAACTTAATTTTTTAACTAGAGTCACATTCTGCACAACTTTAGTTGGAATTTATATTGAACAAATACTTTGAGAAATGCACTATTTTTGTAGAAAACTTAGTCAATATAACTTTGGCCTAAAACAAGAAACATGTGTTTGAGTCTTTATTTCAACAAAACCACTCTATTGAGGTGTGTAAGGTATAGTTATTTACTAAGAGATACCATTATGCGATAAGTAATTTTAAAAATATTTTCCCACATATTTGCCTTCGTTGATAGCTTTTGAACTTTTCATAGGAAAACTACATTGATTTTAACATATGCCATAGATTCATTAAAATTTTCTAATAAATGACTCTTATTCTTCAAGAGATATAGCTAAGTATACCTAAAAAATTCGTCAATGAACGTAAATACATACCTTTCCCTAGATAATGATGGTTTGTTCATGGTGTTAGACTCCTGTATTTCATAGTATCACAAGGTGACTGATTATTGTTTAGATTTTTCATACTGAAAGTAATATTCCATGGTTATCATTTATTTTCAGATAAAGAAAGGGAAATCCTGACTGTCAAGAGCTTCAAAGGAATCAATCTGTCTTTCCATTCAGTAGAAGGAAGAAAGTGTTGCTGATAAGGTGTGATGTTGATCAAACTTCATTTCTGCCCTTGTTCCATTTCATTCACCCTCTTTGCCCCTCATTTTCTCCATTTTCTAAATTTGTACACCTTATTTCTCTTAAACCCCTTCTTTAACTATTAAAATTCAGTTTTTATAGTTAAAAAAGAGCAGCTCCGCCCACCCACTAAAATCCGTATCTTACAAGACTTACCACTTACCGCAGCTCTGCTTGCCCATCGAACAACCGTATACCATAAACCTCTTGCCCGCACATCGCACCCCGTAAGTTTTAACCTTTTCTTCTTAACTCATCATCGAAACATAGAACTCTGCCGATTGATATGGTGGGACCCATCCAACCTTTATACATTACCCAAATTCGCATGCAAAACTTTGTATTTTGCATTTTCCTTACTTTCCGCCTTTTCGCACTTCCCAGCATTTAGCACGTCGCAATTTGCACTTCGCAAATTTTATAACTTACCTTTCAGCGCCCACAAGTTAAATGTTTTAACTTGTGATATGACCTGATCAAAATCGCACATCACAAGTTTCAAAGGATAAGCGCGAAAGTAAATTTTAAATTTGCCAAAGTGCGATATGCGATGACGGTGGGACCCGATCGCAAATCGCAAATCACAAGTTTAAAAGGATAACCGTGAGAGGTAAGTGATAAATCATCCAAAGTGCGATGTGCGATGCCAGGTGGGACCCGATCGCATATAACACATCACAAGTTTTAAAGTATAAGTGCAAAGGTGAAGTTAAGTCTTGCGCCATGCGAAGTGCGATGTTGGCATGGATGCGATGTGGTTATATCGCTGAAATCCAAAGGTTTTCAAGTCCGGGCGGATGAGTTTTGTGCGCCATTTTATGAAGAAATAGGCTAAAATGAGGTAGAAGGACTTATGGTAGAATAAGCCTCGACAAGGAGTGAAAACAAAGGAGGTCGAGTCGGGAAAATGGAATTCATGCAGAACTATTATGGTATACCAGTAGAAACGAAAAGGTAGTAAAAACACATCAGCACAGTCACTAATCAATGAAAAGTAGAAAGCACTACACCGGATTTATTTACCAAACACCAGTTTTCTGAAAAGTAGGGCCATATGTTAGAGCCACCATTGGTTACCTCTTCATGACCATCACAACCACCTCCAAGATTATTGTTTGAACTTACGAAGAGCCATCGAAGCTTTTGGATCCATGAAGAGCTGCCCAAAATTAATTCTACAGTCGATGTTTTTGTTAGAGATTTGTGTTCAGGCCTTGCATGGCCACACTTGTCTTGTTTTTTCTTAAATATAATCACTGTAGTAGACATATGAACCGGCTTAAGTTATACTGTATGCATTAGCAGTAGGAAGGGGGCCCAGAAGGGGAAAAAACCATTGTAAGTCTCATCTGTTTGTAAGCACTCTCTTTTGGATGAATGAAAGAGTACGTTGTTTTCTAGATTCTTGTGTTATTATTTGTGGTGAAGTGCTTCTCCCATGTAATCTTTGATTCTTCTATTTTACATACTGTTTTCTTTTTTTTGCTACGGATAGAAATGTTTGTGTAGGATTTACCATGGGGTACCCTGCTCAACCTTGAAACAATACATTATGTTTTCCTCTGAGATCTAAATGTAGAATTTAGAGATGTTTTTCTCTGCATTTATGTTGAACATTAATCTCTTCTTCCTTTTCCATTTCATAAGTTGTTAAGATCCATTGACATGGCTAGATTTCTTGGTTGCACCTGTCAGTTTTTAATCCATTTGAATCTATTTGCACCTGTTTGACTCCATATCCCAGTGGCCCCCTTCTACTACCTCAACCAAATCTTCAAACAAACCCCTATGCACTAATAGCTAGCCTAAAATGCCCCTATAAACAAATCTATATCTAACAGAGAGAGCCCTCTCTGAATCTAGGAAGGCTAGGTCCTGGATTCCAAAGCGGTTTGATGTTTCCCTACGTGGTTTTGTCTTCAGCCTTCAGAATTATGGAGTGACAACATAATGACGACTCCATTGGGGATGAAATTTATCTTCCTTGGAAAGCACGTCAAAGTTCAGATCTGATTACTGGTGGTGGACAGTGACCAGACATAAGAAGCCTGCATTATTCACTTGGTGACTCCATGATTCAAAGAACCCAGATTTTGAGCATTCATGGCGACTCCAAAACATGCTGACTAGAGTTCCTGTTGAGCAAGATGACAAGGTTTGTGGCAGACCTTCTATCTAGTGAAGTTTTAAATACATTCAGGAATCAGTTATCAGAATTTCAGCTTGATGAATATTTCCTAGAGGCTGTCTTTCTCATTTTGAAATCAAGAAAATTTAGTCTTGAAGATAGAACATGTTTTCTGGAGATGGTTGTTGAACGATATGATACTGGTATTGAAATTTTGAATTCTCAAATTTAGTCATACAATTTCCGAGATCCTAAGGAATTATTGGGAAATCTTCCTTCCCCTAAGCAAGAGGAAATTGTACTACCTCTTGAATTACATATTGAGGATGATTGTGCTTTCAAGTACCAAGCTGAAGATGTGGTTTCAAGGTTTAATACTAAGGATACAACTGATCAACTAGTCATTGAAGGCCTAGAAACAAGTATTATACATCATGATTTTATTGATCCTATAGTAGACTATATGGAGGTTCTTTTTAGCTCAATTTTTCAAACATGTATTCTCTATAAGAATCAAATACACCAGCAGTTTCCATTTCATATTATAACTTTGATTATATGGACATATGATCAATTTATACTTCTGATTTTTCTGACCAATAGTCAAGTTGTCCATTTGTTTCTACTCCTACTTGATTGGCTGCACTGGCATTGTTGTATCATTTAGAACAACACAAATTTCAGTAGGATAGGGTAGGTAGGTGTGAAAATAAGCTCAGTACTCTGAGTATTTTTCCAGCTTTAGTTCCAGAATTTTGTTTTGTTTTTAGTTCAAGTGTGGTCCAGACTTCAGTTTTGCAGAGAGTATTACTATTTTAGCTTGAAGACTATCAACCACAGAGGTTTTGTAGCAGATTAAGTTTCATATTTGGGATCAACCAAATGGATCAGGCCACTAGTCTACAATGTTCTTGACCCCTCCTGAAGGAGATGCCATCCCCAGCTGGAGCCACTGTTAAACTCCTGTATTTCATAGTATCACAAGGTCACTGATTATTGTTTAGATTTTTCATATAGAAAATAATATTCCATGGCTATCATTTATTTTTAGAGGAAGAAAGGGAAATATTGACTGTCAAGAGCTTCAAAGGAATCAATCCGCCTTTCCATTCAGTAAAAGGAAGAAAGTGTTTTTGATAAGGTGTGATGGTGATGAAACTTCATTTATGCTCTTGTTCCATTTCATTCACCCTCTTTGCCCCTCATTTTCTCCATATTCTAAAGTTGTACACCTTATTTATCTCAAACCCCTTCTTTAAATATTAAAATTGAGATTTTATAGTTAAAAAAGAGCAGCTCCGCCCACCCACTAAAAGCCATATCTTACAAGACTTACCACTTACCGCAGCTCCGCCCGCCCATCGAACAACTGTATACCATAAACCTTACCACTTTCCCGCACTTTTCACCCCACAAGTTTTAACCTTTTCTTCTTAACTCATCGCCAAAACATAAAAATCCACTGATGCGATATGGTGGGACCCATCCAACCTTTATACATTACCCAAATCCGCATGAAAATATTTGTATTTCGCATTTTCCTTACCTTTCGCCTTTTCACATTTCCAAGCGTTTAGCGTGTCACATTTTTCACTTCGCACATTTTATAACTTACCTTTCAATGCCCACAAGTTAAAAGATTTAACTTGTGATATGACCCGATCACAATCGTACATCGCATGTTTCAAAGGATAAGCGCGAAGGTAAATGTTAAATTCGCCAAAGTGCGATATGCGATAACGGTGGGAACTGATCGCAAATCGAAAATCACAAGTTTAAAAGGATAATTGCGGGAGATAAGTGATAAAGCCGCTGAAGTGCGATGTGCGATGCCAGGTGGTACCCGATCGCATAACGTACATCGCAAGTTTTAAAGGATAAGTGAAAAGGTAAAGTTAAGTCTTGTGCCATGTGAAGTGCGATGTGGTTATATCGCTGAAATCTAAAGGTTTTCAAGTCCGGGTAGATGAGGTTTGTGCACCATTTTATGAAGAAATAGGCTAAAATGTGGCAGCAGGACTCATGGTAGAATAAGCCCCGACAAGGAGTGAAAACAAAGCAGGTCGAGTCGGGAAAAGGGCGTTCATGCGGAACTGTTATGGTATACCAGTAGAAACGAAAAGGCAGTAAAAACACATCAACACAGTCACTAATCAATGAAAAGTGGTAATCACTACACCAAATTTAATTACCAGATGCCAATTTTCTGAAAATCAGGGCCAGATGTCAGGGCCACCATTGGTTACCTCTTCGTGACCATCGCAACCACCTCCAAGATTATTTTTTGATCTTACGAAGAGCCATCAAGGCTTTTAGATCCATGAAGAGCTACCCAAAATTAATTCTACAGGTGTCATTTTTGTCAAATATTTCTATTCAGGCCTTGCATGGCCACACTTGTCCAATTTTTTCTTAAATGTAATCACCACAGTAGACAGATGAACCAAATTAAGTTTTACATAAATACTGTATGCATTAGCAGTAGGAAGGGGGCCTGGAAGGGGAAAAAACCATTGTAAGGTCTCATATGTTTGTAAGCACTCTCTTTTGGATGAATGAAAGAGTATGATGTTTTCCAGATTCTTGTGTTATGATCTATGGTGAAGTGAGTCTCCCATGTAATTTGTGATTCTTCTGTTTTACATACTGTTTTCTTTTCTTTACTGCGGATAGAAATTTTTGTGTAGGATTTACCATGGGGTACCCTTCTCAGTCTTGAAACAGTACATTATGTTTTCCTCTAAGACCTGAATGCAGAATTCAGAGACGGTTTGCTCTGCATTTACGTTGAACCTTAATCTCTTCCTCCTTTTCCATTTCATAAGCTGTTAAGATCCATTAACATGGCGAGATTGATTGGTTACACCTGATGTCAGTTGTTCATCCATTCGAATTTTTTTGCACCTATTTGAATCCATAGCCCAATGGCCCCCTTCTGCTACCTCAAAAAAATCTTCAAATAAACCCCTATGCTAGCCTAAAATACCCCTATAAACAAATATATATCTAATAGAGAGAGCCCTATTTGAATCTAGGAAGGCTAGGTCTTGGATTCCAAAGCGGTTTGATGTTTCCCTCTGTGGTTATGTCTTTAGCCTTCAGAATTACGGAGTGACAACACATGGAACACAAGTCACTATGGACAAGTTTCAACTGAGGTTTTTCTTTCCATGTTTTCTTTATTTTAAAAGGAACTTGATGATGCTTGCCAAGCATATGTCCTTCACATACTCCTTTAGGGTGAAAATTGTGGGTATACTAGTACCTAATTATTGTTTAACATCAGTTTCATAAATTTAAACGTTTCATTTGCTCATTTCAGAGTCAATTCCAATTATAGGTGTGATCTATGAGTATAGTCATTTCTAGGTATTTCTTGGGAATGTCAAAAAACATAAAATTTGGTCCTTTGAATCAAGAAACCCTCATTGACAATAAGTTTTTGACATAGTTACCAACTTGATGAAAATTGTGACTTCAAAATGATAACTCTAGTCTTTAAAACCCCATTTTTAAGGTCAAAACCCCCAAAAATCAACTCTTGCTTCAAAAAATGGTGCTATTAGTAGCACCATTTTTTAGGGGACTAAAAATTACCACCATTTTAAACCATGTCATTAAGAAAATTATAATTTTTTTGAAAAAAATCCTTTGAATCAACCTCCAAATTTAAGTTGGTGATAACAACACTATTTTTAATTTTAGAGGTTGAAAGTACTTTTTTTAAACCTTTGAACTTCACAACCAATACTATTGCAACCAGAAATTTAAAATAAACATTCAAATCAAAATGTGGTGCTCCTGGTAGCACCCTCTTTTTTTTATAGGGATTAAATTGATTTGAAATTGTGTCATTGACAATCTATATCCTTGTAACCAAAATCTTAAGACCAAATATTGAATAAAAAAATAAGTACTATTAGTAGCACCCTATTTTTTCCTTTTTTCCTTTTTTTCCTTTTTTTTTATTTTCTGTTGCAATAGTATTGGTTGTGAAGTTCAAGGTTTAAAAAGAATTTTCAACCTCTAAAATTAAAATAGTAAGAGTCACCAACTTAAATTTGGAGGTTGATTCAAAGGATTTTTTCAAAAAAATTAATAAATTATTTAAAACCATGTCATTAAGAAGATTATAATTTTTTTGAAAAAAATCCTTTGAATCAACCTCCAAATTTAAGTTGGTGATAACAACACTATTTTTAATTTTAGAGGTTGAAAGTACTTTTTTTAAACCTTTGAACTTCACAACCAATACTATTGCAACCAGAAATTTAAAATAAACATTCAAATCAAAATGTGGTGCTCCTGGTAGCACCCTCTTTTTTTTATAGGGATTAAATTGATTTGAAATTGTGTCATTGACAATCTATATCCTTGTAACCAAAATCTTAAGACCAAATATTGAATAAAAAAATAAGTACTATTAGTAGCACCCTATTTTTTCCTTTTTTCCTTTTTTTTTTTGGATTAAATTGTCATATTTTAGAAACCATATATCAAATTCTTGACATTGTTGTAAACAAAATCATAATTAAGAAAATAAAATGAAAAATGGGAAGTAGTGAAATTAGGGGGGCTCTAAAGAATTGCAGCTCCCCAAACCTGTTGGTGAAAATAGTGGGGGGGAAATCCCCCCTACACCGCCATAGTTAAGAATTTCACTCCAAATGTTATTAAAAAAAATCCTAATATGTAGGAAGATAATCAAGATCCACAAACAACACTACATATGTATTTAGATCACATGTATATAGCACACATGCCATTAGAGGAACATCACCATGCTGTTTTTTACTTTGTAGCTTCATTCATTAATGATTTCAACATCAACTCCAATAACTTCAATTGGCCTAGCATCCCATTAGGAAGACAAACTCTAATTAGTAAAGGAGTTAAAGTCAACCTTTTGGATTGAATATAAGTTCCAAAAATAGTAGTGAATTCAATTGTAGAAGGTCAACGAAAGGTTGAATGAGGCATAAAATTTAACAATCTTGTTGATGTTCCTATGAAGTAGTCACTGAATCTAAAATTACCTATAATTTCCATTAGATCACTGCTCAACAAGTAATAAATAGAATTCAACAAAGTGACCCCTGGCGTCTTCTCATTAATGACAACATCTCTTTTGTAGAAAATATGCTATTCGATAGGGTCAAACAATTTATATGCCTTCAACTCTTCAAAGTATCCTATCATGATACACACATGACTTTTCACATCTAGTTTCTTCCCTTTTTCATCTATAATGTTATCACACACTATGCATCTAAATATTTTGAGGTTTCCAATATAGGGTTTCCTTTAACTTCATTTTTCAACTAGAGTCACATTCTTCACAAATTTAGTTGAAATTTAGATTGAACAAATACTTTGAGAAATACACTATTTATGTAGAAAAATTAGTCACTATAACGTTTTCCTAAAGAAAGAAACACATGTTTGATTCTTTCTTTCAACAACACCACTCTATTGAGGTGTGTAAGGTATAGTTATTTATTAAGAGATACCATTATGAGATAAGTACTTTTTAAAATATTTTCCCATATATTTTCCTTCGTTTTTATCTTTTGAAATTTTCACAGGAAAACCACATTGCTTTTAACATATGCCATATATTCATTAAAATTTTCAAAAACATGATTCTTATTTTTTCCCCCAAGGAAAAATCATAATTTTCACATCAATATTGTGACCGAGATCAATCCAAAATTATAAAAATAATAAAATAGGATCCCAGAGGGGATTCGTTAAGTATCCATCACAGAGTTTCTAGATATGTACATAAAAAATAAATACATAATAGGATTCAGCTGCAAAATCGGGTCCAATATGACTGTAGTATGTAGCAAAAAAAGAGACTATATATTTCCTTCACAATAGTCCATATATGGCCGATGGTAGAATCTGAAATGTCCCTGTTCATTCATCTATTCGATGTGCCATTGCCTCTAGGTTGGTCCATGAACTCCTTGGATAGCGATTCAGAAAGATGATTGCCTTTCTTGTAGATATGTTGACAAGAAATGGAAGCAAAATGAGATTTGAGCAACCATAAGTCCTCTAAAATGCTTGATAAAGTATGAACATGACAAATTGATAGTTGGTTGAACCAATTAATAATGAGTTTTGAATCACCAAATATTTTTAAATGTTGACATCCCTGTTCTAATGCAAATTGTAAAAGGTGTCTGAGGTTAATAAGCTCTGCATAATTGTTGGTGCCAGGCCCCAAACCCATCTTGATTTGTAATAATGATGTTGATTTAGATACAATAAGGTTCCTTCGACACATCCATTCTGCTAGGCAGAACGATCAAAATATGCCCAAGAATGCTCATGGTTCATAAACTTAGGAGTGATGGATCTCGGGGGGTGTGGAGGGTCATCATCACAGAGGCTGTGATAATTGGAGATAATGTGAGAGGATGTGAGCAGCTAGTTGGGAACCTTGTCATGAAATAAGGATCTATTCCGAAGGATCCATATCCCCCAACAAATGAGGAGGGGGAGATTGTGGGCCTTATGGGGAGAGAAAAAGTTCCACCAATGCAACCAAGTGGCCGATAAGTCCAAACCTGTCCAAAGTGTGTTTAACTCGAGTGTAGTGAGGATCATATCCCAAAGGGCCCGAGAGGAGGAGTAGTGAAGGAACACGTGGTTTATGGATTCTAAGTCTACACAACATAGGGAGCACCAAGAGGGGCCATGGAAGGATCGCTTACATAAGTTATTTGATGTGGGTGTAATGTTTTGTCGTGCACACCACATGAATAATATAGCTCGAGGGGGAGATTTTAATTTCCAAATATCGCTCCACCGCCAGCATAACTGCTGCGGTTGATGGTCCAAGTATATATATAGGTAGCCTTCCTTAGGAGTATAGAAACCATGGCGCGAATGAGACCAAATCATCTCATCATCCCTAGGGGTTATGCGAATGTGAGATTCAAAGAGTGCGAAGATGTATTTATGGTAATTCTATTGCAGGGGAGTCTGGATGACAAGTTGATGGGCATTTTTCCAGCCTTGAAGAAATGGGGTGGAGGAAGTAGGGTCCACAATTTGAGAGATGTAGAGAATGCCTTGCAAGGATAAATGTAGAAGTAGTTCAGGGGGAAGAAGGTATGCATTGCCACAACTCGACCATGGGTATATGATGATTCTGGCCTCATTCCCAGATCAAATTTTCCAGGAAATACCATCCCGAATGTAAACAAGAGAGGAGAGGAAAACCTTTCATATGTTGGATATATGCCTTGTGTTCCATGAGGGTGATCTTATCCAGTTGATTAGTTGCATAGGTCGAATGTACTTCTATGTGACCACATGGGTCCATAACCTCTCACAAGTCATGATCCTCCAACCCAATTTTGTAGCAAGGGCCTTAGAAAATATTTCAAGGTTATTAATGCCCCAACCACCCCATATTTTAGGTAGGGAAATATGGTCCCATCGAATCCAAGAATATGTATGACCTTCACGGTTCCCCTTCCATAAAAATCTGCAGCATAGTCATTATATCTTGGCTAGTATGACTTTAGGGATCCATGCCAAAGACATCCAGTATACAGGGGTGGCTTTAAGTACCAATTTGATCAAAATGAGCCCACCAGCTCTGGAAATACAACGGTGGTGCCAAATGAAAATGCGCTTTTCCAATTTTTCAATGAGCCAAGACCAATCTGAAATATGATAATCCGATGGTTTTAGACGAAAACCCAAATATATTAAACCATCTTATAAATCAAGAAGCATATATGGAAATCTGTCCACATCTATGGCCATCTCCTGTGGGGTGCATCCCATGGTTGTCATAGTGGATTTAAGATTATTGTATATCATTCCAGTGGCAAGACAAAATGAGGATATCACAAAGGAGAATAAATGAGTCTTATTATTCAAGAAATATAGCTAATTATACCTAAAAAATTCATCAATGAACGTAAATACATACCTTTCCCTAGCTAATGATGATATGTTCATGGAACAAAAGTCGCTATGGGCAAGTTTCAACTGAGTCTTTTCTCTCCAAGATTTCTTTATTTCAAAAGGAACCTAATGATGCTTACCAAGCATATGCCCTTCATATACTCCCTTAGGGTGAACAATTGTGGGTATACTAGTACCTAATTATGGTTCACCATCAGTTTTAGAACTTTAGAAGTTTCATTTTCTCATTTCATAGTCAATTCCAATTATAGGTGTGATCTATGAGTATAGTCATCTCTTGGTATTTCTTGGGAATGCCATAAAACATAAACATTTGGTCCTTTGAATCAAGAAACTCTCATTGACAATAAGTTGTTAACATAGTTACCAACTTGATGAAAATTGTGACTTCAAAATGATAACTCTAGTCTTCAAAACCCCATTTTTTTAGGTCAAAACCCCAAAAATCATCTCTTTTTTCAAAAAAGGGTGCTACTAGTAGCACCATGTTTTAGGTGGCTAAAAATTACCACCATTTAAAACCATGTCATTAGCAACATTGTAATGTTTAAAAAAAAAAATCCTTTGAAGCAACCTCCAAATTGAAATTTAGTGCTAACAAAAACACTATTTTTAATTTTAGAGGTTGAAAGTATTTCTTTTTTTTAACCTTTGAACTTCACAACCAATACTATTGCAACCAAAACTTTAAAATAAACATTCAAATGAAAATGTGGTGTTCCTGATAGCACCCTATTTTTTTCTAGGAATAAAATTGATTTGAAATTGTGTCATTGACAATCAATATCCTTGTAACCAAAGCCTTAAGACCAACTATTGAATATAAAATAAGTACTATTAGTAGGACCTTATTTTTTCCCTTTTTAATCTTTTTTGGAATATATTGTAATATTTTATAAACCATATATCATATTGTTGACATTGTTATAAACAAAATCATAATTAAGAAAATAAAATCAAGATGGGAAGAGGTGAAATAAGGAGGAAAAAACCGAAATAAGAAAAAAATATTTTGTTTTAAATAAAAATTTAAAAATTAAATAAAACATTCTAAATTAAAAATGAAAATAAAGAAACAACATAGTTTGAATAAAAGAAGGAAGGAGAGGAAACAACCAAGTTTTTGTTTGTAAGCTAGTAGTATAATGTATATTATACTAAAATAAGAATAAATTTACATATACTCGGTCTGTCATCCTGCCATTGGGAAAAGTAAACGAGAAGTAAAAAAACCAATTCCTTCAACCATCTTGTCTATCAAATATACATACAAAAAATGATTGTTCGAGTAACTAGTGATAAACTTATACAAATTTACATAACTGTTATTTTGGTGGAAATGAAACAAAAACACAAATATCTTGTGCATGTTAGAAATCATTCAAAGAGGATATTATTGGAGCACTGGTCACTTAGCTTGGAGTATGTTACGACCCTATAAACTCTATTCCATGAATTTTTTTTGCTAAGACTGTAATATTGGCACTACAATTTAGACTTGAAATTGCAATTCATCTAGTCACAATAAAATCATGGTAGGCTTCATTCCTTTCCAACAACACTTCACCTACCACTGTCTTCATATACCAATGTGTGTAAATTGTATTAAAGTACTTAGTATCCTCTATATTTAGTGCTTCTAGTGTTAGGTGTTTAATTCCCCATCTTAGCGTCTATATCCTCATTGTGGATGGAGCTATTTTCCATCCTCATAGCCATCTTCACAATATTGTTTTCCTTTTGGACGCTTGGTGGATTTTTCCCCAAATATATCTTTTCTGAATCTATTTATGCCTTGCTAAGCTTTGGAGTGAACTAGCCTACCTCACTCTAATATTACTTTCTTCCCTTCCTTCCTCTATGCACAATGTTGTTTCTAATTTTTTTTAATCCATATAGGATGAAGGAACACCAAATTTTGAAATACCAAAAGTGCCTTTCCCCCAACCTATCTACCTCATTTAATGACAGATACAAGTGGGTTTATGAGCCCATTGTTTTTTTGTCACCATTGCCCCCCAATTATTATTTTTAACCGAAATGAATACTTGGATTATATCGAGAAGACACCCCTAGAAGTGGAAACTACATCACGAATTACATCGCTTTTTCCTCACAATATTCTAAAAAAGACACTAGTTGTTAAACCTATGGTGGAAAATGAAGAAAATGAGTACTTGGATTATGTCTTTTTGTTAAACCTATGGTATTGATGCCTTCAAGGTGAAAACATAGGAACTATTCACAAGGTTCATCAATGTATGCAGATCCAACCCATCTCATTGTTAAACTTTGTGTCGACACGTGCAAATAAAGGATTCAACGACAACTAGAGAAATCCTAGACACTGAGAGATGGATGTCGCAAAGCTCCATGGAATCTCTTCAGGTAACCTCTATACACACCTTTACCATTAAACCCCAAATTAACAAAATAAAGAAAACAAATTTGGAAGTAGGAAAACCCAAATCAGTTCTTACCCATTGCAAACGTCCAATCAAACATCACTTGGAGGAACCAGATGTTGCATCCCAATCCCTCTTCCCAATTTTCACCAAAGTGTTCATATTGTCAGCATTTAAGGCCATAAATAACAAAAAAGCATTAATTACCTTGACCTTAAATTCACTATAAAGCCAACTTTCCTCCTACATGATGCCATGAGAAAAGACCACTTGTTTAAAAACAATTTTCAAATATAGAAAAAAAAATCAAAATAAGAAACACACACACACACACACTTTCTTTAAATACTTTAAAACCAAAAAATTAAAACAATTTAAAAAGATTATTAAAAAAAAAATTTAAAGCCAAATTTAGTTTTTTTTTTTGTTTAAACATCCATGTTTCTTAAAGGAACAATGAGATATAGAAAAAAAAATCAACACGCACACACACACACACACACACTTTAAAACCAAAAATATAAAGCAATTAAAAAGATTATTAAAAAAAATAATTTAAAGCCAAATTGATTTTTTGTTTTGTTTAAACATCCATGTTGCTTAAAGGAACAATGATATGGAGGTTTTCCAATGCATGATTTTAGTGATGTCCAATGGTGGGGTTGACATTGATTCCCCAATTGGTGTCTTCCAAATGGGTGATGAGGATTGAATTTTATCCTCGATTGATGGATCCACATGAGTAATGTGGGGTTGAGAATGACCTTGCATACTACTACTCAAAGAAGTGGTAGGACAAGTGAATATCAATGCATGAATTTAGCGATGTCTAGGAGCTGATTTCCTTAAAGGAAAAACAAAAAAGCAAAATTCATACTTCAAGAAGTTTATTAGTAGTTTTTTCCAAATGCAAAAAATTCAGCAATCAATTTATCATTGACTTTTCATTAGTTAAGTTTTGACTATAATTTTTTGCATTTATTTTATTGTTTTACATTAAAGAAAGAAAGAAAGAAAGAAATAAATAAATAAATATATAAATATATATATATAAATAAATAAATAAATAAATATATATATATATATATATATATATATATATATATATATATATATATATATATATATATATATATATATTCTATGCCATTGGTAGAAAGATTTAAAATGTTATTTCACAACCATAAGTAAGACTACTACTTTCACTCATATTTTGTTGACTTCTTGTTGAATGAAGTTGTTAAGGTTTTTCTTAGTTGTCATGCTTTTCCTAAATTTTTGGGATGATATCTCAACTAATATTTAAAGCCAAAAGATCATAAAAGCTTTTGTATATTGACTGTGTTGGATTCATGAGTTAAAATTATTTGATATTTCATACCATATAAAAAGACTAGATTCCTAAAGCATCAACAACCATAGACACACATGAAACCAAACCAAAATTTTCGAACTAATTACCCCTAATTAATAAATTTCAAATATTTCAAAAATCGTATCATAATTACTCTATGATGGTAGGCGCGACCTCTTTCACCATGGCCATTCGATATGGTTCTCTAGTTTCCATGATTGTAAGTGTTAAATTTATTTAGTTTCCAACAACCTCATAAAAAAAATTTAACATCCTCGATCATGTTTTCTCTAGGCAAAAAATTGTAATTCAAACCAAGTGCCTAGAGTTTATGTCCAATTTATCGCTGGTTATTTTTTTCTATACTATTTTCCAAGTGCCTAGAGTTTATGTCCTTCAGTTTATCGCTGGTTGTTTTTTCTCTATACTATTTTCTGTTTAGTTTACTAGACTGTAAGAAGAGACAAAGTGGTCTTTGTGGGTGTTACAATACATATAAAATACACACCCAACCATGGGATGGATGGGTGGGTGGGTGCAATAGTGTGAACTGTTAGTGAGAAAAAAAAAACATTCCCTTGAAATCTTAAATTCTATATTATTTTATTTATTTTCTTGTTGGTTATTTTTTTGCTATAATAGAGACATTTCATGCAAATTTAGACATATCTCTATTTTTATAATATTAATTCATTTTTTAATTAGATGGTAGGAGACATTTTTCAAGTAATATCCTTTATATTAATATTAATGGATTATCCCCCAGTTACTGGTGGAATTTTATTCAAGCTGTCACTCACACATTTACCACCCCATGTATTCACACTACAAATGGTAGTTTGACGCTCCCAATTCCACCAATTGGCACACATATTTTTTGTTCTCTATGAGCCTCCTCTTAATGAATAAAATTTTCCATAGGATAAATTGGAATCTTTCCTTCATGCCATGTTTACTTTTCTCTCCCTTTCCCCGTCGGTGGCGATCCTTCTAGTTATCCGACCTCCCTCTGCTCAAATATTTCATAATGTTCACCTGTATTCTCCTATGGTATAATCACCTTGCTCGGTCGGAACTCACTAGTCACCCCCCCTGGAATTATAATTTCTTCTTTCTCCTTCTCAGTCTGACCATCATGGTTAGAGAGTGAGGATGCATCAGACGAGGCATTGGAGGTCGTGACTGTGGGATAATTTCTCACGTTTTTGATTAGAAATATTAGAGTTATTTGATCTTGATATTCCTTAGGAAATCCACCACAAGGTCGCTTCCATGGAAGCATATGAGTGAAGTGGGATTGGGGATGGGAAATAGGCCCTTCGAAACCTCGTGGACAGCCACCTTTGGAGACAAAAATAGGTGAGAGACGATGCTAATTTCAAACTTGCAGAGGCCAATGCCCTTGTCAACCAATTTATCCAATCCTTGCATTAAATTTATCTCCTCCTTGGAGTTTCTTTTTGTCCTATCTCGCTCACCGCTTCCTCCTCCAGATACCACGATGGCAGCGAATCCTCTTGACCTCACTCTCCCTCCCCCTATGCCCTTATTAAAACTATCATGCAATAGGATCAGGACAAATAACTAAACAAGATAAGAGATCTTATGGATGCCCTATTATTAAAGAGAGTATGGAGGAAACAATGGCTCGCGGTCCACCCAATCACATGTAATATCCATAGGTTGAGGTCGCAGAGGTTAAAATATTTCAGACTTGGAGCTCCTATGGATGCCCCATTATTGAAGAGAAACCAGAGCAAGTTGTTGTTCCAAAGTTTCCCTGTAGTGAGCAAGTCACCTATGCATCCTCCAAAGGCAAGAAACATGCTTAATATATTTTTCCAATGGATTACAATCTCATTTTATAGGCTTAATGCAACAATTTTTTTGTATTTTGGTTCATAGTTTTGTTTTCCATCCTTATTGGATCAGTTTAAACTTGTATCTATGCTTCAAAACTAAGTTTATCATTCATTATTTTTGGACTCTCAATCTAACTATAGGACAAGTCGATTTCCCCATGAAGGGAAGTTGGTCATGTGAAGGTTATCCCCACCATCTTGTGAATATTTCCTTGAAATGTAAAAACTAGAAATTTATTCTTCAAACTGATTAATTATGCAGTTTATTTGATATGACAAACAACGAATAAATCACACTGAAATTTATTCACCATAAAAATACTGCAGGAAAAAAATGTTGGAACTGAATAAATAGAGCACACACAATAGAAATGAAATCATTATTTTTGGACAATTGTCCCCAAAAAAAACTAATGTGGGAAAAATAATGCAATAGATGAGGGTTTTATTATTATTATGCAACAATGAAAATTCTAAGTACAATCTAGATGCCAAACTGGAAATCCTTAAAAAATAATTTGGAAAAAATTATTAAGGGAAAATTTTCTTTCTCCATGTGCAATCCAGATGCAAACTGGTCTCTCGAACTTAGATATCCAAGACCCCATGCACATAACCCTGCGTTTCCTCTGTGCAACTTGTAACTCACACTACTTGAATCTAACTTTGACCAAGACGTCATGCCTACTTCCTTAGCCAAATGGAACTTCCCTCTGAAGTTGTTAGCACAGTCCCCGTGCAACCTCTAGTAGAGTAAATTTACCTATTGTGATGTCCCTCTAGAATTGGAAATATCCTATGAAATATATATTAATAATATGATGCTTCTGCTACAGATACACATGAGACCCTTCTTGCTCCAACTTCTCTTCCTTTCTCGATCTCTGTAACTGGGTAGCTCAATGTGTGATGGAACTTGAACTAATGGTATGTATATATCCAACACAACGCCCTGCTATTATAATCTCTTGTTGGAGAAACAACAACCATGATTAAATCCCCATCAATAGCTAAGATTGTTTCAAACTCAATCCTTGTGATTTTATAGAGAATTCTCACCTTTATTAATTAATTGTTGTTAATTAATCACTTTTCATAAGTTAGACTTAGAAAATATTTAATTATTGATTAATTAACTTAATTGAGCTATCTCTAGGTGTTTTCTCCTCGATTTTTTTTGGGTTTTGGAGATACTATGTTTCTTAGCCTCTCTGACCAATTTCAATAATAGAACACCTATCCAATTCTATAAAAAATAACACTACCTCTTAGAGAGGAAGGTGTTCTACTATCTCATAACATCCTCCCATATGCTGCTGATGTCTGAAAATTGTGACAACCTGCCACTGCCCACCAAGCCACTGTGCATACTCTGATTCTTCTACCACTATGGAGTTGAACCACCCTCTATCTGCACTACTACCGGCACTGCACTATGCCTCCTACACTACACTGCAACTAACCTCATGATGATGTGGCTGCAACTACTACAAATAAGAACCAAAAAATTTGAATCAACTATGTCTCTATACTGCAACTATCCTCTAAGTCTCTGAATGCTACTAGTCTATACACTCTCCACTGAGTAATTGTATGCACTGCAAATGATTTGCACCCCTTAGTGTCTAATTGTAGCTAGCTCTACAATCATCCCCAAATATATAATTGTGCCATATGACACTGATCCATCTACTACGAAAAACTATGGGCCCCTATAGCAATGGTAGTGATCCATATAACGAGTAACATGCAACTAATACTACTCCTATATGGACCTTGCTCGATCCTACAACTGTGAAGCACTACACTCCTCCTCCATCTGGAGGTATATATTATATCACTTGCATTATTACTACACAACTATGATCATACATTGTTGAAGCCTATGCGTTGTTGCTTCTATGTTTCCACTACAATGTACTTCATCTACTATGCTTCCATCACTACATTTGTGTACTGATCACCTCAGATCCTGAATTAGTAAGCTTCCATAGGGATGCTCCCTCTAAATCTAGAATCTCTCTGAGTCTCGATTTCCCTCTGAAATATAACTAGGAAATCCCTCCACCTTCCAACAAAGCTTCTATTCTGTAACTCACACTCCTATCTGCATGGATAGCTAGACTACAAGATTTTGTTGCGAGAAATTCAATATTGTCTTCAGAAACCATTTTCAATAGACACTATGCCTCCTGCTGCACAATTAAATTAATTTTTATTCCTCTAGTTCTCCTCTCGGTACTGGTATACGATATGTAGCCTCTGCAACACATATTAGTCAATTGTCTCTGGCTAGAACTGCGTCTCAACTGAAAAATTCACACTTCCACCCTCAACTTCATTTGTTGGAATTTACTTGGCCTCCTTTCCTCCTCTGTAAAACTGAAATTATCTCTAGCTGGAACTGCACCCGATACCTGCAACTAGGCAATTCTCACTGCTTATGTCACTGCAACTGTCTCTTGACTACTAACTATAACTAGTTATACAGTTGTCATCTGAATAACTAATTGCTCTGCTAACATTGAACCTGCTACTACGAGGCCATGGGACCCTATAGCAAAGGTGATGGTACTGCAATAAAAATCTGGAACTTATTTAACTGATGTCCTTGTTGCATCTACACTGGACCCTGACCAGCTTTATATGCATAGATATAAAGATTCTCCTCCTCCTGGATTTGGTGCCTCAATATATAATTTTGAGCTTGGTCCCTGTTTGGGACCCTTATTTTCTTTAAAAATTGTACTAGACATCTCAAAATTCTTCTAGAACCCGTCTCTGGAAACTGAGAGTCGATTTGTTTCCTAGAAATCCATTTTGTCTACCTCGTACGAACTCTTATGGAAATTTTGTACGTCCAACTCTAAAAAGCTACAAAATATATGAAACTCAAATAATGGGAAATAAAATAGAAATATGCTTATATTTCCTGCTCAACGTTACTTCTGCTAATCACACATCCCTGGGAAATGCTCATATTTACTCTTTCTTTCCTCTGGAAATCCTCTGGTCCTTACACTACCTTCTACCTCAATTGAGCAACTCACTCAACCTTCCAGAAGTCCTTCTCCAGAAGCCGACACACAATTTTCTACTTTTGAAGCTCGCATTGGCTAATTGGAAAAATTCTAAGACCTACTACAACTAGAAATATTGGCTCTCCTCCTAAAATTGGATCTAGAAATCCTTTGAGAAATTCCTATGCATGTGCTTTTCTCTCCCACCCAACGTTGATATGCTACCACTGGACTGGTTGCAAACCAATTGCACCCAAATTTGCTCCACAAATTCTTTTATCTGCTCACCGAAATTGCTTCCCGATAATACCACTTTATGCTATACCTACTACTAGGCTCTTCTAACTTTTCATGCACCTGCAATTAGAAATCGAATGCCTTCCTAGAAATTCGCATTGCCTGGCTGGACATTTGTGTAAATCTACAAGAAATTGATTCAAACCCCCTCTGAACTGCGAAATTTCTCTCTCTTCACTAGTGTGCTCCTAATTTGATCAAAATAGCTCAGATACCATGTGAAAATTTCCTTGAAATGCAAAAAATATAAATTTATTCTTCTCATTGACTAATTATGCAGTTTATCTACTACGACAAACAACAAATAAATCACACTACAATTTCTTCACCATAAAAATACTGCGGAGAATAAAAATTGGAATTGAGAAAATGAAGTGCACACACATTATAAAAATGGCACCATTATTTTTGGGCAATTGTCCCTAGAAAAACCTAATGTGCGAAAGTAAATGCAATAAATGAGGGTTTTATTATTTTTGTGCAGCAGTGAAAATATGAGTACAATCTAGATTCCAAACTATAAATAATTAACAAATAATATGGAAAAAAATTATTAAGGGAAAATTTCCCTTCTCTACAAGCAATATGGCTCCAAAATTTTAACTACCCCATTGAACTTGGTTATCTAAGACCCCTGTGAATGCCCCGACGCTGCATTTACGCAACCTGTAATTCACGCATCCTGAATCTACCACTGATCAGGATGTCCTTCTTATTTCTATTGTTGGAATTATTCTCCGGCCCTCTGGAAAATTATCCTAACCTCTGACACTTGAATTAAACTCATCTTAAGCCAAATAAAATTGCTCTCTGAAGCTGCCTGTGTAGTCCCTGCACAACCTCCAGTGGAATAACTTGACCTCTTGTTTCCGTTGGTATGGAACTGGAAATCTCCTCGAATCTTTGTTTCTACTCTACTACTACCACTGCAACTACACATGCGTCCCTTTTGGATCAAATTTCTCTCCCTTTGTCGATATTTGCAACAAGGTAGCTCGATATTCCAAGGAACTCACACTACTAGTGTGTATATGGTTCAAATTCATGAAAGAATGGAATGGAATACAAATATAAACAAAAACAAAAATATATATAGAAAACAAAATTTCAATTCATTACTAACAAAGTACTCAAAATTGTTTACATGCAGAATGGAAATAAACTAGCTTAGGTGATGGTAGCTTATCTCTGAGAAGAGATGTGGAAACTACATGCCTTTTGAACTATGTTAAAATGAGGATATAAGGCATATTTATTATTTAGAAATAATGGAAAACCATAAACATTCAAAAACCTAATCCTAGGAGATGAAGTGCCAAAATTTTGTGGGTCCCGTTGGGGTAAATTGGTACATCAACTTCCTGGGGTCGTAACTTTGGCATACAATCTTCGTTTGATGCATACGATAGCCCATTAGAAAGATATATCAAAGGATTGAAAATTTAGACTAAAAAAAAATGAGTCAAGGCCTCTTATTTTTTTGTTTTCAAAAAAATATCGTGTAGGGCCTCAATTGGGCTCTGGAAGTTCAGGACTCAAAAAATTGCCAAAAATAGTAAATTGCATTACAATTAAGGTAACTGAAAGAAACAATGGTGAGGGTCCAAGAGGAATATGTGGGTGGCTAGTAAATCCTCCCCCCTCAGGAAGCAATGGTACCAATTGTGTTGAGTGCCTCCATGAGACAGGGAAACTTCTACTGAACTTGGTCCCTAGTGAGGCACTTGCTTTAGTGAAGGACTTAGCCAACTTTGACAACCTGATACAATTGGATATTCCGCTGGCAAGTTTTCTTGATCCGTGTGTCCATGATATAATCATTTGTGGCATGTTCCACGTAGTCTGGGTTTATCTATGTTGGTGCGAGTTTTTCTGCAATGTTTGATGTGTCAAGTAATGGTGGAAAGTATGGCCGAAGGCAGTCCACATTGAACATTGTGTGCATGCCAAGTAATGGGGGAATGTTGAGCTTAAAAGGAATGTCTCCCAAAACCTTAGTGATGGTGTATGACCCATATCGGAGTGGTCTAAGCCTCCGATGGGCTTCGGTAAGGCGTTCTTTATGTAAATGCAACCAAAATTTGTCACCCACTTGAAACTTATGTGACAACCAATGTTGGTCATGTCATTACTTGTACTTGGAATTGGACTTATCCAAGATGTCATGAACCTACTTGTGGATGTGCTATATGAATTCAATAAAAATGGTTTCTTTATCAACCTCATACTGTACATGTGTGGATTTTAATTGTGTAGTCACATGAGGCATGGAAACATCAATTAGACATAATGGTTGAAATTCTAGACCCAACTGAAAGGGACTGCGACTAGTCGAGCTATGGAGAAATTTGTTACAACTGTGTTGCACATAGGGAAGGCTCTTATCCCAAGTTCATGGAAGATTGGAGTTTCACATGTGGATTATGTGCATGATCATCTTGTTGACAACCTCTATGTAGCCATTAGTTTGGGGATGGAATGTCGTCAACTTGGTGAGATTTGTGTCCAACAGTGACCAGAGGCTCGACTAAAATGTGCTAAGAAACCAACTATATCGATATGATCTAATGGTATGTAGGATCCCAAAATGTACCCACACTCGTTCAAAGAAGAGTTTGTAAGTGTCCTCCACTGTGATACTCTTCTTGCAGGATGCTAATATAACCATATTAGAAAATATGTCCACAACCACAAATACATCGTCATTACCATGCTTGATAGAAGGGAGGCTAGATATATAGTATATGGAGATGGATTCCTAGGGCTGGCTTGGAGTAGGAAGAGGAGTGTACAAGCCTTCATTCTTGATGGTTGGCTTTGTAATGCCATAAAAAATGCAGGATATGATATATTCCCAACATATTGTCAGAGTTTTAGCCAATAAAAGTTCTTATGTAGCATGACCACAATTTTCTCCACAACAAAGTGTCCTGCAACCCAACCATAATGCGCCTCCAAATTAAACTTGGCACACTCACTTGAATGGACACAAAGTTGGCACAAGAAGCATAATAATGTGTCATGGACGTGGAAATATAGAACTTTCTTTCCATCCACTAGAATTTGGTATGTGGTGGTGAACTTTGAGTCATTTTTGTACAATGGCAGCCATTCAAAGGTCTCGTGGCCACAAGAGTTGAGAACAATAGTCAGTGATGCAACTGGGGCTGACTGAGGCAATCTGCAACATGATTGGTCTTTATCTTTTTGTATTTAATATTCAAGTGTAATTATTGCATATATGTAGACCACTTCTGATGGTGATCATTTTTCATCTTCCCTTTTGTTTGTATAAACTAAAGAGGCTAGTTATCTGTGTGAATGACCATCTCCTTCCAAAGAATGTAATGTTTACATTTATAGAAAGCCTCCACAATAGAATACATCTCTCTATCATAGGTGGGGCACTTCTGAATTGTATAAGAAAGTGTCTCACTATGATAGGCCACCAAATGCCCATGTTGGGTGAGGAATACACCAATATCATAGTCAGAGGCATTTCTCTCAATTTAAAATGGTTGTTGCAGGTCTAGAAATGTGAGTACACGTGTAGATCAGAGGCAATGCTTCAGCTCAATGAACACCTTCTGTTGGGATTTAAACCAGGAAAAAATTTCTTTCACTCAACCCTTGGTAATATGATTAAGAGGCTAAGTGATATGGGAAAATCCCAACACAAACCTCTGGTAAAAATTTGCAAGGCTGAAAAAGTTGTGAAACTCTGTTAGAGTGGTCGGAGCTGGCCAATCACAAATGCCTTGGATCTTAGCTGGATCCACATGCATGCCTTGATCATATATGATGTAACCCATATATTGGACTTGGATCATGCCAAAGTTGCATTTCTCTAAGCTCACACACAATTTGTGTTGCCGTAGGGTTTGAAGGACATGCTGAAAGTGTTGCAAGTGCTCTTCCCAAATCTTGGTGAAGATGATAATGTCGTCCAGATAAAAAACCATGAACTATTTAGTGAAGGGACGCAATATGTCACCCATCAGCCTCATAAGATTAACAAGAGAATTTTTTAACCTAAAGGGCATGTCCAACCATTCAAAAAGGCCTTCATTAGATTTGAAGGAGGTCTTCCATACATCTGTGGGATATATTGGAACCCGGTGATAGCCAAAATTCAAATTGATCTTGCTGAAATACTTGGCCCCCTTGCATTAGGGGAATTTTCAGGTCTAAAATGGGCCTCCTAAAGAAATAATAAAATAATAGCTAAACCAATAAAATAATATTTATGAATTTTCAATTCACTTTTTCACCACAATCCATGTAACCATAGTTAAATTCAATTCAAAAGTTTTACCAAAATAAAATTAATAAAAAATTGTATTGATGTGACTATAAATAAGAATGAGCTTTTCAAGAAAAAATTATTATCATTGAACAACTAATGCATTTGTCCTTTGTACTTAAATAGCTTAAAATAAAATATAAATATAAATTTATAAATTCTTAATTATATTATTTGCTATTAATTAAAATTTATATTATTTAGATTAACAACTTTTAACTACTTGGGCCATGCTTAACGAGGGTTCGGCTCTGAGGAAAATGGTGGGAGATTAGGTTCTATAACAGGCTAGGTCTTCTCCTGCAATCTAGAGGAGGGCAGAGCCCTATTTGCAGATCTTTGTGAGCAGGGGTTGGCCCTGGCCCAACAAATGCGCCGTGTGGGGGTCCAGGGGGCCCCATATTTCAAACAGATTACAATGGAAAAAGGGAAAGGGCCTCTGGAAGGTGTGTAGATCTCTGGGTCTGCTAGTCTGGAGTGATCTAGGTGGATATTGGTGGCCACCCGCCTATTCCACTTGCGGCCCCACCATTGTCTCTTTCAGTTTTTTTCACAACTTACTATTTTTAGCAGTTTTTCGAGTCCTGAACTTCCGGAGCTGTTTTGAAGCCCCGAGATAGTATGCCGAAGTTACGTCCCTGGGAAGTTGAAACACCAATTTACCCAAACAGGGCCCATAGTTTTGGCGCTTCATCTCCTAGGGTTAGGTTTTTGGACGTTTAGAATTCTCCATTGTTTCTCCATAATAAATAGGCCCTCGAGCCTCATTGTAATACAATTCGGAGGTCTGTAGTCGCCACATCTCTTCTCAGAGATTTTCTACTAGCACCCTAGCTATTTTATTTCCATCATGTTTGTAAGCATATTTCTATGATTTGATATTAATGAAATGAAGCCTTATTTCCGCTGTATTTCTATGTTTATGGTTAATTCTGTATTCTGTTGCATTCCTGCATAAATCCATATCAGTGGTATCAGAGTGGTTTTATTTTTTCTCAATCCTTCTTTGCATGTCCCCAACGAGGTCAGGGTATAAGGAGTTATGGCTTGAACTGGTGGAACATTTTCAAGATCAGCCTCGCAAACCCCAACGGACGCCCATGGGGGACGAAAAGAAAGATGAGGGAGCAGGAGGTCCTATCAAATATTGCTCGAGGAGTCCCTAGAAAAACAAAGGAACGCGATGATGGATAAATTTTCCCAGATCCTTCAATGACTGCCCACCGGCGGCGCATCTACATCCAGCAGCCACTCTGGAGGCGCGATTCCCTTTAAGGTACAAGTAAACTTTGAAATTCCCATATTTGAGGGTCAAATAGATGCAGATGACGTAGATATATGGTTGAATCTATTAGAAGTATATTTCTCAGTTCATGATTTTTCCGACTGGGAAAAGATTATTTTTGCACTCCTCAAAGCTACCCCCCATGTCAAGGACTGGTGGGAAACCTACTGTGAAAAAAACTGAAAGAGACAATGGTGGGGCCCCAAGTGGAATAGGTGGGTGGCCACCAATATCCACCTGGATCATTCTTGGATGACATTCTTATCTTCAGCCAGACTTGGGAAGAGCACCTCCACCACATTCGAGAAGTCCTCCAAACACTGCGGCAACACAAGTTGTGTGCCATTTTGGAGAAGTGCAATTTTGGCATGACCCAGGTTCAATATCTGGGATACATTATTGATGAAAGGGGGGTGCATGTGGATCCAGCCAAGATCCAAGTCATTCGGGATTGGCCAGCCCCAACCACCCTAACAGAGCTTCACAACTTTCTGGGTCTTGCTAATTTCTACCGCAGGTTCGTGTTGGGATTCTCTCATATCACTTGGCCCCTGAGTCACATCACCAAGGGAGGAGTGAAAGAAAAATTCTGTTGGTAGGAATCTCAACAGAAGGCGTTCATAGAATTGAAACATCACCTCTGTTCTGCCCCAGTGCTCACATTAACAGACTTGCAACAACCATTTGATATTGAGACAGATGCCTCTGACTATGCTATTGGGGCAGTTCTTACTCAACAGGAGCATCCAGTGGCATATCACAGTGAGACATTGTCTGACACAGTTCGAAAGTATCCCACTTATGACAAAGAAATGTATTCCATTGTGAAAGCTTGTTGATAATGGAAGCATTACATTTTTGGGAAGGAGACAATCATCCACACAGAACACCGACCCTTGCAGTTCATATAGACACAAGGGAAGTTGCAGAACGATCACCATTAGAAGTGGTCCACATATCTGCAACAATTTCATTTGAACATCAAGTACAAGAAGGGTAGCACCAATAATGTTGTAGATTGCCTCAACCGACCATCGATCGTGGCCATAACCACCGTTCTCAACTCTTGTGGGCATGAGACTTCTAATTGGCCGCTTCTCTACAAGAGAGATCCAAAATTCAGCCACACATACAAGGCACTCTTGGGGGGTATGCAAGTTCCAAATTTTCACCTCCAAGATGCACTATTATGTCACCTGGGAAATCTTTGCGTTCCTTCAAGCGAGCGTGCCAAGATGATATGGGAAGCGCACTACAGTCGAGTCGCTGGGCATTTTGGGGTCGAGAAAACAATGGCAGTACTGCAGAAGTATTTCTATTGGCTGAACCTTCGACAGGATGTCGGGAAGTAAATCAGATCCTGCACTGCGTACGCCATTGCCAAACCGAACATCAAGAAGCAAGGGCTTTATACTCCGCTACCTACCCCTAGTCAACCTTTGGAATCCATCTCCATGGATTACATGTCAGGCCTTCCTTCTACTAAGCATGGAAACGACCATATTTTCGTGGTCGTCGAAAGATTCTCAAAGATGGCCATTATGGTGGCCTGCAAGAAGAATATCACAGCAGAAGCCACTGCTAAAATCTTCTTTGAATGAGTGTGGGTACACTTTGGGATCCCACAATCTATCATATCAGATCGCGACAGCAGGTTCCTCAGCACATTTTGGTCTAGCCTCTGGTCAATGTTGGACACCAAGCTCACCAAGTTGGCAACTTTCCATCCCCAAACTGATGGCCAGATAGAGGTCATCAACAGGATGATTATACACATTCTATGCATGTACAATTCAAAGCATCCACACACATGGGCTGAGAGCCTTCCCTATGTCCAACATAGTTATAACCGGGCTCTCCACAACTCAACTGGCCATAGCCCCTTTCAGGTGGGCTTGGGATTCTAGCCACTATGTCCCATTGACGTAGCCATACCATTTGCAACTACTCAGGCTGGTTCGGCTCATGTCCAGTTTGAAGTTGACAAAGAAAACAACTTCATCGAGTGCATTCAGCACATCCGCCAACAGGTTCATGACATATTGGACAGAGCCAATGCTAAGTACAAGCAATGACATGATCAACATCGGGTGCCACACAACTTCCAGGTGGGCGAAAAAGTGTGGCTACATTTTCAGAAGGAGCACCTCACTGGACCCCACTGCAAGATTTGTCCGCTCCGATATGGGCCATACACCATCACCAAGGCTGTAGGGAACAATGCCTTCGAGCTCAGTATTCCACCATTCCTTGGTCTGCACCCAGTATTCAATGTAGACCACCTTCGTCCCTACTTCCCACCTCTATTGGACACCTCTGACATTGCATAAGAACTCACACCAAAAGAGTGAAACCCAGACTGCATGGAGTAGGCCACCACAGATTGTATCATGGAAATGCAATTCAAGAACACTCACCAATAGAAGATCCAACTGTATCGGGTTGTCAAAGCTGGCCAACTCCTGCACCAAGGAAAGTGGTTCACCAGGGACCAAGTTCAAAAGAATTTTCCTCATCTCATGGAGGAACTCAACGAAATGGGGACCATTTCTTCTTAAGGGGGGAGGAATGATCCAGGTGGATATTGGTGGCCACCCGCCTATTCCACTTGGAGCCCCACCATTGTCTCTTTCAGTTTTTTTCACAACTTACTATTTTTAGCAGTTTTTCGGGTCCTGAACTTCCGGAGCCGTTTTGAAGCCCAAATGGAGATAGTATGCCGAAGTTACATCCCTGGGAAGTTGAAACACCAATTTACCCAAACGGGGCCCATAGTTTTGGCGCTTCATCTCCTAGGGTTAGGTTTTTGGATGTTTAGAATTATCCATTGTTTCTCCATAATAAATAGGCCCTCGAGCCTCATTGTAATACAGTTCAGAGGTCTTTAGTCGCCACATCTCTTCTCAGAGATTCGCTACTAGCACCCTAGTTATTTTATTTCCATCATGTTTGTAAGCATATTTCTATGATTTGATATTAATGAAATGAAGCCTTATTTCTGCTGTATTTCTATGTTTATGGTTAGTTCTGTATTCTGTTGCGTTCCTGCATAAATCCGTATCATGGAGAAAGAAGAGTTAAAAGGAAAGAAGAAGGCAGCAGGGAACACCAAAGAAACCCAACAGCAGAAATGGAAAAATAGAATCAAGATCACAGAAGGAAAAGACAAAAGGGACACCACTCCCGAGCAAAAAATCCTAGAAATAGGAGGAAAAGACAAGGGTTCTGAGGGTAACGAGGAACAAGCCAACTAGGAGGCCACGTTGGGGGTTCTGCCGCTAACGGCTAGAAAATGGAAGATTAGGGGCACTGCAAGCCCAAAGCCAAAGAGAGTCTCAAAGTCATTATCTTTGACCCAGAGCTACAGGACTATCATGACCACATGAGCATCCATGCTGTCATCTGAAAATTTATGGGATTATGGCCTACGGAGAAAGCGTTATGCCTTTGGATCTGTCAGCAATGGAAGCCAAAAGGATATGTTAAGCTACATCTGGGGGCGAAAGGGTTTTTCACAGTTGTGTTTTCTAACCTGGAAGACAGGGACTGCATCTTTGACGGCGGCCCTTACTTTTATGCCTCGACTGGTCTCTATATGAGACCATGGAAGCAAAACTTTGCTCCAGAGCTTGAAACCTTCACACATGTCCCAGTGTGGATACGACTCTTCTCTCTTCCTATTGATTACTGGCGACCTGTGGCCTTGGAAAAAATTGGAAACACATTGGGAACCTTCATCCAAGCATCCGAGGCCACTCTGAAAAAAAGGTATACCTCTTGTGCTCGCATATGTGTTGAAATGGATGTATCTGGTGTGTTACATAAGGGGTTATGGTTAGAATTTAGGGATGAGCAATTTTTTCAAGATATTGATTATGAACAAATACCCTTCGCCGTCGAAAGTGTCATGAACATGGCCATCTTTTTAGGGAATGCCCTTTAAACAAAATAGCCAAGAAACCCAAAGAAGCTCCATTGAGGAATCAAGATGGCTTCACTCGTCCCACTGGAAAACAGAGAACCAATAGGAAATCCCTATAGAAAGGAGGCCCTTCTTTTAGGGCCACGGGCAATGCCTCTGAGATACTGACAGAGGAGGTCGCTGCTTCGGAGTCCCTACCAACATCTGACCAACAACAACACATTTTGACCAAGCCGACACAGACTATCATAGCTCCACAAACAAAATGTCACAAAGCGAGTGAACAAGGCACCATTCTCACCACAGACTTATAAGGAGACACAGAAATGGTATCCAGTGAGATGGGAACAGAGGATATGGAGCTAAGTGATATACTTGAGAGAAGGAAGATATGGATTTGAACACCATGGTGGAACAATGGAAGCAGAAAGGAATGGAACATGTCCCTGAAGAAGAAATAGATAGGATAAATTACCTATTCCTCTCAAGGCATGATGTGGAACTACATGGATTAAAAATAAGTCATGGAGCTACCAAAAGCCTGGGAGTCAATGCTCAAAGTTTGCACCTCTCCAGTAACAATGTAAAACATAGAAAAAAAAGAGGACGCAAAACGAACAAGGAAGCCCTCTTTGAGCTTGGTCAGCTTCTCCTCAACTCGGGTAAGATGAAAACCCTTGAGGCTTTCACGTTCACCTCCTAATTCTGTTAATTATGAATATTCTCTCATGGAATACAAGAGGGCTCAATAGCCAACGGAAACAAAGACTGCTAAAAAAGAAGATTAAAAAGGAAAACCTAGATATGATATTCTTACAGGAAACCAAATGTTCCAGTACAAAGATCGAGAGACTATGCAAAAGCATTGGCAAAATAATGCAATACATGGAAGTTGAAGGTCTCGGGGAAATGGGAGGTCTAGCCTCCTTCCGGAATCCTCAATCCATAAATATTATCAGTGCTGAAGCCAGCAGATCATACATTTCCTTGGAAGTACAGATAATAGGGGAAGCCAGCACGTTTCTGTGCACTAATGTCTATAGTCCCCAAAAATTGGAAGACAAACTGAAGCTGTTAAACACCCTATCAAAGTTGCATCAAAGATATCCTTCTGCCAAAGCAATATATGGCGGTGATTTCAACATGATTACAACTCTGGCTGAAAAGAAGGGAGGCATTAGATCTCTGCACAGGGATACTGAAGCCTTCAATTTTTTCATTCATGAGTTCTACTTAGTGGATATCCTCCTCAAGTCTGGGTTGTTCACCTGGAACAACAAGCGGGGGGGGGGTGACAGACAAATAACCTCCATACTTGATCGATTCCTCATCGCTGACTCAATCCTATTGGAGGGGGTGAATGTTGAATCGGACATCATCCCTTGTGGGGGCTCTGATCACTAGATTTTTACTCTAGACGCTGCTGTCCTTGGAACCCCCAAGAACAGACTTTTCAGATTCGAAAGATTTTGGCTAACTCATCCTGACTTCTTGAAGAATATCAAATTGTGGTGGTAGGAGCCAAGTGACATTCGGGGCACTAAAATGTACAAACTGTAGGCCAAACTCAGGCACATCAAAGCCTGTCTTAAAACCTGGAACCAAGAATTTTTTGGCAACATCTTCAAAGATAAGAAAGACCTTGAGGATCAATTAACCCTAATCCACAATTGTTAGTATGAATACTTTGTCGAAGTGTACGAAAAAA
Source organism: Pinus albicaulis (assembly GCA_034641835.2). NCBI lineage: Eukaryota > Viridiplantae > Streptophyta > Pinopsida > Pinales > Pinaceae > Pinus > Pinus albicaulis. The sequence continues at coordinate 485,710,770 of CM076576.1, forward strand.
TACCACTTTAGCTATGCATAACTAATATCCCTAACATCAAATGTGGCTGCCAATATCTTCAGATCTGCAGTTAGTTGATTAAGACAAGAGCTGCAAAAAACCAGATCTATGCATAGAAAGACATTAAGCAGTAAAAATAAGGGTTTGCTCCATATATCCAATAGACAAGACAAGAACAATTTTTGAAAGAATTCTGCCATGGGCACCCGGGAGGAAAACAAGAAGATGTTTCCGAATTCTCCTCAAGGGGATGGGTTCTTGGAAGTCCTCGCATTTCAAATCTAGCATTTCTCTCTCCCGTTGGTGTAGAAAACCTGCATAAAGATAGAACTCAAAGGGAGTCAAGGCCAGAAGAATAATGGAAAATATGACAATGATAATGGCTCAAAGTCGTACCAAGAGTTTAGATCCAGAGTGATCTAATAGGCAAAAAAAGGTGAGGAATGGTAGGAAAAACTCCTCACATTTATAACAAAATATTGGGTCATTCTAGATCTTGGTGCATGATTAAAATAATGTTAACCAAATCTAGATCCACCTTTTTTATGGAATATTTTATTATATTTGTTGGAGGGAGAAGGTATTTGACTTGGGTCAAATCCCTTTATTTGTAAATAATAAATAAATAAATGATTTATTTATCATTTTAAGGAAGTAGTTGAATGATAATTAAATAAATAATTATTTATTTAATTATTTGTGGGTGATTTGGTCATATTTAACAAGGAATATTATTTAAATAAGATTTAAATAATTATTTCTAGAAAATAATAAGATAAATAGATATTTATCTAATTAATTTCTTTGTTTTGGGTTAAACATGATGAGGAATGATAATTAAATTATTGTTTAATTAATTATTCCATGAGGAAAATCAAACAAATATAGATTTGTTTAATATTTCCTTTTGGGGTTTCCTGTTTAGACCATAAACAACCTAATAAATGTGGTTTTATTAAGTTATTTGACATAGTGAAAGCAATTTTACTTAGGGTAAAATCGGCCTTACATGGTGTAGCCTTACATGGTGTCCTTGGGTCCATCTAATGATGATAGGTTAGATGACCAAAAAATGGTGTAACAGATTGCCCCCCAGCGTGCGAGTGTTAGGAGCAAATCGTATGACCGAAGTGTAGAAATTAGCTGAATAAATCACTTATTCAATGGATATTAACCCGATTACACATCAATTTCGAATTGCATGCATAACACATAATCTCATCTACAATTAATTGTCACATGCGGAAATAATAGAAGAAATCTCACATCAAATCAATCACACATTAACTCAGTATGTATGGAGAAAGCCTATAGCTGAAAACCCCGCAGCTATTGTGTATATTATAATGGAGAAATCATGTAACCAAACAAGTACAATACTCCTCACAAGTACTCAGTACTTTCTCATAAAGTCACACACAATCTAGCTTTGTTTTGAACAAGTCACTGGTTCAAAAATCCCCGCCAATTGCCTTGCCTCTATTGCGCAATCATGGCCTGTATATGTAGAGATCCAAGGTTCGAATCCCCTTGGCTTGACTGCGCAATTGTCATGGACAATTCCTCCAAGTGTAATGCAAATCCCATGCAAAACTGAACCTCCAACTGATAGCTATACTCACCCTTTCATCTACCTCTTCCACTGGTCTCCACTGAACCGATCATGCACTGTAGTGAATTGAAGTGTTCTTGAGTTGACTAATGAGTTACTAATTAGTGAATTAAATAATATTTAATTCACTCCACTCATAACTAATTGATTAGCTAGTTAAACTAATCTCAACTAGTTCAACTAAAATAAACATAACACAACTCCACTATCTGTCTCATTAACTCCTCCAAAACTTCGGCCACTGAAGTCCAACTGAAGTCAACCATGCAAGATGCCATAAAACCCTAGGAACCACGTGATTCCTCTGTCAGTTGCATGAGCCACCTCCATGACTCGAACTGAAGTGCTCCAAGAGAGTAAACTGCTGTTTATAGTCAAAATATTATTAAGGGTAAATAATATTTGACTTCCATATTTTTAGGAGACACAGTCTAAAAATAGTCCGGGTCCTAAAAATAAGGGTCTCATCTATTTTTACCAACATGTCGCATACTTCAATAATCTCTAACTGGAATTCCCAAATTATGCTCCGTATGTCTAAAAATAGACATAGTCTAAAAATAGACTTTGCGCCAGAATTTGCCTGCGGGCCCACTTAGTGAAGGCGACTTCCTTTCACTAAGCTCCATCATCTTGCTGCATTCTCAACACTCCCTCTCAGCAAGATATGGATTATCTGCAATCCCTATCCTGCCTCTGTGGAATTCGAACTTGCTCCTGGTGAGCGCCTTCGTCAGGATGTCGGCATCCTGATCCTCCGTGGGAACATATGAAAGCATCATGATCCTCCGCCGAACACAATCTCTGATGTGATGGTACCTGATGTCGATATGTTTGGACCTATCATGAAATACTGGATTAGCCGAGAGCTTGATGCAGCTCTGGTTATCACAGTAGATCACTGGAGGCTCCAAATGCAACCTGAACAAACCTGCGAGGATCTTCCTCATCCAAATAGCCTCACATGCAGCCAAGCTAGCTGCCATGTACTCGGCCTCTGCTGAACTGAGTGCCACGGATCTCTGCTTCCTGCTGTACCAGGAAACTGCTGTCGACCCAATGCTGAAAACTCCTCCAGAAGTGCTCTTCCGGTCCGTTGGACTCCCCGCCCAATCTGCATCAGTGAAGCCAGAAAGCTTCGCTCCATCCTCCTGTCTGTACCATAGACCATATCCCGATGTGCCTCTGATATAGCGCAATACATGCTTGCCTGCCTTCCAAAAGAGCTTGGTAGGCTTAACCATAGCTTGCGAAAGCTGGTTAACTGCATAACATATATTGGGTCGTGTATTGACCAGATACATAAGCGACCCCACCAACTGTCGATAGACAGTGGCATCCACTACCTCTGCTGAAGTAGCATCCTCCTTCCTCCAACCACCAGGAAGAGGAGTGTCAACAGGCTTGCAGCCTTGCATGTTGAACCTCTCCAGAATCTCTCGAGCATACTTGCCCCGAGAAACAAACAGTCCTCTGATGCGCTGCCAAATCTCCAATCCCAGGAAATAATGAAGGATGCCCAAGTCCTTCATCTCAAACTCTCGTGCAAGATCCTCCTTGCATGAAAGTATCAACTGCTCATCGCCAGTCAAAATCAGATCATCTACATACAGTACGATGATCAAAAGCTTCCCCTCCACCACAATCTGGTACAGGTTTGGATCCGCCTCACTCTTGGAGAATCCAAGCCCGGTGAAGTAGTTGTCTATCCGAGTGCACCAAGCACGAGGTGCTTGCTTTAGCCCGTATAGTGCTCTCTTGAGTCGGCACACATGCGACTCACTGCTGAAGATCTCAAAACCTTCAGGCTGCTCTATGTACACCTCTTCCTCAATAACTCCATTGAGGAACGCAGTCTTCACATCCATCTGATGAATGTGCCACCCCATCTGCGCCGAGAGAGCAAGGATCGTCCGTATGGAAGAGTACCTTGCGACAGGTGCAAAAGTCTCCTCATAGTCAATCCCCTCGATCTGTGAGAAGCCACGGGCGACAAATCTCGCCTTGTACTTCTCCACACTCCCGTCAGCCGCCTGCTTCACTTTGTAGATCCATCGCGAACCTACAACTGATTTCCCAACCGGTATTGGGACAATCTCCCATGCACTGTTCCTGATGATCGAATCATATTCTTCGATCATGGCATCAACCCATGCGGGTTCCTCCACAGCTTCCTCAAAAGAGGATGGCTCCGTCACAACACATTGACTCACAAGAGACATGTATCCAGTGTACCGATCCGGTGACTGTCTCTGTCTGCGCTGTGCTGTAGGTGGTCCTACAACCTTCTCTGCATCCCGAGCCAGTCGCTCAGCTTCTGTAGTGCGCATGCGCCCTCCGATGGTTGGCGCTGCCTGGGTGGTTTCTTCCACCTCCTGAACCTCCTCTTGTGGCTGATCCACATCCGGAAGCTCCTCCTTAGGAACTAACAGCTCCTCATCTGCATGCAAGTGTAGCTCCCTCTCAAGCGAACACTGCATGGCTTTCTCCTCCTGGAATTTTATATCCCGTCGCACAACAGTCTTGCGACTGTCTGGCACATACACCCGATAGTTATGAGGTGTATTAGTGTACCCCACAAATATTCCAACTTCAGCAGTTGGATCCAGCTTCCTTCTTGCATCCTTCGTCACATGCATGTAGACAGGAGATCCGAAAATCCGCAAATGGGAAATATCAGGCCTCTTGCCAGAATAAGCCTCCTCTCGTGTACTCATGCCAAGAACCTTGTGAGGACAACGGTTCTGCACATACACTGCTGTATTGCATGCCTCAGCCCACAAGTGAAGGGGTAGGCCCCGATCATGCAACATCGCCCGTGCAGCACCCACGATCGTTCTGTTCTTCCGCTCAGCCACCCCGTTCTGCTGTGGGTTATGGGGTGCGATGAGCTCTCTCCGAATCCCTTCTGCGCTGCAGAACTCCTTGAATTCAGCCGAGATGAATTCACCACCGTTATCACTCCTTAGATTAATCACCTTCTTCCCCGACTCCTTCTCGACCAGTGCTTTAAACTCACAAAACTTCGCGAATGTATCGCTCTTCTTCTGCATGAAGAAGATCCAGCACTTTCGAGAGAAATCATCAACAAAGATCACATAATACTTGTGCTTTGCTGTCGAAGCAACTGAGAAAGGACCACACACGTCTGTGTGAACTCTCTCAAGGATCGCCGTGGCGCGACTATCCTTCTCGTGAAAGGTGGCTTTCACATACTTCCCTAAAGTACACCCCTTGCACTGATCTGACTGCGCAAGAGTGCCCTTAGGAAGTCCAGTAGAAATCTGCTGCAGAGTCTTCAAAGCTCCATGGTGAAGATGGCCCAATCTCCCGTGCCATAGTTCGCCCTCATCATCCCGGCTCACCACATCTCCAGCCTTGCATGCCATAGCTGCGCAGTCATCTACCTGCAACTGATAAAGGTTCTGAGTTCGAACCCCTATCTTCCGGGTCTCTCCAGTAGTCTTACTGCGCAGGAAGGCTTTTCCTTCGCCGAAGACCACATCATACCCCTTATCCTCCAACATCGCCACAGAGATCAAGTTCTTCTTCAATCCAGGTACATGCATGACATCCTTCAATACAAAGGGTTTACCAGACTCCCTCTGAAAGGATATGGTACCGATACCAGTCGCACTGTATCTACCATCATCGCTCATCTCGATGTGCACACCCAAATCTTTGTCCTCCAGATCTGAGAACAACTCCCGATCTCCCGTCATATGAAATGACGCACCGCTGTCCAAGAACCACACCGATCCCATCACACTTGAAACCAAGCATGCAATCCGTGAAAAGTCAAGCTCGAACTGTGAAGCCAAAGCTTCTCCATCTGCAGATCTTCCCGCTTGCTTGTTCTTCTTCTTCTTTGGACAATTGGTAGCATAATGTCCGTGATCATGGCAATGAAAACACTTCACTTTCGCCATATCCTGCTTCTTGCCCTTTGCACCAGAATGAGAGGTTTTCTTACCCTTCCCCTTCTTTGCTTTGGCCACCAAAGCGCAGTTTTCTTCATCAGCTCCCTTTGATGAAGATCCATCTCGAGTAGTCCTCCTTATCTCCTCCTGCATGAGATCCGCCCAAAGGCGCTCCCATCCCGACAACTTCTCCCGACCATTGACACTATCTTGATATGAGTGCCAAGCCTTTAGAAGACCAAGGAGAGCCAGGTCGACCATGTCCTCGTCTTCGACAGTCACCCCCACACTTCCCAGCTCATCTCTGCACCGAGTGAACTTCGTGAGGTATTTGGCGATACTGTCGCCCTTCTCCATCTTGATGTTCCCGAGCTTATCTTTGAGCGCCAGCTTCCTTTGGTTGCTCTTACTCTGGAATAGATCCGTCAAAGCTTTCCACATTAAATATGGAGTAGCCTTTCCATGCAGGCTGGATACAATATGATCCTTGACGCCCTCCAACAGGATCCTTCGACATTTCGCGATCTTCTTTTGCCATGCATCGACTAAAGCTGCATCAGTGGGCTTTGGGACATCCGCATCCACGAACTCCTTCAGACCATTATCTTCTAGCACTGCTTCCATTCGATCTTTCCATGCAACATAGTTCGAACTGCCTTCAAGAGCATATTCGAGTCGCAAACCATTGAAAGAAGACATCTTTCAACACCGGCACCAAGAAGAACAACCTTCTGCAAAATTTGAATTCCAAACTCCAAGCTCTATCACTTCCGATCTACACTTGAAAAAAATTATTTCCAAATCAGAGATTGACTGCAAGGGCATTCACCAGATCTTTCACCTTACAAAGAAGGATGAATATTCCGGAGGCTACCTGGCCCGCATGCAGACTCTGTCCGAGGAAATAAGTTTGCAATCACCGTAATAGATCTCGACAATTAATCTCGCTCCGATACCATGTAGAAATTAGCCGAATAAATCACTTATTCACTGAAGATTAACCTGGTCATATATCAATTTCGAATTGCATACATAACACATAACCTTCTTCTACAATTAATTGTCACATGCGGAAATAACAGAAGCAATCTCACATCAATTCAATCACACATTAACTCAGTATGTATGGGGAAAGCCTATAGCTGAAAACCCCACAGCTATTGTGTATATTATAATGGAGAAATCATGTAACAAAACAAGTACAATACTCCTCACAAGTACTCAGTACTTTCTCATAAAGTCACACACAATCTAGCTTAGTTTTGAACAGGTTACTGGTTCAAAACTCCCCGCCAATTGCCTTGCCTCTATTGCGCAATCATGGCCTGTATATGTAGAGATCCAAGGTTCGAATCCCCTTGGCTTGACTGCGAAATTGTCATGGACAATTCCTCCAAGTGTAATGCAAATCCCATGCAAAACTGATCCTCCAACTGATAGCTTTACTCACCCTTTCATCTACCTCTTCCACTAGTCTCCACTGAACTGATCATGCACTGTAGTGAACTGAAGTGTTCTTGAGTTGACTAATGAGTTAATAATTAGTGAATTAAATATTATTTAATTCACTCCACTCATATCTAGTTGATTAGCTAGTTAACTAATCTCAACTAGTTCAACTAAAACAAACATAACACAACTCCACTATCTGTCCCGTTAACTCCTCCAAAACTTCTGCCACTGAAGTCTAACTGAAGCCAACCATGCAAGATGCCATCAAACCCTAGGAACCACGTGATTCCTTGTGTCAGTTGCATGAGCCACCTCCATGACTCAAACTTAAGTGCGCCAAGAGAGTAAACTGTTGTTTATAGTCAAAATATTATTAAGGGTAAATAATATTTGACTTCCATATTTTTAGGAGATCAGTCTAAAAATAGCCTGGGTCCTAAAAAATAGGGTCTCATCTATTTTTACCGACATGTCGCATACTTCAAGAATCTTCAAGTAGAATTCCCAAATTATGCTCCGTATGTCTAAAAATAGACATAGTCTAAAAATAGACTTTGCGCCAGAATTTGCCTGCGGGCCCACTTAGTGAAGGCGACTTCATTTCACTAAGCTCCATCATCTTGCTGCATTCTCAACACGAAGTACGTTGTAAGAACTCAATCACCAGACATCAAAAGGGAGGTCAGAGAGAGAAGTGTAAGGTAGACTAGTGTGCTGAAGAACTAGACCCTGAGGAGACGAGACTTACAGGTGCAACAAGTCTCTTTTTATGAGAGGGTACCTGTGCTAAAGGTGGCGGGGGAGGCATACCTATGCCCGCCGAGATAAAGTACAAAAGAATAGTGTGTCCCGTAAACAAGGGACCGAACCATAAAGTACAACCGGCATAAACATGAGCGAGATAGAAATACAATGAAGGATCCCACATACATGCTGTGCTTGGGATAACAGCCAGGACTTATACAATAATATCTGAGTACATGAGATATAAGGACAACCCAAATGCCCCCTGAAAATGGGGAAGGGCTCGCAAAATCTGACTGATACATGCAAATCAAAGAGGCGCTGCAAGCGGCTAAGGCCGACATCATCAAATATATGGAGCTGCATCAAAGGATGTAATGAAGAGGTCATCCAGGCATGTGGGGGGCTACCTGCAGGGCCACCCCCTCATGAGGGCTGAGACAACTCACACACACCCAGGAATCATCAAGAGCTGCTGCTGCGTCACTGAACCATCAAGTATATGGATCTCGATCATGCTAAAGGGAGCTGGAGCTGTGAAAAAATCAAGTCAAAGGGTAATGAGAAAGCCCTTTTCCTGATCCGAGGCATCGAACAAGAGTGGAAGGTGGAACCAAGGTACACCGCCCTCTAGACCTGTCTTCTGGAATGAATGAGCTGATGTCGACAGAAGGAGGTCCGCCATAGGTGAGGCAATGAGAGATCCTCAACTAAGGCGCAAGAGAAAATAGTCGAGCCATTGATAGACTAATACCAATGATGATGGTGAAATGGAGGGGACTGAGTAGCGAATGGACGACTTCACTTGTTAGAGCATAAAGGGCATGAATGACATGGCAGCGACTGACACAATATCATCAGGGATAAGGGACAGTGGGACTGAAGGCCATAATGTGCGACACAAGTGAGAAACCAAGCAATGAGGGATGGAGGACTATAGCGGGGTACAAAGGGACTCGGGATAGACTCCATGAATGCGATGATGACTCTACTTGGATGCTCTAAACAAGGGCGACTCGATGGTGCTACCACACAGTAGAGGTCCAATGGGGGACCGTGAAAACATGAGTACAAGATGGTAACTCACGACGAAAATCAACACAAACAAAGACAAGTAAGGAGGCAAAGTGGTGCCCCAAGTACAAGTGTTGTAAGTGAAGAAATGCGATTTTAATGAGAGGGGAAGTGACCCGTCTTGGACAAAATGTGTCCTGGTGAAGTATCAAATCACAAAAACGAAAAAGATGTTGGCTATCGAAAATAAAATAAAACATGCATTTCAGAAGGGAAATGCTAAGGGTAATATTTCTTAAGATAGAGTGCATTGCGAGGATTAGGAAGGGGATTGCCTTCGAAATCCTCTAAGAGGTATGCCCCCTTACCGAGATCCTTACTGATGATGTAAGGGCCTAGCCATAATGAGTCGAACTTCCCATGACCAAGGGCATCATGGGCCTGGTCATAAACTAGAACAAGGTCACCTTCGTGAAAAGTACGAGGCTGGACTTTTCTGTCATACTGAGCTTTGGTGCGTTTCTTGGCCGCTTCCATGGTTTGCAAGGCAACACGACGGTCTTCGGAGGCGCGCTCAAGCATGATAAGTCGTTTTTCTAGAGGTTGGGTGTTAGGGAGAAGTTCAATGGCCATATGCAGGGAAGGAATTTCACACTCGATCGGTAAGACTGCCTCCTCTCCAAAAACGAGGTGGAAAGGAGTAAACCCGGTGGCGGTTTTAACAGAAGTTTGATAGGCCCACAAAGCAGGGAAGAGAATAAGATGCCAGTTGGTTTTGTGCTTATTCACCGTTCGTTGAAGCATAGTCTTGAGGATTTTGTTGACTGCTTCAACTTGGCCATTACCTTGGGGGTAATAGGAGGAGGAATATTGGTGCTCAAAACCCAACAGTGAGGATAGCTCACGCCATATCTCATCTTCAAAATGTTGGCCATGGTCGGAGACCAGTTGTTTCGAAACCCCAAATCGAGCGATAACGTGGTTAAAGAAAAAGAGGGTTGCGGTAGCTGCCGTGTTGTTAAATGTTGGCATAGCCTCAGCCCATTTTGTGAAATAGTCGACCGCCACGATGATATATTTATGGTTACCAACGGATGGCGGGCGACACTCCATAAAGTCGATGGCCCATTTACAAAAGGGACCAGTTGAGACGACCGGATGGAGGGGAGCTGGGGGAGCTCGCGCCTTAGGGGCAAAATGTTGGCAATTGGAACAGTGTTTGACTGCTTCAATGCAATCACTGAAGAGGGAAGGCTAGAAATACCCAGCGCACATGACTTTTTGGGCAGTAGCAAGACCGGAGAGGTGGCCACCGCAAGCGCCGCTATGGCAGGCATTGAGGACTTGTTCAGCTTCAGTGTGCGTGAGACAACGACGAAGGACAGTATCTATACCGCGACGATAGAGGTCGTCACCGATAAGAAGGTAGCGAGGAGCCTAGTGTCGGATACGTCGTCGAGCGTCACGATCAAGGTGAAGAGCGAACTTTTGGGTTCGCAAGTAAGTGAGGATATCGCCGTACCAAGGATCGTCCGAAGTAATGGCGAATAAGTGCTCATCAGGGAAATCATCATTAACTGGAGGATCTTGTGTTCCGGTAGGTAATTCAGAAATGAGTTCAGCAAGGGCTAAACCTTTCTTACTTTTTGGTGTGAAAAATTCGAGGTCAAATTCTTGAAGGATGATGACCCAACGGGCGTACTTCCCAGTGAGGATGCGGCGACTCAAAAGGAAAGCCATGGGGTTGGAATTAGTCACAACCTTGGTGGAACGCATGAGGATGTAATGAAGAAGTTTTTGGACTGAGAACACAACAGCTAGCGCTAGTTTTTCTTCATGGGAGTAGGAAACAGGAGGCCCTACTAGGTTCTTACTGACGTAGTAGATCACATGCTCGATACCATTGTCATCTTCCTGGATAAGGACTCCAGCGACCGAATAGGTGGAAGCAGAGATGTACAGGATGAAGTCCCTATCAAAGTCGGGAGGGCAGATCAAGGGAGCAGATGTGAGAGCCTGCTTGAGGGCATCGAAAGAATCATGAGCATAGGTATCCCAAACAAATGGGATATTGGATTGGAGGAGTCTAAGGAACCCATGTGCGGTGGTGGCATAGTCAGGGACGAACCGACGAAGAAAATTAGCTTTTCCTTGGAGACTTTGGAGCTGGCGTAGGGTACGAGGAATGGGAAGTTCAAGAATGGCTTGAACTTTCAAAAGGTCAAGAGTGATACCATCCTTAGACACTATGAAGCCTAAGAGATGGCCGGCGGGAATGCAAAAGACACATTTCAACGGGTTAAGGCGGATATTATACTTGCGACATCGGAGAAAGACGGTATGCAGATCGTGGAGGTGCTGCGCCCGATGCTTAGAATGCGCAGTGAGGTCATCTAAATAAGCAAGGATAATATGAGCTAATTCATGGAAACAATAAGACATGGCCCGTTGAAAAGTGGCGCCGGCGTTTTTAAGGCCGAATGGCATGACCCGATAAGCAAAAGTTCCCCACGGACTGATGAACGCAGTTTTAAGTTGGTCAGCAGGACGGATAACGATTTGGTTGTATCCGAAGAAACCATCCATAAAGGATTGAACCTCATGCCCTGCACACTCATCAATGATTTGGTCAATAAATGGTGTGGGGAAGTTGTCTTTGGGACAAGCTTTGTTCAAGTCGCGAAAGTCCGTGCAGACACGGATGGTGCCTTGTTTCTTGTGGACGGGAACCGGGTTGGACACCCAAGTGGTGTATTCAATAGGATAAATGAAACCAGCCTGCTTGAGCTTATCGATTTCGGTTTTGATAGCATCACGTCTGGAAGGATTAATGGGTCTCAACTTTTGTCGGACTGGGTTGGCATCGGGCCATGTGTCGATATGATGCTCGACGATGGTGGGATTGAGCCCAGGCATTTCGGAGTAGGACCAGGCGAAAATATCGCGGAATTCTTTGAAAAGCTTAGTGTAAGCTTCGATTTCTTCCGGGGTGCATTGGGCGCCCAAGGTGATATATTATTCGATTCTATTTTAATGGTAGGAGAGATGTTGGCCATGTTTCCTTCTTCGAAAGCGTCAGGTGCAGGGATGGGATTTTTGAACCAATCGACTGCATGGGGAATGAAGTCTTTGGTTTCCACAACATATTGGTCATGGGACTACTGTGGGAGGAAGTATGCGTGATGGTGCATATCATCCCACGGAAAGTCAGGGTTGGTCATGGCTTCCATAATGTCTTCATCGGAATGGAAGATGGGAAGCCTGGAGGAAGGAGAATCACCCGAGGATGTAGTGATGTGTGACTGGTCATCTTGTGGAGAAGGGATCATATGTGCAACGTCAATAGATCCAAGGTCGACTGAGGGGGAAATGAGAGTGTCTGCAGGTTGAAGGTTAGGTGAATTATCTATCAAGGATGACGATAGGTACAAAATGGTGAGCGAAGGCTCTGTTGGTTCGATAGCGGGGGGAGGAATAACCTTTGGTCCTATCGAAGTAGAACTCACAGACAAGTAAGAAGGTATCTTGTTGTGCGTAGCCTTGAATTGGCGGTATGTGTCTAAGGAGGAACGATACTCGTCAAGGCGGGGATAGAGGTGGGTATAATGGCCATGGAAATCGCACAAAGCACAAGGGTGATTTGTGCGCAAGGTTTGGAGTTTCAGGATAGAATCCGGGATAGTGACGTAGACTTTAGGGATATCAGAGTCAGGAAACGTCTTGTTGACCAGGATCTTGAGGTGTGGCAATTCAAGACACGTATGGGTGGCGTGACCGACAATATCGCACAAAGCGCACTGGATAGCGGGCTTTGGCGGTCGAGGAGGGGTAGGGTTTGTTGGGGCGGCTTGGTCCTGATTGGTTTCCCCCTTGCGAGCTTTGCCTTTCTTTCATGGGGCTGTCACCATAGGGGCAGGGTCCTGGGGAGGTGCGGGGGGCCTAGTGGTAACGGAGGAAGCGAGGGGGACCGGTTGAACCGGTGTCAAAGCAAGGTAGGGTTTGGGGTGACCGGGTGGGGTAGCAGCTGGAGGGTCAAGGTACTAGACGGGTATACCCAGGGTCAGGTTAGGGAGAGAGAGGGTGGCCATGACGGGGACCGTATAGACTCCGGGAGGGGGAGCCAGGAAAGGTATCTAACCAGCGGGATAATGACCAGGAGGGATAGCTCCGAGATGGTTAAGGCCTGGGGGAACCGATCCAGGGGGATAAAGGGGCTCAGGGATACCAGCGGTAGGAGAAGGGCCAGAAGGAGGAGGTTCGGCTGACGGAGATGAAGGGCTAGGAGCGGGTTGCGGTGGGCGAGGTTGCGTCTGAGGTTGCTGGCTAGCCGAGGCGGGTTGCTTAAGGGCAGCCTGAGACGATTGCATCATGAAAACATTCGACAAGCTGGGATCAGAGATATGAGGAGGGGGGAGACTAGGAAAATTTCCAAGCAGGGAGGAATCTTTGTAGACGCCAGGGGAGACACTGGTCAAGGAATCGATGGTTTGCTTATTGGCTACAAAAGAGATGGTCATCTCTGGGGAAGTCTGAGACGGTGGCTCATGGTAAGTCAACTGGTCGATGGTGACTATCTTTCCATTGTGAGAAAAAGACATATTGCGAAAAACCGTGGAAGGGGCAGCAGACATGGCATAGGTGTAGCTTTGCCCCAATAGAATGTTGTAGTCTAGAGGGGTGTCGATGACTTCGGCGTCCTCGCAAACGGTCTTACCGGCAAGGGTGATAGGACAATTGCAAAAAAGGCCAATGGGCTGGGAGGCGTGGTCGTCCCACACTCGAAGGGTGATCGTGGAAGGGGCCAACTCAGGAGATCCGAGTTGCTTCCAAACCGAAGCGGACATCACACAGGTGGATGCCCCCTCATCAATTATACACCGAGAAACGTTGGCATTCCGGATTTTGACTGGGATTTGGAAGGCGACGGAAGCAGGAAGAGGAGGATGGTCTGATTGATGAGCATCGAAAACAATCATTTGGTCATCGGCAGGATCTACAGCGCCCACGGAAGATAGCAGAGCCTTCTTTTGGGAAGGGCACGACTGGAGGAGTTCCAATGTGGAAATGGCAGCAGGAGATTGCGCCAAATCATCTACTATGCTATACGAATGAGCAGCTCGACCAGAAGCAGCATTTCGACGTAACGGTCCTTTAGGAATCTTGGTATGGACCTCAAATTTTGGTTGAGGGATATGTAAGGGACCATTGGATGTCGAAAGAGGCTCTGTAGAACCGGAAGAGGAGGACTCGGGGGCAGACTGAGCGGGAGGCTTGGGGTACTGGCGAGACCGAGTTTGAAGGTGAAGGTCGACGGTTGGGGATGGATCAGAGTTCATCATGAGGATCTGGTAATCGGAGGAACCAGAAAGGGAAGGTGGAGTGGCGACCTGTCCGTCAGGTGGTTGGGTAGCCACGAATCCTTGCTGAGGGAAAGGATCAGTAAACACAGCTGGTTGAGTAGTGGCCACATTAGGGGGAGCATGAGGGGAGGCATGTTGTCCTCACAATGTGGCTTGAGACTCCCACATCTGCCGCATCTGTGGTAAGAGGGGACAATCATGGGTGTAATGACCATAAACACTGCAACACGAACAAGGCTTATTTGTGCGAAGAGGCCTGTCCGGCTTGGGCTGAGTGCCCTATTGCTGGTTAGCAGTGTTAGGGTCAATACCTTGAGGATTGGGTCCATGAGTACCAGGGGCAGATTGGTTTGGATTGCCTCTCCGCCTTCTTTGAGAAGAAGGGGGATTAGTCGCGCCTTGCTGAGCAAATACTTGCCCTGGAGGGGGCTGTAGGTGCTGTTGCGGGTTTGGAGGAGGCAAGGGAGGTGGAAGCGCATATGCTGGAGGAGCTGGCGCACCAGGCTGTGGATAAGGGTAATGGTTAGGTTGGGAAACATTGAGGTAAGCAGGAGGTTGGGAAAAAGGATGAGGCATGCCATATCCTGGATACATGCTACCTGGAGGGGGAAAAGTGCTAGAGGTGCTGGCCCCTCCCTGAGGGAGACCATAGCCCATAGGAGGTTGAGCATACGGATGAGAAAGGGCTCCAACGATACCGTCGACGGAATGAGATGCCCCCGGGGCGTTAGCGCCACCGGGCCTGGGGAGGTCAGGAAGGACGGTATAAACATAACCAGCCTGAGCGTAGATCAGGTCATATTTCAAGGCTATTTGGAGGGCGGCTTCTTCGGTTTGAGGGAAATGGGAGGTGACATCTTTGCCAATGGGAGCTAAGAGAGTGCGAAGGAACCAGTCCATATAAACCCGATCTTCAAAGGGGGGAGCTCGACATAAGCTTCGTCTTCGTCGCCATTCCTGGACATGAGTGGAAAGGCGGGTCGAAGAGGTTTGCTTGAAAGAGGTCAAAAGCTCCGTACCAGTATCTTATCGGAGAGGGAGCTGGAAATAAGATAAAAAGGCTTGGGAAATGGTCACAAAGGTGGTATGGGAAGAGGTGGCTTGGTCAACATACCATTTAGAAGCTTCACCGGTAAGCGTGTGTTGGAACAACCGAAGACGGATGGAATCATCGGTAATGGAATTGGAGGAACACCACATGTGGAAAGATCGGACATGGTTGGTTGGATCTTCTCCAGCAAGGCCTTCAAACTTAGGGATGTCGGAGGGGAGCTTGGTTGGCATAACAGGCCAACCACCATCGTGGCGGATAGGGTCATTGATCAATTGATTGAAATCAGGGAGGCTGAGGCCTGCGATGTACGGTAGCAAGGGTGCAGCCAAGGTAGTTCCTGTGGCAGTTCCGCTAGTAGTAGTTTCGGCATTAGGGCCGGGAGCACCGCTAGCATTAGGCCCTGGACCAGACATAGTGAAGGTGACAGGGGGAGAACCAGAAATGAAAGGAGAACCCAATGAATTAGAAGAGGAGTTGAAATGCGGACTCGGAGGAGGACTGGCTCGACGACGGCAGGATGGAGCAGGTCGATCGACCGGAAACTGAGGGTGAAGGCCAAGAAGCCTCCGGGAAGCGCGCCTTGGGGGCGCAATGATGGAAACAAAAACACGGCATGAGGGGAAGAAGAGCGACCGATAAAGGCAGGGAGGTGCAGAATCAAGTGATTACAATGTCGAAACAAGGGCAGAAAGGTGCAGTGTCAATTGATTTTAAAGTCTTTGCCTGGCGGTGTAAACCAGGCTCTTCTTCGCTTAGGGTGAGTGTGTGGCGTGCGTTAATTTTAATTTTTAAACCCTTTTCGTTTTGAGAGCAAGAGAAAAAGTGTGTTGCGTAACTGAAAATAATGCTGCAAAAACAGTATATAATGCTGAAATAACAGAAAATTAACAGCTACTATTGCATCGATTCAACCCAAAAAGGCGGGTCTCTCAAAACTAATCTAAAAGAGGGAAAAAATCTAGTCAAACACACTAAAAAGAGGCCAATAGATCTAGGGTCGAAAGGGACAGGGATCTAAAGGGAAAATCTGCTGAAAAGAGGTGCAGATCACAGCCAAGAGGCAGAGGCAAGGTGGCTGGAAAAAAGGAGGAAATCAGCAAAAAGCAGAAGGGGCAAGGAGGAGGCCCTAAAAGTAGATCCAAACAAATCTTCAGGAGGTGATTTGAAAGGGAGAAGAGATGATTAAAAGAGGTCTGAAAAGGAGGTATCGATCCGAGGCGATGGGAACTCGAAAAATCGAGACCCGAAATAAATAGAACTCTTCCATTAAAATTGAGGGCATCAAGCTCCTGGGGGCCGTGTTCCCACTTAAATGAGAAAAGATCGAAATGTGTCCAAATGGGTGGAGACAAGTAGGCCGGAAAACTCGATGGGGTAAGCTTCAACAAACCCAGAAGGCTGCGTAAAAACAACAAAAGCATAGGTCACAAAAGTTCACCCAAGCCTCTGCTCGTGTCACGTGTGAACACGGGTGCGTGGATCTGGAGTCCGTGCCGCGCTTGGGCTGAAAAGTGCGACTAACTCCGTTGTCCCACACTTTTGTGGTGCCAAGGTTTCAAAGCGCCGATGTCCGTCACCGCGCAATAGGTTTTAAACATTAAGTTAGAAATTTTAATGTTTTAGGGTTTTATAAGAGAAAAAAAAAATGAAAATAGGAAAAACAAAAAGCTGAAAAGAAACCCTAGGGTCTGAAGTAGCTGGATATGCAGGAATATGAAAAACGACAGCGGTCGTAATTTAAAACCCGTGTGGAGTCGCCATTTGTTAGTATGAATCCTTTTTCGAAGTGTACGAAAAAAGACCACTTTAGCTACGCATAACTAATAGCCCTAACATCAAAAGTGGCTGCCAATATCTTCAGATCTGCAGTTAGTTGATCAAGACAAGAGCCGCAAAAAACCAGATCTATGCATAGAAAGACATTAAGCAGTAAAAAGAAGGGTTTGCTCCATATATCCAATAGACAAGACAAGAACAATTTTTGAAAGAATTTTTTGTATTAAGGGCACCTGGGAGGAAAACAAGAAGATGTTTCCAATTATCCTCAATGGGATGGGTTCTTGGAAGTCCTCAGCACTTCAGATCTAGCATTTCTCTCTCCTGTTGGTGTAGAAAACCTAGACAAAGATAGAACTCAAAGGGAGCTCACACAGCAAATAATGAAAATATGACAATGATAATGGCTCAAAGTCAGACCAAGAGTTTAGATCCAGAGTGATCTAATAGGCAACAAAAGGTGAAGAATGGTAGGAAAAACCCTCCTATTTATAACAAAATATTGTGTCATTCTAGATCTTGGTGCATGATTAAAATAATGTTAACCAAATCTAGATCCACCTTTTATGGAATATTTTATTATATTTGTTGGAGGAAAAAAGTATTTGACTTGGGTCAAATCCCTTTATTTGTCAATAATAAATAAATAAATGATTTATTTATCTTTTTAAGGAAGTGGTTGAAGGATAATCAAATAAACAATGATTTATTTAATTATTTGTGGGTGATTTGGTCATATTTAACAAGGAATATTATCTAAATAAGATTTAAATAATTATTCCTAGAAAATAATAAGATAAATAAAGGTTTATCTAATTAATTTCTTTGTTTTGGGTTAAACATGAATAGGAATAATAATTAAATTATGGTTTAATTAATTATTCCATGAGGAAAATAAAACAAATATAGGTTTGTTTAATATTTCCTGTTTAGACCATAAACAACCTAATAAATGTGGTTTATTAAGTTATTTAACATAGTGAAAGCAATTTTACTTAGGGTAAAATTGGTCTTACATGGTGTACTTGGGTCCATCTAATGATGATAGGTTAGATGACCAAAAAATGGTGTAACAACACTAATTGGCTTAATGGTATCATACACCAAGAGACTATCCACCAGGAACAAACCCTCATGCAAAAGTGGAATCAACGATGCCAGCAGGAGGAAATATTATGGAAGCAGAAATCGCGCAACCGATGGCTAAAGGAAGGGGAAAATAACACTCAATTTTTTCATCGCTCAGCAGTGGACTACAGATGTGCGAACAAGATCACCAGCTTAAGGGATGAGCATTGCAACACTTTCATCTCTCATCAGGACGTATCTTCTCTCCCAGTCGAGCATTTTAGCCAAATAGCCACTGAACCTGTGATTGATAGATCGATGGCTAGAAGGGAGGTCCTGAACTCTATCCCACAACTCATCACTGAGGATCAGAATATCTCCCTAAACCACGCGGTTACCTTGGTTGAACTGGAAGAGGAAGTGAAAGATATGCCTAATGGAAAGGCTCCTGGTTCGGACGGCTTCACCATAGATTTTTTCAAGGCTTGTTGGGACACTGTTTAGCATGAAGTATGGGAAGTGGTGGAGGATTCACGTCAATCTAAGGCCATCCTAAGGTCCCTTAATGCTACTTTTATTGCCCTGATTCCAAGGGAAGAAGCAGCCAACACCCCTTCTAAATTCCGACCTATAGCTTTGTGCAACGTGCTATACAATATAATCTCGAAAGTAATGGATAATAGATTTAAAACCATTCTTCCCTGCATTATCTCTGAGGAACAGTCTGGTTATGTTGAGGGAAGGAAAATCTAGGAAAACGTGTTACTGGCTCAGGAAATGATTCACACGCTCCAAGCTCAGAAAAAATCCGGCATGATCATTCAGCTGGATCTTTCCAAGGCCTATGATAAGGTGAGTTGGAATTTTATTGAGGACATTTTGACAGCTTTTGGTTTTGATCAGTGTTGGATCCAATGGATTTTAGCCTTAGTCAAAACTCCTAACTTCTCCATCCTTGTCAATGGGGCACCCTCCTCCCCCTTCAACCCCTCCCGCGGTATCCGCCAAGGTGATCCCATTTCCCCCTTTTGCAGTGAGGTATACCTCGCTTTCATTATCAGATCCTACGAGATTCAGATGACCTTCATCCAGAGGTTCTGTCTCCCTATCATCTTCTCCTACATAGTTTTCATTGAATGGTGGCCTGATCTGTTGGTCATTATCCCTTGGTCTGTTTTGGGGGTGTTCCCTCCTAAAGTTTTGGTTTCGGTTTCTGATTGGAGGGTTTGGCTGGTTGTCCCTAACAGGAGCTTTTTCATTGATCTTTTCCCACATTTTAGCCATGGATTTGACTAAGTGATCTATTCTGGGATCTAGGGAAGGTGATGAAGTGGAGACCTCATCTCTATATGTGACCTTTCTCTCTGATCTAGTTCGGGCTCTTTTTTCAGCTAAGTTGGCATCTGCTTTTATAGCTATTTGTTGCATTTCCTCCAAGGTAGGGGGATCCTTATCTCTCAGATGATATGTCATGTCCGGATCAAAACCTTCAGGAAATTTTGCCAAAGCTAAACCAAGTGGAGGTTTGAAATGGGGTGGGAGGGAGTTATATACACTGTTGAACCTAGTACAGTAAGCTTGGACACTTTCCCCATTTTCCCGTTTTAGGCTGTTATATTCTGACAGGATTTGAATGGGATTTTTTCGGATTTCCCACCGGTTTCTGAAAATTTGATGTAGTTCTGGGATATCATGGATACTGTTTGGAGCTAAGCTTTTGAACCATGCTTTAGGTTCACCACCAAGACTTTGGGCAAATATTCTCATTCTGATAGTCTCGTCTTGTACCTCTAGGTATTCATAAGCATCAGTCATTCTACTTATATGCTGTTGAGGTGTGGTGGTGTCTTCTCCAGTAAAGTGTGGGATCTTGTCTTGATATTTGTTTGGGAGAGGAGCTAAAGGTGGTGGCAACACCAAAGGTGCGTACCAGGCTGCCATGACTGGAGCTAATGGATGATATACAAGATGAGGACTAGTAGGCTGAAATGAAGTGGTTTGAACAGTGGTGGTTTGACCAGGTGTAGCGGATGAACTTGGACTAGTGATCTGGTTTTGAGTAGATCTGGGATGATAGGAGCCAAATTTATAAAGAAGCTGGAAATCAGGAGGAGTGGCTGGTGAAGCTTCTCTAATAGGACTCTGTGGTGGGTTTAGGGGTTCAAGATCGTCGAAGTTTATCTTACTATATGATTTGCTTCGGGGAAGAGCTTGTGATGACTCTAATTCCGAAGGTGAATCTAGAAGGATATTGCGAGTTTTAGGTACAGATCTTGTTCCACGGATGGATCTATCGGTAGCTAGATGATCAGTTTCAGAAGCTTGCCACAGAATCTTCTCTGGGTCATCTACTATGATAGGGGGATTTGGGTCTGGATGGGATCTGGTATTGATTCTTCGGGAAGCCAGATTTTAGATCCAGAGTTTTAGAGAGAACGGTATTGGTGAATGTTCTGGATGAGTGATTTTTCTAAAGTTATATTAAGGCGAAGGATGGTCAAACATAGAAGGGATGGATTAGTGGAGTCGCCAGGTGGAAATGGATTGTTTTTGTGAAGATAGCTATGGTCCACCACCAAGACTAATCTGAGAATGTTTTGGATTTACTGAATTTATGTGCAGCCTATGGTTTGTTAAAGTATCCTAAATTTGTTTTAACACTTTGCTAGGGTGATGAGAACAAAAAAAGTTTACTCTAAAAAATGAGTCTATGGACTGCTTGCTTGTTTATGGTACCTAAAGGACCAAAGAGTCTATAAGAGTTTGCTGGACTATTATTTACTCAGTGTCTTACCATCTCCCACTATGTTAGTGAGTGATGGGAAAGGTTTATCGGATAGTAGCCTAGAGTTTTGAAAAGTAGTAAGGCTTACTAGAAGTTTAGTGGAGTCGCCAGGTGGATTGTCAGTTGTTTGAGATAAACTTGTATGGTCCACCACCAGTAATGTCAAAAACCAATCTAAAGGAGTTTTTGTGGTTTTTTGAGTTTTATGTGCCTACAAGGTTTGGAAGAGTTTTCTATAACTGACTCATCATTTTGCTAAGATGGTGAAAGAGCTATTTTCTACTCCTCAAACAGTCTCTAAGTTTACTAAGCTTGATTGAGACTTCGGGAGTTACTAAGTTGTACTTAGATTGTCACTAACTTGGAAGGTCCTACTGTGAGTGTCACTATGTTAGTGAGCAGCGGGATAAGTCAATCAGATAGTATTCTTAAAGGCTTCTAAAGATGAGGGAAACTAAGCTTTTTAATCACTCAGGGTCCCACCGTGATCGCCATTATGTTAGTGTGGCGATGAGGTGGCTAAATCGGATGGAATTCTAAAATTTAGCAAGGTAGTAAGGCCTACTGGAGGCTAGTGGAGTTGCCAGGTGGATTTTTAGTTGTTTTGAGGTATATTTGTATGGTCCACCACCAATACTATCAAAAACCAATCTAAGGGAGTTTTTGTGGTTTTTTCTGAGTTTTATGTGCAGCCTAGGATGTAAGAGTGTTATAAACCTGATTCATCACTTTGCTAAGATGGTAAAACAAAGAGTTTACACTAAATGATTCTAAAGGCTGATGGTCTGAGTTTAGGATTGAAGGACTAAAGAGTCTATAAGAGTTCGCTAGACTGTCATGTACTCAGTAAGTCCCACCGTGATCGCCATTATGTTAGAGTCCCGTGATTTGGCCGATTGGCTAGCCAAATGACGATGTAACATCAAACCAAACTTTGGAGCCCAAGGACCTAGCCTTCCTGGACTCAGAGAGGGCTCTCTCTATAAGTGCAAAAGATGTCGGTGTGTTTACTTGCGATGTTCTGATATTAGGCTAGTTATGAAGTGTGTTTTTGTTTTTTTAGTTTTTAAGTTTGTGAGGGATGAAACTGATCAAATACATAAACTGGATAACAAGATGTAGATAAATTGGGCTATGGGGTCAAACAGGTCAAGGAAGCTATGAAGTGATGATGTAAAGTTGCTGTAGGGCCGATTTGATTCACAGTAGAAGGGATCTCTGGGCAAAATGGATTAAATGGACAGTAAGTTGGTGAAAGACAAGGGATTTCAAGTGCAAACTAGTTAATAGCATACATAAACATGTAATAGCAAGCCATTAATCATGCTAGGGATACTATAAGCTAATCAATACATAGAAATCAAACATTCCACCCATACATAGAGGTATATGACCCTCTAACTTCGGGAAAAGGCTATCAGACTTTGGGGAAAACACATGAGACAAACTAACAACTCATAAACTATGCCGGAACGCCTAAACATAGTCTCTAAGTCATTGGGCACTTGGACAAATAAGTTTTCATAGTTTTAGGCAAAGGGCTAGATCGCGACTAGGCCTCCTTGGTTCAACAAAATGATCAACAAATCAGTCAAAGAGAAAGTTTTATGGACAGAACTATGGGCAGCTGATAGGTAGGTAGGGAAAACCATACATCCTACTCAACATACATGGAACTGATGAATAAAACTTAGCAACAATACCTTAGATTACTAAAGAGCAGCTAAGAATTCTTTAGCATAACTAAGGGAGAAGAAAACATCAAGCTATGAAGATTCAGGGATTTTGAGGTGCCTCCATGGGCATGTCTCAAAATCAATCTTTACCGATCTATAGCAGCAAGAAAAATGAAATATGAGTGAAAACTAGAAGACAAAACACATTAAGAAGCACTATACCATTCTACCATGTCAAGGAATCCATCAACAAGCCTTCAACATTCCTCAAAAGCATCCAAGAGGCAATCCAAAAATCATAACTCAAGTGTATTCTTTATAGCTCATATGACCAATGCATTAATTCTTCTCTCAAGTTCAGCCTCTGATTTACAATGAGAACCATGGGATAAATAGGCTTGAGGGAGGAAAACCTCATGGAGCAACTAGCTATCCCATTGGCCAAGTCTAAATATCTAAACTTGTCCTTGAGGCTTTGCAAAGCCCAAGGCACAAAATATCTCATAAAATATCTTAAAAACTGCTAAAAACGGAAATTATATTGACTTTACATGATTTTCCCATGATAAAAATAGCCTAACGCACATTTGGGAAAAGCATATTTTTGGAGTTCAAAAATTGCAAAAATACTTCATATTTATGCCTGAAAAAGGTCCCCTGATTTGCTGGATGCAAATGGAAGCCTTCCCGATGTCGAAATGAGGCTCATGATGGCTCGTTGGAAAGCTCTCTGTGTCTGATTTCCAATGCAAGTAGAATCATCTCAATCTGATCTCTGAAAGTCCCTCAAAACTGTACCTGTGTGCAAAAACCCAGAAAATAGCAGACTGCTGATATGGCGGGCAGAATGTGCAAAATGAGGCTGTTTTTCGCCAATTTGAGGGGGCGAATTATCTTCAAATGCCCTGAAAATCGCTGGAGAGCTGCTCATGAAATTATGGAATCCATTGGTATCACCCTCCTCCCTTGACGACTCATCAAACTGAAATGGTGCATTTATGAGTTTTTGGCCAAAAACCCAAAAAATGCCAAAAAACAAAAAGTTTTCGAAACAGGCCCAAAATTGGCATGCATGACCTTCAAAGGTCCATAGAGACATGCTCCAAAGCTGAAGCCAAAATATCGAGGGCTGATGTGCTTTTTGCTTCTTTCCGTGCTAGGCGCCTCTCCTTCAATTTCTTCAATTTTTCTTGTGCCACCTTCAATTTGCGCCTGGCAAATTGATTTAGCTTCTGAAAGTGAAGAGTTCTCTTTCTCTGTAGCTCAAGATCCCTGTTTGCCTTCTCAAGCTTTGTTTCCAAATGCTGGTTGGCCCTCTCAAGCCACACTTCCTTGTTTTCCTCAATTTCCTGTTCAAAGAGGGCAGTGAGAGGAAAGGCATCGAACTGAGCTTGTTCTTCTGCTCTCTGTTTCTCCAAGGCTTTTCTAAGCCCGATGGTCCTAGGCCTCTTTCACCTAGGTTGGTCCTCTTCCTCTTCATCATCAAATTCGCCAATGAGCTCTTCAATTCTTACTTGCGCCTTTTCTGCCTCCTTTTTATACTTGATCGCCCTTGCCTCATGAATGGCTGCATGATACTTCATTTGTTTGTTTTCAACCTCCAAGAAATGGTTGAAATTCCTCGCCCTTTGAAGATCTTCTTGTAACACCTCAATTTGCCCTTCTTTGTGAATGAGGAGGTTTTCAAGGATGCGTGCCTCATTGTCACTGTCATCGCTTGGGATAGGGATGACAACTGACTTACCTCCATGCTTGGCACTTCCTCCAACTGCACCTTTGCCTTTGAAGGCCAATCTAGCGCTCTTTCTCCTTGGCAAGCTAGAAGTTGTCTTTTTGGGCAATTTCCTCTTCTTAGGAACAGTTTTGGTCACTGTCAAGGAGGCAGCTTCAGCTTGCTGTCCTTCCTCAACATCCTGTCCAGCTTGTGGCTCAAAAGATGCTTCAATTGTTTGCTCAACTTTCTTTGTTCTTCCATCTCGTCTGTCTTGTTCCTTGACCTCTGAAGCTGCTTGTCCCTCTTCACGAATTATAGCTGCTTGTTCATCAACCTCTAATTGCTGGTCCTTGATTTCCAAGCTACTTCTTTGTCCCTCAAAAAATCTGAGCTCTTCCTTTGCTCATCATCCTCTAGGCTAATCACTTGATTTCAAGCTAGCACACTGTCCCTCCAAATCTGGCTGCTGCTGCTCATCATCCTCCTTTTCTCCCTGTGGCTCACTGCCCTCTCCTTCTCCTTGTTTACTTGGCTGCCCAGTGGTCATCTTGAGTTTTTTAGGGGTAGGCCTACTAGATAAAGGCACTGGGCGATGGACAGGCTGAGTAGGAGACACATGAACAGGAGGGACAGTGGCGAAATCGACATGGCTAATGAATGAATCCCATGAAACTCCTTTCTTCTCCAGCTGGTGTAAGAAAATGATTTTGATCAAGGAATGGTGAAAGAGAGAAGGGATTTGCTGATGTGGAGATTTCTTTTGGACAGTAGCTGCCATTTTCTCTATGCTTTTGGACAAAAAGTATGGAAGGTTTAAATGCCTGCTTCTAGTAAAATGCATCAACAAGC
This sequence comes from Pinus albicaulis, assembly GCA_034641835.2. Classification (NCBI taxonomy): domain Eukaryota; kingdom Viridiplantae; phylum Streptophyta; class Pinopsida; order Pinales; family Pinaceae; genus Pinus; species Pinus albicaulis. Next base: position 485,735,794 of record CM076576.1, read on the forward strand.
GAACATGATAGGCAAAAATTTGGCTAAACCTCCCTTCACAAGTGAAATATCTCATTATGGCCTTCATTAGTGGAGCATAACTGTCAAGAAGATAGGAGAAAGGGAAAATAGCAGTGATGGTTTCTCTATGTTTCGGCTTGATGAAAGGTTTATAATCCTCCAGATCAAGATGCGCTTGCTTAAACCACTTTTCACCATGATACGGGATCTTGGTAGCTTTGGATACATACCTTGGAGAGATTTTGAAGTCAAGACCTGCTAACTGGAAGTGTTTGTCCTTGAATCTTAAAGCGCACAAATGTGTAAGTGGCGAGAAACTCTTGACTTCCTCTATCCTCTGACAGAAATCAAGACAGCCTACCTCATGGAAATTGAAAAGTACTGAGGGATGAGCATTGATTTCTTCTATGGAGATAGGCTCATATCTCTTATGTTGTCTGCCTTTGTGATCTCGTTTTGGAGGCATTCTGACTTGAAACAGGCTTTGGAAGAGGCACACTGCCTTCAATGTATGAAAAATGCTCTGCTGGATTGAAACAGGCTACCGGACTGTTTGGACAGATATGGACACTGTGGTTTGGATGAAATGCAACAATGCTGCCTTGAATAAGCCCCTTCTACACTTCCTAAGAACAGTCCTTCAAGTCTGGATACACTTCAGCTATGTAGCCCTTTTAACAATGGGACCATGTGTAAGAAACTGTTTTGTAGATTCTCTGTGCACAGTCTTGAACAATCACCCCTCTTGTGACTTTGTTAGAGGCCTGCTTACACTTATATTTGGGTCTTTAATACCAAACTTCAAAAATAATAACCCTGTTCTTCAGACCATTTATCTTGAAAAATACCTCTGTTAGCAGATTTCTGTGAAGACCACACAGTGGAAAAAAGGAGACCTTTTGGTTAGGTGAAGTGTTAAGGAAAACACCTTTCACTTGTGACTTTTGAGAAGTCAATCACCACCTTTACACATCTGGCTTCAATGTACACTTGATCATCAACAAATGCCCAATCACTAACCACCCTACCTTCTAGAAGATGGCCTTGTTTCACCTTCAGAAAACTCTGTTCAACAATCTTCAGAATGATACAATGTAGTGCAATGAAAAAAGGCAGACTTAGTTTAGGTGTGAAATCAGTGCAACAGTGGTTTTAGGAAACAAACTCTCTGCTTTGTGAATTTAAAAAGTCCACCAACACCTCTATACCCCTGCCTTTGTTGTCAAAATCCACCATCAACCACCTCTGTCCTTTACTATGTTGTCATCTTTGGAAGCTCTCTGTCAATAAGTCTTCAACCTGTACCTCTGTCTTAATCTTAACTTTAAACACCAATAACTCTGCCTTTTAATGTGCTGTTACCTTTGGAAGTTCTCTGTCAACCAACCTTTAGTAGTGAAATACAGTGAAATAGGGGCAGATCTCTAGAAAAGGCTTGTTGTGACAAGTGTTTTGGTACCCTGTTCTTTAGAAATGACCTTCCCTCGAAACATATCACAACAACAGTTCTTCAAAATGACACCATTCAGTGGAAGAAAAGCAGAACTATGCTAGGTGATATATCAGTGCACTATGCTTTTTAGAAAACACCCTCTTTTGCTTGTGAGTTTAAGAGAGCCACCCAAATACCTGTACCCCTGTTTTAATATCAAATTTCAAATACTAACAAACTGTTCTTCAGAAAAAAAGGCCCCTTTCTTTGTGAAGTTTTAAGAGAACAAGAAAAACTGCCTTTGTACCTCTGCCTCCAGAGTTAGAAACACATCAATGAAATCTGCCCTTCAATGTAACATTTACTCTTAGAGTCTCTTTGTCAATCAGTTTTTTAACATGATAATGAGGTGAAGAAAGAGGGCAAACCTAGGTTAACCATACACAGTGCTTTATGAGGGACCCTTTTCTTGTGAAGTTTTAAGAAATCACTTGTATACCTCTGCCTTCAAAGTTTAGATTTGACCACCAACAAACCTTGCCCTCTAGAAAAATGGCCCTATCCACCCTTAGACACTCTCTGTCAACAAATCTTCTAATGATGTAATATAGTGCAAAGAGAAAATTGTGACCTAGTTTAGGTGGAAATCAATGCATGCTGTTTTAGACAATACACCCTTTGCGTGTGAGTTTGAGAGATACACCAACAAAATATCTGCACCTCTGTTTTTGACAACTTTGATATCAACTAACACCTCTATACCCCTGCCTCCAATTTTTAACTTCTTATCAACAAATTTTACCTTTTTAATGTGTTGTCACCTTGGTAGACTTTCTGTTAACAAATTCACAGTGGGAGAAAATGATGAATAAAAGGCAACCGTGTCATTGTGGGGGACTCGTGAGGACAGCTTTCTCCTTTTCAAAATCGGTTAAAGCCCTTTTAACTATGCACAGCTTCAAACCACGGTCTACGTTTTAAACTTGATTTTTCGAGTTTTTCAAGGTAGGGGATTAAGCACCAGAGTTTTGAGAAGAAATCCCTTGGAGGGAGCTTGAAATGCAACGAAAAACTTCAATACTGCGCGCAACCTTCTGAGCAAACCCGTCGCGCCAGAGAAAGGTTGTCGGGTGGACTTGTCGTGCGTCGGCGGCCACCTACGTGCACGTCGCGCCGTGTTGAAAGCCTTTGTAAAATGACGCCGCTGTGCACGTCGCTACGAACCTGCACGTCGCGCGTCTTAAAACCAAAGGCAAGTAAAAACTTCAATTCGCTTGAAAACACGTTGTGATGCTTGGGAGCTGCGGAAATTGGTTTTTTTAATTTCGAAAGTGACTTACTACTCCTCTATTTCATTTCTTTGACACTCCTTCAACGGCTGTTCTCATAATAGAGACATTTCAAAACCTCGACTTTGTCCCTCTTTTTGGCACTTTAGGTGACAATGTTAACAAAAGACAAGGTCATTCAAAAAACTGTCAAAGGCATTTGAAAGCTGCTTTATCACTTACAGGAGACCACCGGTGCCCTTGCAATTAGTTTAACAATCTCGGTCCTTAGGTGATTTACAGGTTTCCTTCTGGACTGTAAGTGTCTTCTACTAGCTGTTTCTTTTTATAACATAATTCTCTGCTTTACAGATCACTGTGTCACATCCCTGCCACTGTTTATTAAATACTGTATCCTTGTGCTAAGTCTGTCCTTTGGAATGATGACCATTGTGTTTGTTTTTAAAACATATAAACAGTGGTGATTCATCACAACCAACTTCCTTCTGCCTAATCATAAGATCATATACCCATTTGCCTCCTCATTTGAAAAGACAAGCTTGCAAAATATGAAAACAGGGCTTTTTAGCACACAGTCTATATTTTGTTCTGATCAGTGTATTAAATCCTTTTTTGTCAATAGCACCATTTCATGACTGAACTATGTTCACTGCTCCCCTCTCTTGGTGATTGTTTAGCAAAGAAGGGCTATTTCATAATGCACCAAAAATATTTGAAAAACTGTAAACACCCTTTCTTGAAAGGCGCCTCTTTGGACTTTTGATATATGATATTGTTTTGCTGCTTGACCCTTTCCTCAAGGAGAAAGTCTTCTTTTTGATATCATTGGAACACATATGTTCAATATTGTCTCTTCCTACTGTAGGTATAGTCAGACAGATAGCTCTTTGAAACAGGAGTACCAAAATCTTTGCATCACCAGCACTATTGGTAACCTTCCTCTGCTTTCTTGTATCAATCAGTTTCAACACCTGTAGTAGCTTTGGCCCTCTACTCATGCATGGAGGAGGCTCTTCATCAGATAAGGTGTCCGGGGGTTTTAAAACAATTCTTTTTGAGACAGCCTTTTTCTGAAGGTGATGGTAAATAAACTACTTGGAAAACATCAGTCTTAGCACCTTCTCTTGCAAGCATCATTGTGTGTTAGCAAGAACTCTAGCCAGAGTAATATTGTCTCCCTGCACTGTCCTAAGGGTGATTTAGATATGGGGCTTGTTCATCTTATGATTGATTTTCTTGATAAATAGCCTTTGTGACTATGAAGGTCAGTGCTTTCTGGAAAAGCCAAGAACTTTCTCTTGCCTGTGTAATGGCATTGGTTATCAGCTGTTCTATTTGATCTTGTGCAATAGACAGGGTACTTATGCTTTGGAATTTTCACCAATGACATGCCTTTCTTCATTTCATCAATTCACATGATTTTGAAAATTTGAGATTAGATCCTTTATCAGACCAAACTCTTCTTTCTTTTGAGCCAGCATATTTCAAGCTCCATTCCTATTATGATCATCAATTACCTTCATGAAACCTGAAGATATTGTTTCATTGTTTTAGTAAAGGCAAACCTGGACCTTTGCAACCTTCTGAATCAACACTGGCCTGCGCCCTCTGCTTATGGATGAAGGAGGCGCCCTAACCCTCTGCTTGTAAATGAAGGAGGTTCTGGGCCTTGACAATTTACCATTTTGCTGAGACAGTGGCGACCCTTTCTTACTGTGATTTTCATGCTGGAAAGAGCTGTAAGGTCCCGATGAGTGACTTTTGTTTTGCAGCTTCATCTCAGGCTCACAATACATTTAGAAGCAGCTGTTCCTCTAACTGTAAACTCAAACATTTACTCCATGAGATGAAATATATTTCCTGTCTTTGTAGAACCATAGAACACAGTGAAAAACCTACTAGTCAGCTTGAGAATGGGCTTCATGCAGTGCTGAGACCTAGGGAATATGAGTGGCGCGACTTAAGGCTGTTTGTCAATTTCATTTGCAAACTAGGAGATCAGTCATGGTAGACCTGTAGCAGATGGAGGCTTTTTGGCCTTTTGATGATTGCCAAAGGTGAAATGTCCTAAAACGCCACTTCCTAACATAGGGGAGGCTATTGAAACAGACGTGGATTTGCTTTTTAAAGCTGATGGGCAGACCAATAAGGCTGAGGTTAGATAGGATTGTGACAAGGAGGTTTTGGTTTTGCCAGGGGTGGACTGAATAGGTAGAAAGGCGAAAAAAGTTTTGGGAGGGTTTTCTGGATGACATATTGACATAAGGAAATCAGTTTCTAGAAAACTCAGCTGTAGATATAGTCATCACTAACATGTAAAAATATTGATGGCTAACAAGACAGGATCGGGCTGATTGATGTACGTAAGATGTCGTGAGGACATGAAATTAAAGTGACAGTGTCTAATACTGGAGTGCAGATCAGAGTTAACAGCAAGTGCAGAGTACATGGATTCAGAGTTCAACATCGCAGTGGTTCCTAAAGACATGTGCAGTTGGTACTAGAAGAAGTCAGAAGACTTTGATGACATATGAATTATACTGATTCAATTTTTTAGAGGCTACTGAGTTTCATAAGTGTTGCATGCAAGTGTTGCATGTGCAAGAAACACTAGAGAAGCGTTGCAGACAAAATTTGCAGGGTGCATGCATGGAGTTGCATGGCACATGCAAAGGTTGCAGGGTGAATGCATGGAGTTGCATGTCGCATGAAAATACACTCCTTCCTTGTTGAGAGGGAGCATTGAAGTTTGCAACAAGAAACAGTGAAATTGGCATCCGGAAACAACATCCTTGATCCTAGTGAAAATTAAACACCTACACTAGGTGTGGCCCACATAGGCTATTTTTAGCTGTGTCTATTTTTAGAATGGTGAGAAAATTCTATTTATAGCGGGAGTATATTTATAGATGGTTGAGAAAAATATATTTATGGATGGGCGACTATTTTATGAATGCATGTGCGAATTATATTCATGGATTGCATGTCTAAAAATATAATGCATGTTAATTATTATTATATCTTAATCATAATTAGAAAATTAATAATAATCTATTCTCTTGAAGCACTTGATTTTAGTTAAATGATGTGGCAAACCAGTTGACTGGAGGAATTTCGAGTTCTAAGGTTGGTTGGTGGGACATGCAAGTGGACTTCATTGTAACTGAGTGATACAAAGTTGTAACAAAGTTGGATGTGTAGTTATGTGAGTTTTAAAGTAGTTTAACACAGTTAAGTGAGTTAAATGCAATTGTGCTAGTTGTAACTAGTTGTAACTAAAGATACACTAGTGAGAGATCAATGAATTAAATATTAAATTAATTCACATGGAGTGATCTCACATGCAACTAAAGATTTACTACTATTAACTAAATGCATGTCAGATCCAATGGAGACCTAGTTGACAGATAGGTGAAAGGGACAGTTTGACTATTTGTTGTGACATTATTTCATGCATTCATGCAACCACACACACATTGGAGATGCCTATGAGTATTGCGCAGTCAAGGCAGACATGATTGATTCATTCAGGGGTTCTTGACCATCAGGGATTATGCAGTGGAGGCAGGTTGTCTGGAGGTAGTAAATTGGTGCATGTATTAGCCAATTTTTGTATGACAGTGTGATACGATTGTACATTGTACTAAGAGCTCTTGGATTAGATTTTTATATGATATTGTTTCATGATCTATGATATATACATAATATATGATAGCGGGGTTTTTAGCTTTATGATTTCCTAGTAAAAACATCTGTGTTATGTGTGATTGATCTTTCTTCATGTGTTTGCAATTGGCGATTAAATTTCCACAAATATTTTAGTAGAAGGATTATGTATTTACCAGTGGCATATAATTTTTAGATCAAGAGAATCTAGACAATAAATAATTGTATTAAAATTTCTACAAAAATACTGTCAAAGATCGGGTCCTGTTTCTGAATCTGCGAGTGACCTGTATGAAATTTTATGGGGAAAGTTTCCTGAAGAGATTTATAATTGGTTTTGGATACTTTAAATCAATTCACTCCCATGAGGACCCCATAGAGTCTGTCACAAGTGGATGTACATAGATCTAGTAGCACTCCATTGGTTAGATACTGATCTAACCTGAGGAGTAGATTTTTGGATACAATCTACCTTGGAAGGATACATTGTGGAATTTTCAACCGAGTGTTACCAATATTTTAAAAAAGCTGAAGAAATATTTAGATCCAGATTGCAGGGAAAAATGTTGAAGGAAATCTCGTTTTGGATCAAAGCTTTATTGGTGGTTGAGGTTTTGATGTCCTTTCAAAGCTCTGAGATGGAGACATAAACCTCCAGTAATGGGGGGAGGAATTGAGGGAAATATGATACAAGTAAGTAAGAAGGGGGAATAGGGATATGGATGCCAGAACCTCCAGTAGATTGAAAGAGCGATGAGAACATCAGAGGGCGCAAATTGCTGAGAAGTGGCGGGAAAGGGCGATGAAAGAGTTTGAAAAGTAGGAGAGTAATTGACAGGACAAGGAAAAGGTTCTGTAGATGAAAAAATAAATGGAAGTCCAGATGGGATCCCAAGGAATGGGAGGGACCATTAAGGAAGTTAGGCAAGTGTATAGGAGCCCAGCTCAAAGAGAAAAGGGAGAAAATTCAAATGAGGAGGACGTGCACCCTGAGGAGATGTCCAATGTGAAGCTGCATGTTGTAATGGAGAAACTATTCTGAGAGAGGTTGGCACCCATAATGCAAGGTATTCCTATTCCCCAAGGTTCAAGAAGAACTAATCTCGACCTTCCCCTAGTACTTTATCATCCACCGGATAATTTTTTTTTTAAGTTACGAGAGTTTAGCAAGTTGAGTAGTGTTAAATCTACAGTACATATATCCACTAGCCACAGTGCTAGTAGTAAAATCTCTCATCCGGGAAGTAGAGGTTTTATTTTAGTACCACCCACACAAGGAAAGATGGAAAGATCATTCACTCAATACCAAGAATTCTCTAGGAAAGGTAACGATGATGTGGAGCAACACTGGTATCTCTACGATGAAATTTGGAGAGCTTGGAAGACACCAAATACAATCAAGTTGATTGAGTTCCAGACCACTCTAAGAGAAATAGCTCTTCAGTGGTTCATTAAATGGTTAGAAGCTCATCCAAACCCAACAATAGATGATGTGAAGAAAGAATTTGTCCAAGAATTTAAATTGCCTCATACAAATCAGCAGGGATTGTCTGAGGGGTTGTGGGAGATCAAATAGTGGGAGGGAGAAACAACCTGGGACCTGATGAAAAGATTTAAATATGTGATTGGGAGCTAAGTTACCCAATTGATCCAAATCACCAATGGGATTGGTTCATTAAAGCACTCCTCCCATTGACAAGGACCCCACTGACACAACACAAGATTGATACCCTTCATGATGCCCTTGAACAAGCAATGAAAATAGAAGCTATGGCAAGGTACCCACAAGAGTTCAGAGGAGGAGCAAAAATACAAGATCCTTCCATACTAGGGCCACAAGATTAGATAGCCAGTTTAGCTTCGAAGTTAAAAGACATTCAGCTGATACGACCTGCAAGGCCCAACGTGTGGTGCACCCATTTCCTGATGGAAGGATGCATTGCCACAGAATGTTCGAGGTTGTGAGGACAAAATGCGGGAACTTCAACAACATGAACATAGGGGGCTCCACCAGTCGGGGGAGTTGTGCAGATAAATACCCAGGGACTATACCAACCACGACCCCACTTTTCGGGGTTCCCCATTCAACAAAATCAGACAACAGCTGACTACTATGAAATATGCAAAGGTATTGGTCATCCTCCACAACTATGTCCAATTTTACAAAAATATTCTAATGTTCCAAAAAATATATACTCTGAATTTTGTGCTTCTACAACACATAATACAGAGTAATGTAGAGCCCTCGATGCACTAGTAGAATGACTAGACAAATAGTCTTATAGAGTGAATGAAACTCTGAGGGGCCGAGGAGGAGGAATGAGAGGTGGTAGAACTAGAGGAAGAGGACCAGTAAGATGATATAACTATGATCAGGAAGGGCACGTAGCAAGGGAATTTCCACTACTTAGGAGACCATGGTGCCTTCAATGCAGAGTTAATGCACACGCAACTGAAGACTACCCAGAGTTGATTAAGAGGTGAGAGGAAAGAGCCAGACAAAAAGGAGCTAATCTGGTTAATGCAGAACCGAGAATAGTAGAAGCTCAGCCCATGCAAAGCGTAGCTATAGTAACACAGGAAGGGAAGAAAACATGGGAGGATGCACAGGATATGGACCTGGTAAATTTGATCAAGCCCACATCTCCAAAGAACACTTTCAACACAGATAGATAGAAGCAACATTTTAAGGAGGTGGTAGAAACATTTTCCCAGATAGGGAGGTGGAGAAGTATCAAACTTCCATAGCCAACCTTCGAAACAGAGAAGGAAAGTCATACAAGTACATTGATTGAGGAATGGTTTCAATTGTTCCTAAAAATTATAAACAATGCACCAATGCTGGAACAACTAAAGAAAAATCTAGAGTTGGTGGTGCAAGAAAATGAAGAACTTGGAGACTCAAGAAATTCAACGGAAAAGTACATAACAAGGATAAAAAGAAACAAGAGAAGAACTGGAAAGGAATTCCATGTTAATACCTAGGTCGTGAGTTTTAAAATCAAATATTAAATTCTCGATCTTGGATCAGATGTCAACATTCTACCTCGAAAGACATGGGAAGCACTGGGGAGACCAAAGTTGACATACTCACCAATACAGCTTTGAATGGAAAATCAATATTGTGTTGTACCCATAGGAGGGCTAGAAGAAGTTGAAGTTGATGTCGCGGGAGTAAAAACATATACAGATTTTGAAGTAATAGACATCATGGGGGACAAGGATACCTATCCTTCTTTACTATGGATATATTGGGCCTTCAAGAATTATGTTGTGATTGATTTAAAAAATGAATTAATGATATTTGAAGATGGGGAAGTCAGGGTAATTCAGCCACTTGACCCATATCAAAGACCCCAATACATAGAAACCATTGACAACAGAGTGGAAGCCCAACTTCTTGATCAAATCTACTCGATGACGACAGGAAAAAGAGAATATTATACCACTCCTACATTGGGAGGGACCGTAAGCTGGAGAAGTGTTCAGAGTTCTGATTTGGGATCATAAATAGCACGGGATGATTGGCAATAGGGAGGATATGAAACCAACACTAGAAGATGCGCTAACATTTGAGGAGTCAACTGGATTGGTACTGAGGTAAGAGGATATCCAACTCTTTCAAATATGCATGTTGTAAATACATTTATTACAAAAGTGGAAGAAAAGGTACCAATAGAACATAGAATCCCTCTTATGGATGTAGCACTACAATCCATATTAGCAAGGTGGTGGGTAAACCTCTCTTCCATGATGGGAATATGTTGCAATAGCACTAAGAACTAGATTCCATGAAGCTTCAGGACCACAATTCATCTAGAATTACCAAGGGGATTCTGACCCCATAGAGCATTTAAATATTTGTGAGTATAACTGGAAGAAAGCAGGGTATCCAGAATATTTGTGGATGCACAACTTCATACATTCACTAGACACCATTCCACAGGCCTAGTATTTAACAGAGGAGAAGAAGAGAGGAACTAGCACCTGGGGTGTAGTTGCAGAAAGGTTCACGCAATGTTTTTCTTTCAAGGGAGATAAAGAACCAGTTACAGATTCCCTCCAATACATCAGAAGAGTATTATTATTTCTAGAGCTTCAGGAAGATGAAGAACTACCATTATCAAAACAGAAAATTAAAGAATCAATAGCATGTAAAAGGATAGATTGCGAGATGGGCGATGATGATTTAGAGAATCTTTGACATCTATACTTCGAAGAGAAAGAAGGGGAGTGGGAATTACAGGAAGATCCAACTACAGAAGGCCTACACATGTTACCCTTGAAGACAAATAACCTAAATATTGGAAGCACGAATAAACCCAAAATTTCATCTATCAGAGATTATTGGGATATAGAAATAACAAAGGAAATCTTTGACCTGTTACAGGAATATGAAGATTTATTCCCATATTTAGTAGCATAACTCAAGGGGATTAAAGGAGACATGGGAGAAATGTGCATGGTCTTAAAACCAGATGCAACACTGGTAAAACATAGGCCTTACCACCTAAATCCAGGAGTAAAGGAAAAAGTTAAAGCAGAGATAGATAAAATGATGAAGGCATGCCTGATTTTTCCAGTTGAGGAAGAAAAATGCGTCAATCCCATTGTAATACAAAGAAAAAAGGAGAAATCAGAGATTAGAGTGTGTGTAGATTACAGAAGTCTCAACAATGCATGCATTCATTATCCATTTCCTACCCCATTTAGCAATGAGGTTCTCGACAATGTAGTAGGAAACGAATAAAATGTTGCTATTTTCTTGGATAGTGATAACAACATTTAGGGACTATATCCATAAGTTCCTAGAGGTATATACGGATGACTAGAAAATTTACAGTTTATTGAATAATCATGCAAATCTACCCATAATAATGTTTGATAGATGCAGACAACTCCAAATCTCCCTCAACCTTAAGAAATACATCTTTGCAGTACCTTTTGGAACACTTCTGGGACATGTCATTTGTAAAAAAGGTGTGTGTGTGGACCCAGTGAAAGTAGCATTCATTGTTAATATAGAAGCACCATAAACTTTAAAACAATTGACATCACTACTTGGGCATACATGGTACTATAGAATATTCATCCGCAACTATGCAAAGATTACAACACCATGGGAAAAATTGTTGCGGAAGTCAAAACAATTTATGTGGAGCAACGAATGCACTAACACCCTAAACACATTGAAAGAAAAAATATAAATTGCACCCATCTCAGTTCATCCTAACTGGGACAAATAGTTTGATGTCCATATTGATGCCTCCAATATTGCATTAGGAGGGGTGTTAACTCAGCCAGGAGAGACTTCTATAGATCATCCAATGTACTTTGCAAGCAGTAATTTGTCCACAGCTGAAATAAATTATACAACAACAAAACAAGAAGCTTTTGCGATGGTATACTCTCTTTAGAAATTTCGCCATTACCTATTGGGAGGTACATTCAAGTTCTTCACGGATTGCTCAACATTGAAATACTTGGTAAACAAACCTGTGCCAGAAGGAAGAATCTGTAGATGGCTCCTACTATTCTAGGAGTTCACTTTTGAAGTAATAGTAAAACCAAGGAGGCTAAACATGGTTCCTGACCACTTATCAAGGTTGGAGAACAGGGAAAATGGGGGATCCATTGATGACCAATTGTTGAATGCTTATCTCTTTAGAGTATAAGCCATTCTAAATTATCTAGAGTAGATAGTAGTGTATATGGCCATAGGGAAATGCCCAACAGAATACACGACAACTCAAAGAAGACATCTGGTAGTGAAAGCAGTTGAATATCAACTAATAGCAGGACAATTATATAAAATGGGATTGGATGACTTTTTACGAAGATGTGTCCTGGACCATGAATGAGAATATATCTAGTGTGAGTGTCACAGCGGAGTTTCAGGAGGCCACGTCGGCGCAAAACCCACCACAAGGAATATACTACATGCATGGTTATGGGGGCCCACAATTCCCAAATATAGTAAAGCATATGTTTAAAAATGTGATGTTTGCCAAATAACAAGACACCAGTCGCACCGTGATGAGTTACCACTTCAACCTAAAAGAGCGCTACAATCGTTTGAAAAATGGGTCGTCGACTTCGTAGGGCCAATTCCACCAACAGCATGACATTCACAGGCAAGGTATATAATAGCTACAATGGATTATCTCATAAGATGGACAGAGGTAGCCCTAATAAGATACTGCACAACAGACACAACATCCAGATTTATTTTCTAGAACATTATTAGAAGATATGGCTGTCTCTGGAGCCTAACAAGTGATCAAGGTACACACTTCATTAATACAACAATTAAATATATGTTAGATAACTTTATGGTACAACATCACAAAAGCAGCCCGTACCACCCTCAAGCAAATGGAACCGTTGAGGCATTCAACAAGATCTTATAAAAAGGACTAACCAAGATATGCAATGCCAACTGGGATGACTGGGATGAAAGGATACCAAAAAACATTATGGGAATACAGGACAACCATAAAGAGGTTGCACAATAAAACTCCATTCCAGCTAGTATATGGAAGAGAGGCAATAGTACCAGCTCAATTTATCATACCAAGTCTCTTAATTGCTTCAACAGTGCATATGACAGACGAAGACTCAATCATTGAATGCCTCCATGAGCTACAAGAGATTGAAGAAGATAGATTTATGGTGGATTTCCATCAGATAGTACAAAAATAAAGACAGAAATCTTGGCATGACCATCACATCAAGCACAAAACATTCACAATCGAAGGAAAAGTCCTGCTATACGACAACAAATTCTAGAAGTTACTAGGGAAACTCAGAATGCACTAGATGGGACCATATCATGTCATAGAAATTAAATACTCAGGCACGGTCTGACTGGAACAACTAGATGGAAAAATACTACAAGGATGGGTGAATGGCACATGCCTGAAACCCTATCATGAGTAAGTTCCACCAACTATTTTTTCAAATAACTCTCGCAACCGAGAGAAATTAGTAGGATAGAGTAGAATAGATAGAATCAATAACTCTCTCACACCCGAGATTAGATATAGAATTACCATAATTTAAGATTTATCAGCACATGAGAATAGGAATCCCAATAAAAGACCACACAATGGTGCAAAAGAGCAATTGCACCTGTTGCGACGCAGAGACCACATCGCAACCAATTGTGGTCAAGGGGGAGCGGGGGGGGGGTTGAGTCTACCATGTCAGAAATGCAAGCCTGTCAAATATCATTCATTCATAATGACCCATCATATTGTTTTTAGTCCTTATGATCACCCAAATTTGAAAAATAATTGTCATAATTAGTAAACCCCATATCGTAATAAATTTCCCATATTAAACCATAATTTCCCCATCACATCTACCCAAATCATGAGCCACAGTCAGAAATGTCAGAATAAACCTTACCGCAGTAACTAATCGCATGATTATAGCTTTGGGAAATACAACAAAAAAATTAATTAGTTATGGGGTCATATCAACCGCATTCATGCATGTAGCATTACTTAACCCGCATGAAAGAAGAAAAGCACTAGAATTCCGAAAAATTCCGAGCTAGGAAAAATGAAAACAACTACAACAACAATAAATATTCTAGTATAAGAAGTTCAAATAAGCAGAACAATAGCAATAATTCATAGTAATAAACCAGCAACAACAATTCAGGTATATAGCAGAAGAATGAAGATGACAAAGATAGCAACATCAGTCATCGAGCCCGAGCTCAATGCAAGAATTCATAGGATAGAATCATTGATCGGAGAGTACAACAATGTTGCGTTAATAGATACAGATTTCAAAAACTCCTATCAGTTCCCAGCCATGAAGAGACAAGTGTATACGGAGAATTATGCAATGGAGGGAGGAGGTGAAGCAGCAAGGATGAATCCAGAATTCAGAGGTATTCAAAGTTCAACTATACTGAACCTCAGAAATCTCCAAGTATTTGGAACGATGGGAGCGACAATGCAATGTAAAAATTTCATGATGAGAAGAGTTCAGAATGGATCATTATGGCTTGGGAGAGAGATCCCCATTGTTGCACTAAAAACTGTCACCTTGACATTCTACTAACTGTATGAGCTCATTGTCACTCATACTTACCTCCTTTGCAAGTCTTACAACCTCTACTCCTCATTTCAAGCCCTAAAAATTGGAGAAAAACCCTAAAAACCTCCAAAACCCTGGGTACACAGGTAATGTGAAGCTTACCTGCGTTCCTGGCTAGGGTACGCAAGTAATGTGAATCTTACCTGCGTTCCAGAATGTAGTTTCTTTGTGTAATGCCTGCTTACCCCTGTCAAAGTCAAAAGGGCGAGAAATTAAAGTGAAAAATCTAATTTTTGGTCAATTCTAGAAGCTTTTGGATGAGATTTTTTGGGGGTGAGTATGCTCTTGTAAGTTTCATGCATCCCACACCTTAAGGAGCTAACCCCTTGATGTGAGAAGCCTATCCCTTTGAAGGATGATTTTATCCCTTCATAGGTGGAACCCTAACCTCCTCATCTGCACTATAAAAAGAGGCACTATGTAGCCTCGAAGGGAGTTCTAGCTTTAGTGTGTGATTGAGGTGAAGTGTTGTTGAGATTTAGACTCCTTTCTACTAAGCTTTTGTGAGGAAATATCACATACCTCTATGTGCTCCTGGAGGAAGAGTGCAAGGCTTATCAAGGTAGAGAAAACTCCTGCTTCATACCTCGGGAACGCCTATTCAACATCAAGGCTAAGGTTGTAGGGTTCTTCTATTATTTCAAAGTTAATACAATCAAGTTTGTTTTTCTCAATAAATTGTCGTTTTATTGTTTATTTCAATAAGCTTTCGTTTGATCGTTTATTTCATAGATTCCTTGATCACTATGATAGGTATGTTTTATAATTATTTTTTATATAGGTGATATTTAATATTTTCTTGTTTGTGATTGTAGGTCTTTAAAGACGACACTTTCAAGTGATGGAAGAACTATTGTTGCGACAGAAGAACTACTGATGTGACGGAAGGACTACGATTGCAAATAAGCGTTTGGATCTAAGGTAGGATCGACACCTTTATAGCATTTACTTGTAAAATGAATATATTTAGAGAAAAATAAACTTAGTTTTTCGTTTGTTGCTAGATCGTCTTCTGACACTAGGGAGATTGATCTTGTCCGCAAGATCGATTTATCCGGCCAACAAATTGGCGACTCCACTAGGGAAAGAACTTGTTTTGATTTTACTTTGTTTTGATTTGAGAAAATGTTTTTTTCTGATTTTTGATTGATTTGTACGGGCTTGGGTAACTTAGATTTACTTTGCTTTGAAAAGTTTTGAAGTCTTTTTTTTTTTTCTTGAAATTTTCTAGGGACCGCACACTATTGCAGACCCTGTTAAAAGACTTAAAAAACTTAGATTTCTCCTTCCAGTTTGAGTTTAGATTTAATTTAGGATTCTTAGCATTTACCTAGATTTGTATTTTTCTGTCAAAAAGCCTTGTTTATGAGTTTCTTTCAGCAAATTTTTCATCTCATCAATCTCCATTAAGTTAATTGGGTATTTTGAGTCTCTTTTTTGAGAAATTCTTAATTTGATTTCCTTTGGTCATTACTTGGAGGTTTGTCTCAGTATTTTCAAAATTTTGCATCTTTTTTCTTTTGTTTTTGCAAAAAAAATTCCCCCTCATTCGGCCGGGGGGGGGGGCTAAATTGTGTATGAGTGTTAATCGCCTTTGAGTGTTTTTATTTTTTGATCTTTGGAACTCTCACCCAATTTTCTTTACTTGAACTTGATTGGTTCTTAGATTACACTAGAATCATCTTGTGTTTGAGAATTCTCTTGCATATATCACATTTGCATAATCAGAATTCTCATTTTCAGAATATGAGTGAATTGTGCATAGATTACAACTACATAGTTTACATTCTGTAAAATCAATCGTAGATTTAGATCAGTTTTCTTTGATTTGAATTTAGATGTTTTTATGATTGTTTTAAAAACACAAAAATAAAAATAAAAAAAATTGTTTTGGAATTGATTTTCATTAGTTTTTCTTGATGAAATTAGTGCATTGGAGAATTTGTTATATTTTCTCTTAGTGATCAATTTTTTGCATTGTTGGAAGTGAATGAAAACTCTCTCCTCACTTTAGTTAGGATTCATCGAATTGAAAATATTACATTATCATATTCGATTGCAGTCATTTTTGGGTCGGGTCATAACACCATTGGTTTCATATCCATTTACCCTTTTTAGTAATAACAACCTAAATAACACAATGCTTAATTAAAATTCATCTAGTAATTTTTACATTTTTAGGGCACTTTCCACCAATCTAGCTCAGGATTAGTGATTTGGAATAGGTTGTAGTTAACATTCCAAAGCAACTAAAACAAAAAAGTAGATAAATCTTGCGGTAGGAAATAAATCCAATTGTAACTGGTACATTCTGGGAAGCTTCTCTTAAAGGAGTTAACCACGAGATCATGTCCAAACCTTTGAGACAATCAATTCTGTTTCATCAGGGAAGATAGAATATCTGTGTGCATTACAAACGGTAAACCTCGGATTAACCATTGTCAAGGAGCCTGGGGTCACTTGTTGGTAAACCTTGAATTGACCATGTCAAGGAGCCTTCATGGGGATTGAGCTTTGTTACTCTACCCTTGTGCGTAGAATCGGATCATAGACTGTTCCCCCAGTTGTATTTGTTACTGTTGGTAACCTTAGTGTCTATAAGCTTAAGATTATTTCCTAAGGTGACGGTGAAGGAAATATCTCACTGTACCTGGAGCAGACGTCAACTAGACTCACTTGGACTCTCTAGGGGGTTTTCTTCACTCGAGATGGTTTTGTGAAAAAACTTGTGCCAGTCTGTTTCATTAAGTAGGTTGTCGGGGTAATTGTTCCAACCGCCATTTCTGCATTAAAATTCTACGATGTTGGATTTCATCACCAACTAGTGTTTTTAGTGCGGGAATCTACTATTTGTGTGTGGTTTGACTCCTAGATTTGATACCGCGTGTTAATTTGTTTGTTTTTACTTTTAGAGACCATAGGTGTGAATTTTGAATTTTAATTGTTAGGTGTGAATTGTGAATTGTTAATTTTAGTTTTAAATTGTTAAGAAAATTCACTGAAGTTGAATATAATGGCAACTGTTCGAGAATTTACCAACCAAGGAACCCCTCTTAACGAGAATCCTAGTACTTTTCCTTGCTTTGGAAATGTTGGTCCTCCTTATATGGCTACTTTTTCATTACCTGGATTTACAATAGGTTTTCTGATATGGTTATTTTCAACTTCGTTGGCCCCAAATACTCCAATTGTTCCACCTCAACTGGATGCTTCACCTCAACAGAGTTCACCATCTCAACATCACCAACCTTTTGTTGACCCTTTACCTTCTTTGCCTAATATTTCTTCCTCCATTTATTCTTCTTTGCTTGGTAAAAGCCTTGATGCTAGTAACCAGATGGCTAAGAAGAAGAAGAAAGGGAAGAAGAAGAAGAAGAAGAAGAAGCAAGATAAGAAAGAAGTCAACCAACCAACCATGGTTGTAAATATTAGTAGTGTTGAGGAAACCTCCAACATGCATCATAAACCCAAATACCCTTGCAGGCTTTGTAAGGGCGACCACTTCCTTATCAATTGTCCCAGTATTCCAAAGGTCTTGGAAGTATGGTAAAAGAAATATCATCAACTTTCCGTTGATCCATCAACCAGTGATAGTCAGGCTCCTGGTAAAAAAGGTAAAGTTAGGTTTCCTTGTAAGTTATGCAAAGGGAGTCATCAAACTAACATTTGCCCTCACATGGATGAAGCCTCAAAATTATTGGAAAACCTTACTGTTCCATAGCAAGAACTTCCAACTGGTTACCGTCAACCTTCTCCCAACCTACCATCAATTGATGCAGTGATTGATCTAATTCCAAGTACAGTAAATCCCACTCTTCCATTGGAGATTGAAACGCATACCGCTCAGGTTGATGACCCATTAGTTGATCAAGTGGTTGATTTGATTTCACATTCAGTCGATCCCATTCTCCCTGTAGAGAGTGAAATTCATACCACTCGGGTTCTTCTTGTTACATCAAATTCTTCTATGCTAGGGGGCATTTCACCTGTTTCTACAGAACCCCCTCCAAGCACTGAGGTCTTTTCCTTTGATTGGAATAGACTAACAGAACCTCATCTTCCTTCCTTCATCCCTTTCCAAATCATTGTGAATTTTGGTGGTAGGGACATACACCACACATAGGTAGATGAAGGTACTTCTGTTAGTATTTTATCCTCAACTGCTTGGAAAGCTTTGGGTTCCCCTGATCTTGTGCCTATTACGCAAAATCTGAAAGCTTTTAACAGAACCATTAGTAAAACTTTAGGGATCCTCCCTAAGTTTTCTATTACTTTAGAAGGTAAAATTGTTTGTATTGATCTTATGGTAGTTCGAAGCCCCTTGGATTTCAATTTACTCCTTGGGCGAGACTATGTCTATGCAATGAAAGTTGTAGTATTGACACTCTTTCGCGCGATGTCTTTCCCTCACAATGGAAATATTGTGACTGTAGACCAACTTTCCTTCCCTAGTCTTGTTTTGACTACCAATAATATGACACCCCTAAATGTTCCTGATTCTAAAGTGGTATCTACCCCGCCACGAGTTTATTATGTGGCAACTAGTCCCATGTTTTCAATTACTGATGTAAGTGAGCCTCTCACTATTTTCTCGTCTTCCTTTGACTTAGATCCGGTAATTGACATGGAAAAATCTATGGGATTATTTGAACACGATGTTATTATCCCTTTTGAGTCCCTTGACATGTGTTCCTTCCAGAGAACTATTCTTCCTTCTGATGACGACCTCTTGGAAGCCATGATCAAGGTGTGTCCATTGACATGTGTTTCTTCCAGTTGGAAGCCATGATCAAGTTTTCGAGGATAGTTCCTTTTACTATGTCAACCTCCTTAAAAAATGAATCATGGCCCATGAGGACAAGCCTTTTACTATGTCAAACTTTCGTTAAAAATGAATCGCGAGTGTGAGGAAAGTTCTACCGTGTCAACCTAATTTCAAAATGAATCATTTTAGTTCGTAGGATAGTTCCTATTATTGAGTCAACCTCGTTAAAAAATGAACCGTGTATGATGACAAATAAGTGTCAACCTCTATTAAGAAATGAATCAAGAGAGGGTAGATTGTAGAGAGTAGATTAACAGATTAGAAATAAGTAGTTTCCGAGGATGGTTCCTGTTATTGAGTCAACCTCGTAAAAAAAAATGAATCAGGTATGAGGAAAGTTCCTTTTACTGTGTCAACCTCGTTGAAAAATGAAACACATTGCCATGATCATAGTTCTTTTCCTGTGTCAAGCTCGTTAAAAAATGAAACAAATTCTCCCCTATTTGAGTCGAGTCTTTGACTAGATATTGTAAATGTTAAGTCATATATTTAGGTTAGTTATTTCATCTTTTTGCATAATTTTCTTACAATTTTAGGTCGGGTCTTTCATATGATCTCATAAATGAACCTTCATTCCATCTAGCTATTAATTACTAGTAGTGTACTTAGTTGAATGAATTGTAGCTGGGGGGGCATGCGCTCTAGCAGTTACGCTTAGGGGGCATCAAGCACAGTTTTCTCTCTGTTTCAAGCTTGTGTAAAAATGAAACCACTCTAAAGCATATTTTTTCTCTGTTTCAAGCTTTTGTAAAAATAAAACCTATCTTGAGTCAATTTTGGTTATTTTCAAGACTCTTTAAACTCATGAAAGTCCTGAGATTAATTTTCTATCTTTCATTATCATAAAACACATGAAAATGCCCAATTCTTTCCATCTTTTCCTGCTCGTAAATTAAATTGAAATTTGATCACAGGAGTACATTTTTATCCCTTTTTCGAACTTGTTAAAACTGATGAAAAAGTGAAATCTTGATTTCTCTTTTAAGCCCTTTTCAGACTCTTTAAAAATGAAAATATTGCCGAGTACTTGAATATTCGAACTCATTAAAGTAAATGAATGATCATTCCTTCAGTATAAGTTTACCCCTTTTACGGACTGAAATGGACTATTTATGAAAAATGTATAGGTTGACTAATTACGGTCAATAGAGTTCTCTCCCGTATTATTTTATCCTTTTTCGGGCTCGAGAGACTAAATTTACGAAAAAGTACACCCATGGAGTTTTCTTAAGTTTTTTCTTCTAACTCCCTAAAATTGAAAAACACCAAGTTTCTCCTATACCGGACTCATTAAAATGTAAATAGCGGACCTGTTCAATTTTAAGTAGGAACGAACCACTCCTTCTTAGGGTTTGAATATTAAACTAAGTTGGACTCATCCGAAGGATGATCTTATAAAAAAGAAAATGTTATCCTCCTCAAGCTTGTCAAAAATAAAGAGGTACTTGCCAAAAATGGTGGGGGAAAAGAGAGAAAAACAAACCTGTTTGTTACATTTTTATTATTCGGAAAATTGTTAACCACTCTTGAAAACGACACTTTTGTTCACCTGGGTTGGGAAAATCCTTTTCCTAATAGTTAATCAAACCATATTGAAAGTCTTCAGCTGATTTCTGGGTATTAACTTTGGGTCAATTGTCACCAAACCATCTGCAGTGTCATTATGTGTTCAAGAGGACAGTTCAAACAAACTATTCATTTGCGAAATATTTTTCTTCCATTTTGACCATCCCTGAGTCAGTCCTTGCCAATATATTTCTTCAAAACTTGATCTATGATTTCGTGTTGTGGGCTTACCTACGACATATTACTTTATATTGAAGACAACTCATTATCTAGGAAGTTGATCTAGAAATTGTCAGTACCTTGAAATCTGCATGCCTCAATCACAGGTTTCTCGCCTTCGATGACAGGTTGCATCATTGACCTTCAATCGAATGATTCTGTGACATGTTCGACTTCAGCTCATTTATTCACATTTCATGGACTGTACTGAGTAGTTTGAGAGCCATTAACATTATTGGTGGTTACTCTCACACTTTTTAACAGTTTACATTATTGACTGGTAATCAAGTGGTTTCTACCATGCTCGACTTCGACACATTTATTCACATGGATAGAATCATACTGGTTCGAGAAATGGAAATCAAGACCCTGGATCTAGTTTCTACCATCCAGGCTGCGAGGAATTTTTTTATTCATTTATATAGTGGACTATTCATAAATAGATGGTTGCATCCATACTGTGTCTACACATTTCTATATTGTTGATGTATTGAAAATCATTCTTGTATCAGAACAGTTTAAATCAGTTTTCTAGTTAGTTTTGATCTAAGTATGGGAATTCCTACCTCAGCGATGATATGTTTACATATATATGTTTTGCATTGAATATTTTTACAGGTTCCGACTGGGGTGTCCACAGGATGATCCTTGAAATGATAAAGTACTTCACTCTTCATATATGACAAACTTCATCTCCATCTATTCTAGACTTTGCACTTTAGGGGGCAATCTGTTGCACTAAAAACTGTCACCTTGACATTCTGATGACTGTATCAGCTCATTGTCACTCATACTTACCTCCTTTTCAAGTCTTACAACCTATACTCCTCATGTCAAGCCCTAAAAACAGGAGAAAAACCCCAAAAAACTCCAAAACCCTGAGTACGCAGGTAATGTGAAGCTTACCTGCGTTCCTGGCTAGGGTACGCAGGTAATGTGAAGCTTACCTGCATTCTAGAACACATTTTCTCTGTGTAATGCCTGCGTACCCCTGTCAAAGTCAAATGGATGAAAAAGTAAAGTGAAAAATCTAATTTTTGGTCAATTCTAGAAGCTTCTGGATGAGATTTTTTCGGGGTGAGTACGCTTTTGTAAGGTTCATGCATCCCACACCTTAAGGAGCTAACCCCTTGATTTGAGGAGCCTATCCCTTTGAAGGAGGATTCTATCCCTTTATAGGTGGAACCCTAACCTCCTCATCTGCACTATAAAAAGAGGCATTAGGTAGCCTCAAAGGGAGTTCATGCTTTAGTGTGTGATTGAGGTGAAATGTTGTTGAGATTTAGACTCCTTTCTACTAAGCTTTTGTGAGGAAAGATTACATACCTCTATGTGCTTCTGGAGGAAGAGTGCAAGGCTTATCAAAGTAGAGGAAACTCCTACTTCGGACCCTCGGCAGGCCTGTTCAACATCAAGGCTAAGGTTGTAAGGTTCTTCTATTATTTCAAAGTTAATACAATCAAGTTTGTTTTGCTCAATAAATTGTCGTTCGATTGTTTATTTCAATAAGCTGTCGTTTGATCATTTATTTCATAGATTCCTTGATCACTATGATAGGTTTGTTTTATAATTATTTTTTATACAGGTGCTATTTAATATTTTCTTGTTTGTGATTTCAGGTCTTTAAAGATGGCACTTTCAAGCGATGGAAGAACTATTGTTGCGACGAAAGAACTATTGTTGCGACGGAAGAACTACTGATGCAACGGAAGGACTACGGTTGCAAATAATCATTTGGATCTAAGGTAGGATCAACATCTTTATAGCATTTACTTGTAAAACAAATATATTTAGAGAAAAATGAACTTAGTTGTTCGTTTGTTGCTAGATTGTCTTCTGACACTAGGGAGATCGATCTTGTCTGCAAGATCGATTTATCCGGCCAACACCCATCCATGCCGAGGACATCAACAGACTTACAGGATTATCAGGAGAGGGGAAAAACGTCTCAACAACATTCTAGAATGTGTCCAAAAGAGAAAAAAATTCAGGGGACTGTGACTATTACAAGAAGTATGATATCAAAATAGGAGGGAGGGGAGTGAAGATCTACCTCATCAAAAATCTAGCAGTGAAATTTTCCTGATATCTAATAGCTAGAAAAACAATGAGGCATTACACTAAAGGAGAATTCACCCTTGACACCCTCTCATTCGCGAAGCACTGCATCCAAGGAGCACATCTAAATGGGTGAAAATTCTTGTTGAACGAACTATTTGAGGCATGTGAGGATAATTACAGGAAAGCTACGAGATTCATCTATGGTTATCTCACCTATAATTATAGGCAAGATACGAGATTCATCTATGGCAGATTATACCGTCCACTAGTATGAACATCCCTGAACCTCAGATACCACAACAGAACTAGCAAGCATCTCCAGAAGAACACTCTGAGAAATCAATCACCAGTGGCCAACCACTCAGAGAAAGACATCCAACCCAGGAGATGTCAGGCGTTGAGAACATGAAAGTTAGGGGGCTAGCCAACTATAAAATATTATCCAGATGACATCACAGAAAGCATAAGGACTGCACAACAACCTCCAACATAGGTTCGAGCATCAACACCAATAGGTCATCATGCTTACTGAGGAGCGCAATCAGCTTAAAAGTGAAAAGGATAATCTACAAGAGCATTTGGAAAAGGTGAAAAAAAATTTCAAGGACCTATGGCCGACTATTATTTCCCAGGATATCAAATCACTAAAGTACATATCAGCCTACTCAATGGTTAAAAGGTCCATCTGAGTGAAAACTGCATGCACAAATCTGAGCAGAGAAAACTAGGAGCTCAAGGAGGCGCTAGCAGCCAGACCATCATTACTAGATCCTGCCATGGTATATATTGAGAAGGTAACAGAGACACAGAGGCAGGAAAAAAACATGAGGGAAACCCTTGGGACAACGGCCAAAGAGGCTTATAGCCTGCTGAAGCATTTACATGAATGCTCCAACTCACTAACAATGGAAGCCCATCCAATTTCAGCACAACTTCAACAAATTTCCCGGGAAATCAAACCGAAAACCGATTCGGTCGGGATAACACTGTTGTACAACCAGATAGATGCACTAGAAACCAAAATCCAGAAAATAAAAGAACACTCAGTGGCCACAAAATAGGTCCTCAGAGATCTAAGGCAACTGGTAAAACAAAAATCAGAGGCAATACAGTAGATGGCAGTCGAAGCCGAGCTG
Source organism: Pinus albicaulis (assembly GCA_034641835.2). Lineage (NCBI taxonomy): Eukaryota > Viridiplantae > Streptophyta > Pinopsida > Pinales > Pinaceae > Pinus > Pinus albicaulis. The sequence continues at coordinate 485,760,100 of CM076576.1, forward strand.
AAGATATAGGAGGTATTCAGCAAGTTGCCACCTGTGGCGAGTGAAACAAAGGCTGAAAGAGTCGCCACCCAGACAGAGCAGTTAATTAAAGAGTGGAAATAGGAAATCACTGAGATCGCAGAACTGAAGTCCTCAGAATTGAGCAAGGTTCCATATTTGGGTCCTTTGTTTGGACAGGGTGAAGAAACAGAAAAAACAAGCCCAGCCTCGGAAGTAGACAGATCACTGGAAGCCACACCAACAGGAAAATATTGAGTCGAGATGAGTTAATAGCATGTGGGAGGGGTCTATTGGGGCCTTCGTTTTGTGAAAGAACAGTTTTGAGTTGCAGAGAGCTGGAGGATAGGTGGAAGAACGCAATCAAGGTAGACAGGGAGTTGTCACGGTTATAGAAAGCTGGAAGATAGGTGGCGCGGCGTTATAAGAGAACAGTGCAGATAGAAGATTTTGGACACCTAATCCTCTATGGGTACGTATGGAAGGAGAACAGTCACAAATGGAGTCCAAGTGACCTTGGAATGTGGAATCCAAGGGTCACACCCAATGTACTATAAAATCACATCTATGGTTAATAATAATATATCACACGCTTATCTTGTTTATCTTTCTGTTTATGTGTGCATATTTCCCTTTGTGTTTGTTTCACCATGTTTTTGTTTAACATGGTATTAGAGTGGGTGTATTCTGGCCCTACTCCAAATTGAATCATTTGTTTTTCCATCCTCACTTTTCTCTACATAACGGTTGATACCCAATTCTGCCTTCAAGAGATATTGGTCTAAAATCTGCTCACTCCCTTGTAAACCAACGTTTCTGTCTATCTAGGATACCATTTCATGGCGAAGATTCGATAAGCCTTCTTCAAATCATCATTCCCGACATTATTTTCCTTTCGTGAGCAATGGGAGAAACTGAACAACGCTTTGGGGGGTTTGTGGGAATGTATTGTGGTGAAATCGTGATCTATTTGTGTTGAAAGTCGTTGAAGCAATAAGAGTGCCAATATCATATTTTGCGCACATCTCTAAGTTATATAGCAAGACCTGAAGACCTGTCAAGACTTTTCTAAGACATAGAAAGAAAAGAAAATCGTAAAATTCAATTTTATCAATCCATGACCAAAGTCTCAAAGCAGTGCAGAGTGCAGGCTATCAAACTAAGGGGTAAATGGACTCTGACTCACTTCCATCTCTTTTGAATCTTATCTTTTGATTTCCCTCCAATCGCTACAATTTTCGAATCACACAAATGATGCACCAAAATTGTTTCAACTGCCACAAAATTCTATGAGAAATTGCAGAAATCTTCAGTTTTTTTGCAATTAGTAGTAGAATTAGGTCTATTGTTTGAGGCCCAAAAATGTGATATCTATATTTCAATTTCAATTTTTCATGAATAGACCACTCATTAGTGAGCCCCGGGTTTCTGGACATTGTTTCGATGGTTCATTACTCAGTATTGAAGTTGTAATTTTATCACAAAATTCTTGTTGGCCTGTCAACCTATTGTAATACATTTACAAATAAAATTTGTGGAAACTATATGTATGTAAGCTTTGGTGGCCACCTAAATCCATCATAGGTAACAAAACACGTTGGAGCAGAATCATCAAGGTTCCGCCATTGGGTGAATTGTGGTAGAAGAGATTTGATATAGATACAGATTGGGGATGAAAAGGAACGGACACTGCTGCAAGTTGGAATGCTAGTGCACTGACCCCTCCTATTGAGGCACTCCCCTTGGCCTCTTGTGGCTTGCCTCCACCCTCAATTCCCTGCTACCTTTTAACACTGCTCCACACAGCCTCCTTCCACCAGCTCTCACCTCTGCTCCCACCGGCTCACACCTGCGGCACTGCCGGACAGCATGCCCTCCCTCCATACCTCCCGCTATGCCATCCTCTGACGCAACTCCCGTCCCTTCCACTTACCGCAACCTCCTACTCACATTGTGCCATCCCTCCACACTACGGCTTCCCACTATGTGCTCCCTACCACCTGCTCCTCAGCGCTGCCTCACTTTTCTCCATATACGCCACCCCTCACACAGTGCCACCTTTGTCCTTTTTGACCCTTCATTTCTCACCCTCTACTCTCCATACATACTACTACATACAACGAAGTCTCTCTTGGCATCAGGCTCTCATAAAAGCTATAACTCCTTCTACCCAACTCCACAACACTGGTAGTAGTGCTACTAATTGCTGTCAGAACTCAACAACTGAGGAAAATTTTTCATTGCGATGAGTTGGATATGAAGCTAACTAATAATAACATTGAAGGTAGCATGGAAATTAGTCATCCCACTCGCTCAAGAAAAGTTTTTTGGGGAGGAGTTTCAATGTGGTTTGAGACATAGGAGCGTGAAGACACATATGCCACTTTGGAAATTATTAGAGTTGTTGCATTAGTTGCTTGGATTTTTGCACGCAGTAAATTCATAACTTTTACACACTCTTTTTTATTCTCTGCCTATACCTAAGCTCGCACAAGCAAAATGTCTTAGTTTTACCAATATAGGTTATTATCTATTTCATTACTTATTGGTCACATGAGCTTCCATGGCCAAAAGATATCACAAATAACCATTTATGAAGCGTTTAGTACAAGTTTTGTGTATTATTTTTTATAAATTGAGGGTAAAGTTAATAAGTTACCTGGGGTGTATTTATATCAAGCTCATATTGTTTTAGAAAATCATAAATTTTCCACTAGAGCACATTAACCTTTATGCTGAAATAATTCTACAAGTAAGAAGATTGGGATGGATCTCATTCGAGTTCTTCCATGAATGGTATATAGCTCCTCAAACATTGTTATGCTAAATTATGGAACTTCTTGTCAATTAGTAAGCATATTTAACTATTTGAAGATAGACCCTCACAGTTGAAGATTCAAATAATTAACTACGCTCATTCTTTTGTTACTTAAAAATGTTCAGAATCAATGAAGTATTAGAGTTCCTCAAAACTCCGATATTTTCTAGTACATATGATACATTAAAAGTTAGTAAAGTTTCTCTCACTAACATTCAAATCTATTTGCAAAATGCACAATAAAACATTGAATTTTTGCAGTTAGAGTCTCAGCTTCATCAAGAAGAATTACAGCAGTGGAGCCATCACTCTGAACTTGTTTCTGTTCAGAAAATTGAAAGAGACTCCCATAAGCAGCGAGTAAATAATGTTACGGTTGATTCACATTCAATGCCCAGTACAAGAGCGGATTTTCATGCAGAAGAAAAAATCCAGCCTGCACTTCCCAAGCCCATCATCAGAACTTGGGAAGAGCTTGTCCATAACAACCACAGAACTGGTCTTGGATATGACAAGGAATTGTCTTTTCATATTCCAGACTACTCCAAACCCATAAAATTTCAAATTGTCGAATTCCTTTATGATATTTCACATTCAGCTGTTCCAGATCCTACTCCACTTCCACAACAATAACAATAACAGATTGTAAAATGCCAACACTGTGATTGAGTTGGCCATACGAAATATCATCTTTTCTGTTATCACTCTAGTAAATTTTATATCAGAAATATTTAAAGCTTTGTAACTTACTAGAGGTAACCAAGAACCACTTTTAGAATTCAGGATCTAGCCTTCCTGAGTTCCAGAGAGGGATCTCTCCATATGATTTAGCTTTGTTTAGGTAACAGATATTAGGCTAGCTATGATTGTGCAGTTGGGTTTGATTTTTTGAAAAGGTTGGTGGGAATAAAGGACTACAAGGGAAACCATAGAAAGATCTACCTAACCATTGGGCAATGGAGTCAAATTATATCAAACAAGACTAGAAAACCTAGGCCAAAAGACGCAAATATGCTAAGGGCAAGATAGATGACCTTCCAAGGGTTTTAAAAGGATATTTTGATGAAGTGGGTGAAGTCTGGACTAAGGGAAATTAAGAATACTTAGATCACAGATAAGAATATTGAAGGAGGGGATCAAACTGGGACCTAGAGCAATTAAGAATTCTATGGTTCGGTTATCAAGCAGAAAACATTAAAATGCCAACTAGTTTAAAACAGGGAGCTTATTATCACTAATCCTGTTTAATTTCTCCTTAGTTGATCATTACAGAATAGAAACACAATATATGAATGAATGTAAACTTTTTAAAGGAAAACACTGAAAACAGGAAAAAGACAAGACTTATCTTGTCACCACGAGAATCCTTAGCTATGATGTCTATTCACTTCAGTTTCCAGCCTGCTGCTTCAACTTAACTCACATAAAATCCCAATGTTTCAACAAAAAGTCTATAGTAATCTTGATTATTTTATTCCACACAAAAATACTTCCAAGAGTGAAGTATTTATACAAATTCTAAACTAAAATATCTTGAAAAAATATCAAGATTAGTTCACAAATCTCTCCAACTGTTTTACATAAATAGAACTTAAGTAAAGGACACTCAAACTAATGCATCTATTTGGCACTATTTTTTATGGATAGGTGATGAAAAAGAGGATAATTTGAATTTGATCCAACTCTTAGTTGATGATGAGGCATCCAAGTCACTAACTGCTTCCTTTCTTTGTGCATTCTGCTCCAACAATTCTGCAAACTTGGGGTCCAATGATATCTTTTTATTTCTCAATACGTAATATATATGTAAAAATTTCAAGAGGTTATTTTGGATTAATATTTCTGTGAGATACGCCTCTTTCAGTTTCCTAAAATTGCTCTCCATCCGTGCACAATAGGCCTTTCAAAACGATGTGTAAAACATCGTTTTACAGAGTCTGAAAAATAACCTGTAAAGATGTGCATGTATCTCTGATTCGGAAATCACTGTGCAAAAAGTGAGATATTTTTTTGTATATGGGTCTTTTAGGAACAAAAACCTCCTTCCGTTTTGTATGATGTATTTCGGATTGGCCACAATATGATTAGCAAAATGATGACTTAACAGGAATTTTCTACAAAAAGTGCTTTCCAACATTGTTTAATATTTCCAAAACCATAATAGCTGTTAGAAAAGTGAGAGAGGTTTTTGTATATGGTCCTTGTAAGAACATAAACCTCCTTCCATTTTGCAAAATTAATTTTTTATTGATCACAATAGTTTCTGCAAATCAATTACTAAAACATAATTTTTTTGCAAAAATGTTCCTTCTTGTTGTGTTTTTCATCTTTTCACTTTTTTGTTCTTTTGACTGTTTTACTTTCACTTTAGACAAAATTCAATGTTGGTGAAAGTATTTTCATTTCTTTTTACCATTTGACTGCCTCTGTATTTACTTTTACTTTTTACCTTTGACTGCTCTGTAACTTCATTTTAACTTTCACTTTGACTTTTACCTGATACACTTTAACCATTGATACTCTTTGACTGCTATGCTTTTACTATCCCTGTAAATTCTCATTTCACTTTTACCATTCATTGTGCACATTTCATCATTCTAATCTCTCTCTGGCTTTGTATACAAATTGTTTGTTGCATGAAGATATTGATTT